>CM049814.1:9262168-9632398 GCA_027422405.1 Ptychobarbus kaznakovi | reverse complement strand
ATGAGGTTTTATGTGAACGGGGTGCTCGGGGGCATTGGGGATAGATAGAAAGAGGTGAAATAAAAGAAACAGACATGGTGACTCAAACTCATTAGGACGTAAAAGTCGACCAGGACATGAATTAGTTTAGACAATTAAGTGACCTTAAGTACCTATTTCAAAGAAAACAAAAAGACCATTTTGTACATGATGTATGATCCGTATGACTTTTCTTCAATATAAGACAAAGGAGAGCGTAGCAAAATGTTTATGATAATCATTTATATTATTAATAGATATTTTGGGGTCTGATTTTATTCTGATAGAAATTAGTTCACCTATTTGTAAATTAGTAGTTAACTTAAAACTGAAAATTCTGTCATAATTCATTCACTCCAAGTTGTACCAAACGTGTATGAGTTTCTTTCTTCTGTTGAACATAAAAGAAGATATTCTGAACAATATGAGTAACCAAACAGTTCAGCTATCTCTTTAATATTTGTTATACAGCAAGAATGCATGAAATTAAAGTTAAGACCTTTACATTGTTACAAAAGTTTTCTGTTTCAAAGTAAATGTTGGTCTTTTAAACTCTCTAATCAAAGAATCCTCAAAAAATGTATTACCAGTCCCACAAATATTTTAAGTTCCACAACATTGATAAAAAGAAATGTACCTTTAGCATCAAATCAGCATATTAGATTTTTTTCTGAAGGATCATGTGACACCGAAGACTGGAATAATCTCTGCTGAAAATTCAGCTTTGACATGACAAGGAATAAATGTATTTTTAAAATAGATTTAAATAAAAAAAATATTTTTAAATTGTAATAATATTACTGCTTTTACTGCATTTTTATTTATATCAAATAAATGCAGCTTTGTGAACATAATAGACTTCTTTCAAATAATCTTTAGATGTCAAACTTTAGAATTTTTAGCTTATTTCTGTCATAACAACTCTCTGAGAGTTTAGCTTGGTAATGTACATGACAATGTTAATGTGTTTGGTCTTGGCAGAATAGATCTGATACGCTGCTGATGCTGTGGCAGAGCACTTGCTGCTTTGAGCATGTAAAAAATACTGCTGCTGAGCATAAAACATATGAGAGGTGGAGCGTTTCTGAAGCGCGCTGCAACTGCTACAGCAAGCAATATTTCACTTTCGCATTTGCTTTCGTTGTATGGCTAGTGTTATTTTCCGCAGAAGAAAGAAAAATATGTAGCTAGAGTAAATAATGGCACTGCATTTGTATTTATTTATTTATTTGTTGATGACTTTCAACAGTCCAAAAGTCTGGGTTTTGTGAGTGTGGGTGTTGTTGATAGGACGCTGTGGTAGGTGTGAGTCACTTTGGCATGGTGGCACTAGACTGAGTTAACAGTTGTTAACTACGAAAGTCTCTCTGCTGAGTGTTGAGTTTAACTGTCTCACGTACAACTTCCTGTTTCTCTCAGATTTAGCCTCAACATTGTCTAATCTCAGAATGAACACTTCACAGCAGGCGTTAGATCTATTTTTAACCATATTTTGCAGATGGCGATACGTAGGACAGTGTTTATGCGTACATCCTTTTGAATCTGTTTACCCATCTGCTTCATGAGTCACTGAGCCATATCGTATTCAAGAATGCAAGTCAATTAATTTGTAAGCAGTCCTAATAAATTCAAGTCTCGCATGTTTAGAGATTAAACATAATGACAGCAACTATTTTAAATGAACAAGTGGACTTTGGCATTTGATCCTAGCAGCCTTGCACGTGTCCTTGTGTTTTAAAAAGAAATTTAGCAAAACAAGGCCATGTTGTTTTAGCATTCAGGGTGCGTGTTGAAATGATCCTAGCCAGGTTTCTCTGTCCACATCAACCATTGTAAAAACATACCGCAGAATGAAAAACAGGCGGTCGGGTTTTACGAGGGAAATATAGTGGAATGTTTTATAACAGACAGACATGGGTTTCGAAAATGATGTTGAACTGAATTTTGTTTTAAGATCTACAATTTCGCTGCGAGATTGTTTCTGTCTGTAACACATATCTGAGCCGTCACACCCTTCTGGTAGGCGAAAAATTATATACATATGGTCTGTGTGGCCAGAGCTGTCACTTTAAGTTTCTCAGAGTATATTATGGAGAAATTTCAGTGCACCATTTTGTCGTGCACACTGTTGAGTGCAGTGACCATTCCAAAACCACATTTATGAAGTACACTGTGACCTTTTGGAAGCAGTTCCCAAATCTGTTTTAGTCTTCTGTGCTTCATTACTGGCCTTTTGCTTTCCAGTTACTTCATGTCCAGGAAACAAGGCCTTTGACCGGATGCACACGCACAATGAAAGCAAAGAATCCTAGATTTGCTTCGTAATCATGAACTTCAGCTCCTATTAAATGTGAAATGCATCACTGCATTAATATGTGTTCTGGATTTGGGGGAAGAGGAAGAGGTCGTCTGTTCTCACTGGCTGTGGGTGGAGATGGGATGAGAGAGAGTGGTTTTTCCACAGTAGTGTCCAGAAGCGGCTGGTTGCTCATTGTTGTTGACCTCCTGCGCAGCTGTGTGTCCTTCACAGCAGGTCTTATGAAGCAGTGTTCATGAGACTCTGACTAAGAGCACTCTGGGAAACAAGACAAAGTGTGGGACAGAGCACGACCACTTGCACAAACAAATGAATGGGAGAAATTATAACACATAATATGGCAGCTGTATGACACAGAAGAACATTTTTAGAAATGACTAGTGATCGTTCTGGAAATATCTTCTCTATTGTCCTTACTCAGGGCTCCATCATCACAGCTGAACTGCTTTTATTTAATTTAAGAAAAACACATAGAATTCACATAGAAACACATATAAATAAATAAAATAAAAATATATCAATTGTTTTGTTACTTAAATGAATATTAACTGAAATAAAATACAAAAAAGTAAACTTTTTTTACATTTTAGCCAGTTTTCAAGGCAACAATCTTATTTTTGTTTTGTTTAACTTTAAGTACTAAAATAACTAAAACTAAATGAACTAACTAAAACAATATAAATAAAAAATAATTATAAAAAACGATATAGATATATATATATTATATTAAAAAAAAATGACAAAAACACAACAAAATTTAAAACTTAAACTAAATTAAAGTGAAAATAGAGATATACCAATAAAATCTAATTCAAAATATTAACAATATTATCAAAATATTAACAAAAACTGTAACATCACAGACAGCTGGACTTTTATTTTATTTTATTTTATTCGTTTAATTTAGTTTAGTTGAGTTTTTAGTTAATTTTAATAAAGAAAACATTTAAATAAAAAGTACTATTTTATTTCTGGCACACAACATTTTTTTGCTCTATTTTCTACACTCAGGGCTCCAACATCACAGACAGCTGTACGGAGATGCTCATGCAGGGAGTTCTGCTGAAGATCTCTGCGGGGAACATCCAGGAACGCATCTTCTTCCTCTTTGACAACTTGCTGGTGTACTGTAAGAAGAAGAACAGGTGAGCTTTCGCTTTCACCTGTCAAACCTTTCAGCTGCCAGCTGTGTTGGTTTTTAATGAGATAACAGAGAAGCTCAGAGTAATGGTTCTCTACTGGGCTCTGTTACAGGCGTTTGAAAAACAGTAAGACGGCCACTGAAGCTCCTCGTTATCTGTTCCGAGGCCGAATCAACACAGAGGTCATGGAGGTGGAGAATGTGGATGATGGAACAGGTGTGTTGTGTACTCACCCTCATTTCATTACAAATCCATATCACTCTTATGTTAGTATTTTATTACGTTTTTTTTCTTTTGTCCCATTTTAGTTTGTTATTTTGTAAAATGAAAATGATTGAAAGGTTGCATTTATTCTATCTTCATTATGTGAATTCCAATGAATGTCAAATTAATATAAAAAACTAATTTTAAATATATATTTGTGTATCGCACATTTAGAGTGATTTTATTTTGTAATTTCAGAGGACATATTACTGCATATACATTAGGTTTATGGGATCCATGGCTTAAGGTCTTTTATACTGCACCGTATGTGATATTTGCTACTACCCTAATCTAAATTAGTACAGGAGACGCACTATTTTTCAAAAATCACTCTGTATGATTTATTAAGTTTTTTAATTATGGGGACACAAAATGCAAATAATCATACATGTCATACATGTCATTATACACAGTATAAAATAAACATTATATATTCATTTTTTGTTGTGTTTTTATTATATTTTTGTTATTTTTAGTATATTAGTTAGACTAAATGAAAAGGATAACTGTAGTAAATGAAAAGTTTACATTTAAAAAATATTTGTATATATTTTTAACTCTAATAACTCTAATAACCCCTGATCCATATGACTATTTTTTTTTCTTTAAAACACAAAAAGAAGGATTTTATCTGGATGTCTTTTCCGTATAATGAAAGTAATTGGTTACTAGGGCTTATTTAAAGCTCTAAAAGTCACATCAAAATACCACCATAAAAGTTCATATAAGTCACGTGACAGCAAACATAATTGGCTTTAATGGAAATCCATCCATTAGTTTAAAAATAACTGAATAATATTTGCACCCTTAGGAGGGGGACTAAAATAAACTGTATAGCTCTGCAGCGCTTTATAGTTTCAAAGTGTGTGGGGGTAAGCGTTTAACTATACAGCTAAAGTTCAGAAAAATGCCATGTTCTGGGCAGGATAACAAGTGCTTGGAGCCCGGTGACTGGATGAACTCTTGAGTGGAGTGTGTTTTGGCGATGGAGAGGCCCTGATTATCAGTTATATTTGTAGAAGCAATCATTTGCTCCCTGGCGGACCTAATATCTGGCTGCTCTGGAGATGGATGGGTTTCAGTCCATGGAATCTAAACAAAGCCAACACCGCCGCATTTGCTTGTGGGTGTTTTCCCATTCTCCCCAATGTCTCCGTGTAAAATCCAGACATAGACTATTATTTGCGTGTAATGAAAGCCGTTGATGGAGACTTCCTGTGCGCGGCTGTAAAAGGGCACTCTAAGTCATAGATGGAGAATTTCTCTTTGATTTGCATTTCAATTGTTTAAATAGAAGAAAGAATGTTCAGGTAAAAGCTTGTAGCTTTCTATTATAATGAATAAAAAAACTGCAAGGGCTAATGAAGCTTTTTAAAACTGATGGGTCTTTGTATGAAAGTTAAGAGCTATTTGGAAATTGATTCGGTTGAATTAAAGGAAGATGCTGCCTGTGGCGGCATTATCCCACCAGCGGTCGTACAGATGGATGCCTGTAATTTATTGAAGTTGTGCTAAGGGAGGTTGAGGAGCGTTTTAATCATTGCAATGGACTGGCCGTTCACGGGGGAAGGAAACACAGGCGCCTAGATTGACTATTATGGTTGAACGAGTTAGTCTAAAATGCAAGAAAAAAGAAAACTTATGAATACATCTTGTATTATAATTTTTTGTGGGGTGGAGGTGTTGTTCGCATAGATGGTTGTCTGAGGTATTGGCAGATCTTGCTGTGTGGGCTGGGAGGGATACAATTATTGCATCATCATCATCCAATATAGGGAGTTTGAAGCAAATGTAGTCTACCTTTTTGAAACAGCAGTGGGGTATTGAGCATTTTAAATGAACTCACTCATGTGGATGTATTAAAATGATGGTTGTTAACGTGCATTGCTTCACTTTTTGTTTTGCATTTCCATAATTGCAAATTATTTTGGGGGATTTACAGGTCCAACTTAATGTGTTTTAAAACTGGTTTCGACATCATTAAATAATAATTCACATAACCATAAACAACAATTTAATAATTATAAATTAATTATATATTATTGTATTTTATATTGGATTATATAGATAGTTATTTTGTTTTTCTAATTTGTTTGTTTTTATATATATGCTTATAAAATATATATATAAAATAATTAAACAACAATTAACATTTATTATTAATAATATTAGTAAATTCGGATTAAGTATTCACATGAATATTTGGAATTTAGAAAAAATTATATGTGACCTGGACTTTAAGTCGTTTGTAGCACGGCTATGTTTTGTAGCATAGCCAACAAAATATTGTATGGGGTCAAATTATCGATTTTTTTTTATATCAAAAGAAGGTATCATGTGTTTAGGTCATGTTCCATGAAGATATTTTGTAATTCCTGCCATAAATATATAAAAACTTAATTTTTGATTAGTAATATGCATTGCTAAGAACTTAATTTGGACAACTTTAAAGGCGAATTTTCTCTTTTAATATTAATTTTTTTTTAGCCCTCAGATTCCTGATTTTCAAATAGTTATATCTTCGGCCAAATATTGTTCTATGCTAACAAACCATACTCAATGAAAAGCTTATTTATTCATGTTTTATTCAAAATTGACCCTTATGACAACTCAATTTGCTTGCAAAGCACATAGCTGTGTACAATGTAGAGAAGTAATTATCCCAAAACAATGCATTGAAAACGATTAAGAAACCAACCCACACACGGTATTGTTTAAATATGGCGAAAAAAGTTCCAAAAGGATTTTGTTCCTCTGAGACACTGATGCAATCAGTGCTTCAAGATGGGTTTTAATTCCTGCCTTTTCTTCAGGACTGTTCAAATAGCATGTCGATTCTTCACGGCCTTGTAATTAGAGCAATCGATTCGTCGTCTGCCTGTGATCCATTTCATTCATGAGCAGTTTTGTTTGTTTCATGTGGGAATGTTTCATTTGCTCTAAACTTTACTGTTCTCTTGGGCTGCTTTGTTTATGGCCAAGAATATCCATTTTGTCATCTGGGCCGCTTTGACAGATAGCCTGGCATACAAATGTGGAGGGAAGGCAAGAATGCGAAACGGAGAACATTGCTTGTCGTGCCACATGTAGACTAATGGGCCACACAGGACAAAAGAAAATATGTTTTGGAAAATCCAAGGAAGTGGCCTGGGAGAGCTATAAAGGCATCTCTGACCGCAGACATTGATTACTTGTCGGTGTTTTTCCTCAGCGGATTACCACAGCAGCGGGAACATTGTGAACAACGGCTGGAAGATCCACAACACAGCGAAGAACAAGTGGTTCGTCTGCATGGCGAAGACGCCGGAGGAGAAGCAGGAGTGGCTGGAGGCTATTTTAAAAGAGAGAGAAAGACGGAAAAAGTGAGTAGTGATGTGATGATACCTGCTGAAAAAATTAAAAAATTATGTTACGATACGGCTCATTAGGTGTACTATGACGGGAAAAAAAGGCCTTAATTTGACATTTAATGGTCAGATTTCGCTGTACGGTATTACAATGTAATTGTATTTTTTTTTGTTAATTTTATTAATATTATTATTATTAATGTGTTTTTTGTTGTTTATTTTTGTTATTATTACTATTATTGTATTGTTATTATATATATTATATTGTAAATATTGTTATATTTATATAAACGAGATAAAAAAAACTAAATATATAAACAACTTATAATTTGTAACAAGAAATATATTGACAGTGAATCCTAAAGTTAATGTAGATTCAATATAAAGAAAATATATATTAAATAATATCTATAGAATAGCATCTTTTTTTGACAATTTATTAATTTGAGATGGTAATGGTCAGATTTTGACAGTATACAAGTATTGCCAATTGTAGTTGCTGATACATTAACATTTTTGTTTATTAATAGCATTTTTATATGTAATGTATTTTTATATTTATTAAATTGTATTATATTATATGTATCTAAAACACACTAAAATATTAATATACAACTGTCGAACGATAATATTTTGACATGTTGAATCATGCTTGAAAATGATCGCAGAATCAATAAAAGAAAATTGTTTTATAATATGTTAAATAATATACTGTTATATTTATTAATATCAATATAGTACATCATTTACAACAGTAATTTTAAGGTCAGCATCCACCATACTGATGCTTATACACATTAACTTTTTTTATTATACATTTACATGTATATGTATTATAATGTATGTATAAAATATTAGTGCCAACACGACATCACACACACAACAACACAAAATGTGTTTACACAACACACATGTACAACATGTGTACTGTTAATATTTATTATGTATATATAAATACATACACACACATACACACATACACATACAGTATATTTTTGGAAATATTTACATGCATATACATTTTATATATTTATATTATTGTATTTTTATAAATATATTTATAAAATATTTAATATATAAAAATAACATATTTTTCTTAAATATATGTTATAACATTCATGTGTTTGTATTTCATATATACATAATAAATATACACAGTATAATGTAAATATAAATGTTATATAAATATAAATGGTAACATTTACAATAAGATTCCATTTGTTAATTATTTAACTACATTAGTTTACATAAACTAAAATATACACAGTATATACACCTACAGCACTGTGCTAAATATACAGCACATACAATCTGTGTAATTCTGGGTTCAGACAGCGCAATCTCTCTTATTTGCTTTTCCAGCATTGAGACTGGGCATGGAGCAGGACAACCTGGGTGATGATATCTGAGAAAGGCGAGAAGCTTTATAACCTCTTGAGTAAACAGGGCCACCTCATTAAGGACCGCAAGCGCAAACTCACCACCTTCCCCAAGTGCTTCCTTGGAAGGTAGGTCAGCGAGAGCCCTCTCTCTGTGCTCTGTCTGTGCAGATAATGGCTGTGATATACTCCAGGAGAGATTACGCTAGAGGTCACGACCTGTAGTATTATGGGAGTGTGAGTGGACATAACTGAGAATGAGAGTGTGTAGCTGTAGAAGTGACAGTAGTGACCGAAGTACATAACATTTCAATGAACATCATAAATAACAGAGCAGTGCAGTATAATGGAGTTAGAGATAGACAGCATTCGGGGTGAACAGATCTCAGGCTCCTGTACATGATGAATAACAGATCTCAGACACTAAGTCAGGATCGTTTTTATTACCCGTCCATTTCTGTGCTTTTAAATCTGTCCTTTTCTGTAGAGTCCATCTGTCTTTTGTTTGTTCTTTTCCTTTTCCTTGAGGAATTTGACTTATGTGTTAAAGAAATAGCTTCTATGTTCTTTTTTTGGTTGTGAATCTTCTTTTAAGAGCACTGGTTGAATGTTTTTATACCTGCTTTCTATTTAGCAGTGTAAATCTGGATTGTTTTAAATGGTACCCAGAGTTCCATACACCACCCAGTTTGTTTTTAAACTCTATTCAAAAACACCACAGAGGTAACTAGCATACACTCAAAATGCTGAGTTAAAAACAACCCAACTTGGGTTATTTTGCAACCCAGCACTGCGTAAACATTGGAACACATGCTGGGTTATTTTGACCCATCTGTTTGGGTTAAATGCTTTTACCCAACATGCTGGGTTGTTTTATTGAAGTCAACTGTTGTTTAAAAAATATTATATTGCTGGCTTAAAATGGGCTGGAAATTGAAAAAATCACACGTAGAATTACTATAGGCAACAGCAATAATCAAAAGATGAACATTTATTGTTAGGCAAGACCACATTGACAAAATACATGACAAATTGAATTTATTTGGGTGAATACAGCATAGTTTACAATATTACGTACATTTAAACTCATTTAACAAGCATTTAAGACATAAAAATGTAACATTTAAAAGTAGCATTTTAATTTAAGTGTATTCAACCGTTCTCTGTAATCGCTTTTTACCGAAATAGTGCTAATTCTCGCGCCGGTGTGTCACCAAAATCTGAGCTGCGAACCTCAGACCTTACGTTTCACTTAGTGAAAGATGCTGACTGCCGTGACTAAAAAAACTTAAAAAAACCTGCCAAGACTTAAGAACATAAGTACATATAACAATAAAATCATTTATGTTATGCAATTAAATTCAGGCGTTTCCAGGGCAGCGACTGAATCAAGGCATGTTGCATTTCCAAAAATAATATAATTCTGACTGACAGTTAACATCAAATCAAATGTATAGAAACATTGAAAAAATAATAAATGTACCACACACACACCCTCACACTCACACTTGCAACACTCAACCCAGCAGTTTAGAAGAAAATAACCCAGTTAAAATGTTAACCCCAACCTGGATATAAAATATAAAAATAACCCACTGTGCTGCAATGCAGTGCTAGATTGTAACATGCATCAGCCAACAAATCATTAAACCACAGAAAACAATGTACCACAGAAAACAATTAATTGCATATGCCTCCTTCAGAAATAATTTAATATAATGAAATATTCATATTGATTTGTGCTTAACAATATACAGCAATTGTGAATTTAAACCAGTGCCACTTTTGATTTTATCACTGGCAACCTTTTCATATTAAACCACCTTAGACAAGCAGGTATTAAATAATTTATCTGGCATCAATTAAATTAATTATTACCCTCATAAATATGCAAATGAGAATATTAACCCAGAGATTTCACATGAAACCTTACAACAGTGGTTCTCAACCTTTTTTTCCACCGGGCCGCTCTATGGTCCAAGTGCAAGTCTCATAGGCCGCACGCATGTCATTTACATATTACTTCATCAATACAAACCAACCAGATTTATAATATTATTTATAGCCTAAATATTAGGATATCTAAATGATTACATTTATTGAAATAAATAAATAATTCTACTTACCATTAATAAAAACACCTGATGCTGTCGGAGCTGACCAATTTTGTAAATTCTGCTCGAAAGGAGTAACAGCACAAGAAGTTGTGATTAGAGCTTGAAGAATCCTTAAGTTGCAGTCTATAAGACGCGCACGGAATACACTTGTAGCCTATGGGTGTTTCTTTTACCTGAACATCTTCAAGAAACCTAAAGTTGATGCCGAAAGTCCAGCACTCTCTTTAACTGCTGATGCTGCTTATTCTTGTTTGAATCTTGTGGTCTTTTCCACATTTCGTTTTCTCCCTTAACAAATTTGTCCATTCGATGCTCAATTTTACAGAACTAATGGCTGCTGATGACTATTTGAATTATTTAATTCTGCCAAAGTGCACGCTTGTAAGTGTTAGTTAAATGCATAACATTACGTGAGTACATAGGTCTGCTCATGTCTGAAAATAATATATAAAAAACTAAATAATTTTACATAACAAAAACATTATAGCTTATATTTGTTTAGTACATTTTTAATTAATGTAAAACTAAACCGAATTGTAAAACTGAAAGTTATTTTTTAATTATGTTCAGCATGGTGGGCCGCATTTGGATTCGTGACGGGCCGCGGGTTGAGAACCACTGCCTTACAACCTGACCACTCAGGATTAAGAATTAAACAAGGGAAATGTGAAACAAAATAACCCAGGATTATGTTAAACGTTGGTTTAGAATATGAACTTTTCTTTTTCAACGACTTAGTAACCACAAAGAGGTTTTCTGTACGAGTTATCATTGTTTTAGTAAGTTTGATCTGATAAAAATATTGACGCCTACCTTTGAAGATGTAAGTGTGAACATCTGCAGTCTGCATTACGCTGAAGCACCCAGACCAGAAAATATCAAGGAGATTGTTCCAAGATGTGTTGGATTTTTCCTGCTCTGATCTCTTTTGCTTGAAGTGTGGTTGGGAAATCCTTAGGCTGAACTCAGATTAACTCAGCTCAACTCTGCAGCTGGCATTCATAATTTAAACCCTTTGAGATGTCAATACGACAACCTCACCATTCACTAAAAGAAGACGCTCAAAACACTGTGACACTCAACCGCAAACAAGACTTTCACTCTTTATAATGCCATTTTGGGTTGGGATTTGCCTGTTCAAAGGAGATGATAATAATAAAAAAAGCTTGCTTAAAGAAGAACTGCTTATAGTTGTGGCCAGATTATATTGTAAATGAATTTAGGGGCACAACCCTCCCCCCCCCAGTGTTTCCAGACAGCGAGGTCTGGAGCGGGAATGGATTCATTAAGGATAGAGATCACAGACAGCAGATAATGTTCATGAGTGGGTGGTTTGTGCGTCTCAGAAAGCCAGATGGACTGAAGAAGCATATGACAGCAGAACCTGTGAAAATATATCTCTGTCTGGGTGAGCGTGCCGAAACACTGCGGTGATCTGGCCACCGGTTTGTGTTACTATTTTAACAAGTGATTCACAGCCAGTAGTATTTTTGATCAATCTCATCTCTGTTTGCTTTATGTATATGCCTCAACTATTTTAATTCTGCTCTGCTTTCATATAGTTCTCTCCTTGCAATTAGTGTCTCTCTCTCTTTGCTTTATGTGCTAAATTTGCATGCTAAACTCTGAGTATTGAATTTGCAGCAAAGCTTAGCTCTTAATTAACAAGCAGACTTAATTAAAACACTTGCTTTTAGAATATTCACTATATTAGTTAAACTCCGTTTTTAAGAACAAGCTGCTCAAATCAATTATGCATTTTTTGTTCTCATTCAGGATTAGCATATATAATTTGGCAGATGCTTTTATCCAAAGCAACTTATAATGTATTCACATTTATTAGTATTCGTGCTCTAGGCAATCATAATTGATTTATTGATGGATTGATTTCAGTATTAGTCAAAGTATAGGATATTTATCAGGTGGTGTTTATTATTTAAATATGGACTCTTGTTTCCCCTAGTAAAAAACAAACAAAAAACTATGCCATAATTAATTTTAAATATATTTTATACTACGTTTACTTCAAATAATGACTTTCTGATATTAAATTTTAATTGCACTTTATTTTATTTATTTCACACAATGCACATTTATGCCTATTGTGCCTAAAATGTGTTTGATTATCACGACTGTATGATCTCTGTATAATATCAGTCTTTAAATGCAAGATATTTAAAGTATACCTGAACTATACTTGCTATAGTTCCACTTTAACACAATCAAATATACTTAAGTATATCTTTAGTTGGACCTCAGCACTACTTCTGCACAGATAATGTGCATTAAGCACAGAATTTGTTGTTTTATTATTATATTTGCACATGTAAAATCATTTTCTGTGTTTGGAAGAACTACACTCTAAAAAATGCCGGGTTAAAAACAACCCAACCTGGGTTATTTGGCAACCCAGCACTGGGTAAATATTGGACACAACACATGCTGGGTTATTTGAGTCAGCTGGTTGGGTTAAACGTTTTTACCCACCATGCTGGGTTGTTTAATTTATTGTTTTAAAATTATTATATTGCTGGCTTAAAATGATCTGAAACTTAAACTCTCATTAACAATGAGCTTTAACCAGATTCACTTGTTTTTCATGGATTCATCTAACCAATAATTGTCATCTCATGGTGATCCAAGAAATCCCACCTTTATTATAATGAGAACTTTTTTTTCTGTTGCATATTTCAGTATGAGTGTTTAACTATCTTTTATGTTGTGCTATCTTTATCTTTCTTTATTAACTTTGTTCACTGTCATTCTCTCTTTCTCTTTCTGTTTCTATCTCTCCATATCATTCATTCAGTCAGCGAAAAAGCATTATCCGAACTTAAATGGTTGTAATTTATGAACGTTTTGGAATACAGACCTAAGGTTGGTCTCTTTTAAGAGAAATTCTCTCTCCCAAAAACCTCAGAGGTCTGCTGGAGTCTGAGATGTTTCTCATGCTGTAACACCATCGGGTTCCATAAACTCTGGAAGAGCCTGCAGGATTACACTGGTGGAGCTTGGCATGTTTGTTTGGTGGTTTTGTGGAGAGGTGGATGGGAAGGAGAAGCAGGGAGGGAGTGGTGGGAGTGGAGTCAGATATCCTCCACTGAGACAGTGGCTTTATCCAGCAAAATTACTCAATTATAAAGGGCAGTCAGTTTAGCTTTATCGGGAGAAAAAGACTGATTTAAGAGACCAGAGAGAGATTAAAAAAGTTGGAGAGTAAATATTTGTTATTTTTTATTATTCTAATCTCTGCATTGTTAAGGGGCTCAATGAATGGATTGATAGATAGATGGATGGATGGATCGATAGATGGGTAGATGCTGGACAGTAAATAGGTGAGTAGAAAGAAAGAAAGGAAAAGTGACCAGACTTATACTCCACCTCACTGCACACAAGAATACTATTAATTATCGAGCTCATCTCTGTGGTGTAATCACTCAGTTTTAATGGATTTTGTTGACAGTCATTCATATAATTTATGGGTCCCTCTTTGTTTGTCCTCACATTATTTATATGTCCTCCATCTCTCTTTTCTTAGTGAGTTTGTGTCTTGGCTGATGGAGATCGGAGAGACCAATAACCCTGAGGAAGGGGTTCATTTGGGCCAGGCTCTCCTGGAAAACGGCATCATTCATCACGGTTAGTAATATTTCCACTCTATTGATTTTTTTCTAACATATTCTGACTTCCTGTTATACTGGCTAAATTTTTTACCGTAAATATATTGTATAACTAGGGTTTGTGAACTAATAAGTATTTAATAATTAAGTTATAAAGACGTTAAATTGAAATTAATAGTAATATAAAAAAGTAATCATAATAAAACATTTACTATAATAGAAAACCTACGTATCATGTGGCCAGTAACAGACATCGGAAAACAATGAACGTGCGAATGTATTGTTAAATTATTGAAATATCAACTTAAAATCTCAGAAAGTGCTTCAGGTAAACATTTTACGAAGGGATTCATCCCATGACAAATATGTTTGGAAATTCATGCTGAATAACAAAGCGTTGAGTTAATAAAATTGAATTAGAGAGAAAACTAAAAAAATGTCTGCCAGTGTTTTACTCACCCGCATATCTTTCCAAACTGTGGAACACAAATAATATTTTAGAAAATGGAAAGTCTATGAAATGAAAGTCAATAGAGTTCAATGCTGTTTTGCAACTCAACTTAGATTGTATGGACAAAACTTCAAAACTACGTTCTTTAAATTATCATCTTTTAGAGGAAAGGACAACAGGTTTGAAATGACATGAAAGTGAATAAAGAATGACTGAAACGTATTTTATTTTGCCTTAGTTATAATAATACTGTATGAATTAGAGGGATAGATAAGAGTCAGATAGCAAATGATAAAATACAATACAGACAAAACTTTTAAAACATATGCAAATCTTATAAATATGAAAAAAGGAAATACACCGCATATTGCACTAAAGGCGGTTTGCCATCGTTCAACACCAGTAGATAGACATTTATTTAATGTGTGCTTAGCTCAAATAATCATTTGAATTTTCATCAACATTTGTGCATTATTAATATATTAAAGGGATAGTCCACCCAAAAATGAAATTCTGTCATTATTTACTTCTCCTCATGTCTTTACAAACCTGTATGCATTAACAACACACAATAAAAATGTTGGTAACCAAACAGTTTTGAGTCCCCTTGACTTATATTGTGTTTTATGTCTTTTTTTTTTTTGTCGTATGGAAAAGCATTTGGTGATCAGCAATCTTCTAAATATATTTGTATGTATTCCACAGAAAAAAGTCTTACAAGTTTGGAACGACATGAGGGGAAGTAAATGAAAAAGATTAAAAAGATTTTTCATTTTAGGTTGAACTATACATTTAATGCAGATGGCTGATTAGACAAAAAGCTCTCTTAATATTTCAAGAGCCCTGCCATCATTGTTCTCAAGCCTTGAGGAATTTTGGGAGCGTCCAAGAGCAGATGGCTTTTTAGAACTTTGTCTATGTTTATATAAATAGTTACAAATATTAATCCCGCACACCCTGCTGTTTGTTTAATACTGAGGGAAATGGCTGGTCTTCTGTCTGCTATTTCTTTTGTCGTTTGTTTGGGCGGTGAGGTCCAGTTCTGCTTAATGCATGCTCGTTGCTCACTGTATGGACTAGTATTTTCCCTAAAGGAGACTGACTGGCTTTGAGCCAGGACTTCATGCTAAACCACTTTTCACTTCACTGCTTCCTAACAGGGAGAAATACATTTCAGCATTAGGGCCCTCTGTCCACTCGCTCGCATTTACAGCTTTGGTGAGAAAGATCTTTAAGCCTTTGCTGAGTGTTCGCTGAGGAGGATGAATTAATTTGGCAGAAACAGCATGATTACTTTTCATAAGCATGTTAGTGTTACTTGCATTTGTGCTTACATGGAGCTGAAAGCCTCTGAATTCCATTGAAAGATTCTGAAGGTCCTTAAAAGTTGTTGTAGCCTTTTGTGTCATTGTAAAACTATTTAATACCAACAAAGATATTCGATCAGCCTCAATGTATAGCATTTCTGTTGCCTTGCACATGTAAAATGAATCCAAATAGAGTATAAGCCATGCGTTTTAAATCTTTACATTACAGTTTAAATGTTGTATTTATTTGAAATAGAATTATATAGAAAAATAATTACATTTATTTTACCTTTGGCAAATATGTTTAAAAATCTACTCTTTATAAAAGCTGTTTTATTCTTCATAAAGCGGGCTGCCACATAATTTTGAGATCACATGACCAGCTGAATAATTCTCTACTGTATGCTTCAATCTGCATAGCTCCCCTGTAATTGGACAACTTTAATCAGTGGAATTCAAATGACAGCTCAAAATAATTACTATTTTAATCAATTTTACATTTTGGCAAATTTAAATCTGAATTGATCATATTACACTGTGTACAAAAAAGGGTTAGAAAATTATATACAAAAAATGTTCACTAAAATTTTCATCTACTATGTAATACTTTTTTGAGACTGCTTGTAAAATAACTTTATTAGTATTATTACTAATATAGTTGGTAATATTTATATACTCTCCCATTTGGGTTTTTTCCAGTTTAGAAGTTTTTGAAATTATAATTTTTTTGCTCCCCAAAGCCACATTTATTTGATCAAAAATACAACAAAAACAGTAATATTGTGGAATAGCGTTACACTTTTAAATAACTGTTTTCTATTCTAAGATATTTTAAAATTTAATTTATTCCTGCGATATCAACGCTGATTTTTTTTTTGCATTATTACTCCAGTCTTCAGTGTCACATTATCTTTCAAAAATCATTCTAATATGCTGATTTGTTGCTCAAGAAACATTTGTTGTGTTAAAAACACTATTTTGTGGAAACCATGATACATTTGATCTATTAGGGTTCTGCAATGAATAGAGCATTCAAAAGTCACTTTTGATCAAATTGAATGCATACTTGCTAAATAAAAGTACTGATTTCTATTGATTTTTTTTAATGACCCCAAACTATTAAACAGTATTGAAAATGTAAATGTATTTGGAAATTTATGTGGATGCATTTTGTTCTAGCCTTAATTTAATCTCCACACTCTTAAACTTATTTCAGTCACAGACAAGCACCAGTTTAAGCCGGAGCCGGTGCTCTATAGGTTCCGCTATGATGACGGCACATACCACCCTCGCAGCGACATGCAGGATGTCATCTCCAAGGTAACTCAAGCAGCCATGCTCTGCTAAATGGCTGCTTTCTCTCTGTCACTTTCTGCCATTTGGAGAAGTTTGGCCTGCAATAACAAATGTCCTTCTTCCCGTTAGGGTGTGAGGCTGTTCTGCAGACTCCATAGTTTATTCACACCGGTGATCAGGTAAGGGGCCAGTAGCTTAGTTCCACCTCATTACAGCTGTCTCTAGTCACACCAGCTCTGCCAGGTGCATTCGCACCCCTGTCGCTTCTCCTTCCACTCTAAAGATAGCACCTATAGGGAAAAAAAACTAGAGGCTGATTAGTGATAAAAAAAGTTTTCATCCATAATTACTTCAGTTATTTATACTTTTATGTATGTTTAAGCTCATAACAAGATAATTTTGTAGCCGTTGTCTTATTTTTAGTTCATGAAGTTGAACACAATGTTGTGACATGCTCCTATGTGAGTAATCAGTGCGGAAGCCTTAAATGTGAAACAGGTGCATTCCGAGATTTTGGCAGCTGACAGACCACAGGACATTAAATTCTGCATGCAAACACAAAGCTAATGGACTCTGAGGGCACGTTTTCTTGTTTGGATGATCAGATGTGTCCATTTTTCAATTTTTGGCTAAATTCTACAATAGTTGTTAAAGGCCTGTTGGGTTGTACTACAAATATGCAATCCCATAAATGCATCCTTAAGAGTTGCAAGCTATTTTCTGCAAGGTAAATTGCATAAAAAAGTCTTTGTCAAAGCAAAGAATGTTATTTCTGTGTGGGAACCTAAATGCATTTCTAAAGGTTTTTTAAACTGTTAGGCTGGATTTATGACATATAAAGTACATATATACTGAACAAAATTATAAACTTTTGTTTTTGCCCCCATTTTTCATGAGCTGAACTCAATGATCTAAGACTTTTTCTATGTACACAAAAGGCCTATTTCTCTCAAATATTGTTCACAAATCTGTCTAAATCTGTGTTAGTGAGCACTTCTCCTTTGCCGAGATAATCCTTCCACCTCACAGGTGTGGCATATCAAGATGCTGATTAGACAGCATGATTATTGCACAGGTGTGCCTTAGGCTGGCCACTCTAATAAAAGGCCACTCTAAAATAATATCAGCCCACAATAAAAATGTTCATTGCAATTCAATGTCCAACCTAACATTTCTGAATTAATACCTATTCTATACTAATAAACCACAGATTTCACTAGATCTTTTACGCACCCCACTCACATTATGTTGTGTGTTTCAGGGATGCAAATGGTCCTATTTTTTTTTGTGTGTGTAGCTGATCAGTAATTGTATGTAGAGGCATTTTTTTTTATCTAACCTGGATTAACGTAAGATCATTTTGTTATGTACATAGTATATGCTAACTGGCTGGTGGCCCCACTACATTATGTAAATTTATTGAGGGGATGTAAGATCATTTTATTGATGGCATCTGAATCCAGAAGATCAGTGTTTTTCTCCCACAACATTCCAAATTCCTGGCCGGATAACCTACTCTTTTTTGACAAAAACCATGGTAGTGTGGAAATTTAATTGCCTTCCAAATTCACATGTCTGAGTTTGCAAGGAGGGATCAATTAAAAATTGTTTTGTGTTGTGCTTTGCGGTAATGTGCACACATTTTAAATATGAACACTTTTGTTACTGAAATGCTGAACACTTTTACAATAATTCTATGATGTCAAGTTTTGAAATGGGCCATTATTATGGGGTGCAGTACAGTTTTGCATGACTGATTATTTTACTAGTCAAACAAATAGCCAGGTCAAATGTTCTCTTTATGTAAATAAGAGTTAACATGTCCACATTTTGAAAAAAAGACATCCAGCATTTTGAGACTGGAAATTTAAACCATAGCATGTACATTTTCCTATTTTTATATATGATGTTAAAGTAATTAAAATAAGAAAAAGGATATTATTTTTCTATAATTAAATCAAGTAAGATTTATTAATTGTCAAAGCAGTAACAGACATTTTGTTTACAGTTGACAATCATGTTACTGGCCACATGAGCACCATTTTCCCAGGTTCGTAGGAACTCACTCCTCCACCGTGAACAAATCGCCATCCGAATGCATGAGTTTTATCATGCAAATTTATTTTCACTGACATCCCCTTGAGAAACAATTACCATCCTTGTAGGGCTGAAGAATGCATATATTCTCACATTTCTGTACCCTGTACTGAGGATCCCTTCCTTGGAAAGCTATAATTGGAGAATCCAATTCTAGTTTAATTATCTGGTATTTCCTGCTGGTTGGAGGGGCTTCAAACCCCCACCTTACCCACATTAAAAAACCTCCAGCTTCTGCGCCCCAAAATCCAGGGTGAATAACATTCCTGACATACTGTATAACAGTGAGAAGTAGAACAAAAAGAAAGTATATATCTAAGAGTGTTTAAAAATGACCAAAATCCGGAGTCTGAAGAGGATTTGAAAGGTTTGGTTGACTTTGCACACACTTGTCCTACAGATTGCAGTGCTCTTGTGCCAGGCATATGACTGCCTGTGGTAACGCTGTTTACCCTCATTTGTCACGCTGACAGTTCTGGGTACAGCTACAGAGGAAAGGGCTGGCTCCATGTCTGTAGCGGTTAAATCATGGCAAGGCCTGTCCAGACTCACACTTCTGGTCTGTGATTAAAACAAATCCTTATATAATCGAACAGAAACCGTCACACTCACTTGAGGTGCATTGGACTCCTTTGAGAGAAAAGGCACATTTCCTGTAATCTGGAGGTGTTTGGTTGTGTAAAAATGGAATGGGGATGTTTCTCTTTTGATTTCTCTGAATTGCGATTAGCTAAGTTTGGAGTTGAGTGTGTGTTGCAGGGTGTGGGCCCTTGCTTAGCCCTCTGACCTAGCACAGTGAGTGTCCCCCAAGAGACCCTTGGCTTCATGGGAAAATCTTTGCTCCATTTCATTTCCCGTGGTCTGGAAGCAGCCACAAAGCATCCATTTGACCCATTCCAGGCCCTGGAGCTGGACCAAACTGAGCCGAGAGACACCTGCTGACCTCTGCTGGAACGGAGAATCATGTTTTTTAAGAGAGCATAGGGTTTTAAAACACGTTTTTTTTACTTGACATTTACTTGACACACCATCTTAAATACACAACACCAGGGGCTAGACACTTAAGATACAGCATGAAATGCAATGCAGTGGCCAAAGAAACCCATCTGAATGTTTATGGCTGTAGCGGTGTGTTCTGCTGGTACTGAATTCACTTTTCCACAATGGTTTAATTGCATAAACCTGTCATTTTCACACTGTCAGAGTGTTTAAAGTTGTATTTTTTTCATTTTGTCATATCTTCACACATCCCAAAAGTGACAACCAGGATGTTCTGTTTAACAAAAAAAAAATCAGATTCATGTACTGAATTGTTCATCATTTAATTCACTGATTGATTCAATAGATTTAGATGGTAACAAGTGTCTTTTTGTGTGATTTTATTAATTAACTCAAAAATAACTTAAAAATAAGTAGCTAAATGAAAAAAGAAAGACAATATTTGGTCAGATTCATTCACACATTTGTTAATGTATTCTTTCACAGATTCATTCAGTGATATTAGGTGGTGACAAGTGTCTTTTGGTGATTTGTTCATTGATTTGTTTACTGATTTGTGATTTGTTCATTTTGGTTTTAATAGCTTTCGGTGGCAAGAAGTGTTAACCAATGAATCATTAACTCGATTCTTTAAAAATAAGCTATTAATGACTGAAAAAAGATTTGTTATGATTAATTTACAGATTCCTTCCCTGATTTATTCAGTGGCTTTATATGATGACAAGTACCCTTTTTAAATGAGACATTAACTCAATGATTTATTAAAAATCACATAAAAAAAAAAAAAAAAAACATTGTCCACCGCTTAAAAAAGCAATCATGCAAAGAGAGAGACTTTGGTAAATGATTAAAGCATTGAAACGAGTTTACTTTTATTGTGTAAATGGCAATTTGCACATTGTCAGCATGCTTTTCAAAGCACCACTGCTAAAAATATAAAATCTAGAAAAAAAATGATGAAAAACTGACTGGTTAATTAGTTGGCGATTGTGATTAATTGAAATCTTCTCTCACTGAACATCTCAACTTACTTTGCATTGATAAAAAAGTCCGCTTTTAGTTTTCCAGATCAACTTTGTGTCATTTCGTGTGTTCAGCAAGAGCAAAATATGTGCTGAGTGTCCTTATTCGGTCAAACATTACGACCCCTGTGCAACCCTAAAGGAAATTCAAGGTAAAGAACTTGTTTGGGCCTCAAAGAAATTGAGAGGAAAGGGTTGTTGTGACGTAAAAGCCTAGAACAGCACTCTCAAGAGCTTTTCAGGCAGATGCAAGTCAGGGCAAAGCTTAAAGTTTAGCTTGAAATGTGTGTCTCTTGAGGCTACTGTACTACTGTTCAAATCAAATGTTCCTTGTTTTCCTAACAGGGATAAAGATTATCATCTACGAACATATAAATCGGTGGTGATGGCCAACAAGCTGATAGACTGGCTGATAGCACAGGTAAGTTTTGAGTCTTATTGATCTGTATTATGATACTGCTTTATAGACAGATTGGAAACACATTGACCTCCATAGGAAATGATACAAGAGGAAAGAATGGAGCAAAAGTGGTAGTTATTTCCTGAACAGGCCGGAAAATCTCATCTATGCTGAGGCGGAAGAGAACTGTAACAATAAACCACCGTCTAGCCACATAGTCTAATTCTGTCTATTTAAAAACAGGCTAGTCATCATGAGAATGCAGATTTTGATTACATTTGAAGTGTGGTTCAGATATTTAGAGGCAACTTTCACAGTCAATGAGTGTTCAATAAGATGATGTGTTGTGTTTGACTATGAAATTATTACCAGGCGGTCAAGTGACCCTTCAGAGTTGTCACAGTGTGGTGACCGGACCGCAGTGGTGATTGTGTGAATTAAATGTGGTTTTCTGTAGCTCAAAGGAGGGTGTGTGACATTTTGACCGCTTGTAAGCAGACAAAGAGAGTGGCACTTGTCTCTTTCTCAGGGGCAGACTTACCCATTAGGCAAAGGTAGGCGACTGCCTTGGGCCCCCAAAAGCCAAGGGCCCCCTAAAATGCTTTTCATATACTAGATGTGCATTAAGCGCGGACACGCGAGCGGTTGCTGTTTACGGTGTTTATTACACAACAACCGTCTACATGTCCGAGTTTAACGTGCTTCTTGTGTATCCTGCTAGTAGAAAATGAAAATATTATGGATTTGAACTGCTGACTGCCGCACGAGCGCGAGGTCTCTTTCCCAGCGTGCGCACGCACCCCCCCCCTCTCTCTCTATCTGTCTATCTCTCTCTCTCCGCATCTGCTCTGTTCAGCGCGAGGCTGAAAGGAGCTGAGCTTTCAGTTAAAACACAGATATGTTGCTTCTCTAATTTTACATGCAAGTATAGCTAAAATCACAGCACAGCTATTGTCTTTATCTTATGTGTAGCCTATTTGATTTTATCAGACGACGGCACGATCATAAATCAGGATTTTTGTGTAGATTAACATCTTGGAAATGGGTCGCGTTTCAGTCATTATTTCATATTCATTCCGTTGACAACAGAAAGAGTAATATATATATATATATATATATATATATAATTGAAAACAGTTTTATTGAGAATTTAGCTGCATCAAAATACAGTATGTGGCACAGAGAGGCAAACAAATGTAATAATACATATTAATGTACATTTTGCATGTTCAGAAGTTAGCAGCAGGTTTGTGTCAGTAAATGGTTCAGTGCAAAGAAAGAGAAGTTATGGGAACCTGGTATTTCTATGTAATGTTTTTCTTTTGTCTAATAGACATGAACAATTTCTTTGAAAAACATCTATGACCTTTGAAATATGTCTAGTCTTCATGTTCTATGTTAACTATGGTTTCATTTCAAACATATTGCATAAAGCATCAATATTTTTCCATGCCCATGTTGATTAGAGTATTAAAAACTTGAAAAGCATTAATTTAAGGTACATTTAGAACAGATACAATTGTGTGATTAAGCTGCGATTATTCGCGAGTTAACTCATGACAATCATGCGATTTATCGAGATTAAATATTTTAATCGATTTACAGCCCTTAGTTAAAATGAGTAAAATTAAATTAATTATTGGTAACTCATCAGTGGATTTCCTTGTCAATATAGACTATATTTTTTCACACTTGAAAGAATAAAAGTGTCTGCTAAATGAATAAATGTAAATGAAAATGAAAGAATCACCTTTATTATATGTGCATGAAATAATGTAGAAACATTGGACTCAATTATGGGGCACCATTGTGCAGCAGCAAGCATCATGACAAAAAAAAGGAAACTCAAGGTTGATTTAGGTAAATGTGTGCAAATGTATAGGCCCCATTCCTATATTTGCCTGGGGCCCTCAATTCCCTAAATCCGCCCCTGCTCTTTCTCTTATGAAGGGTGACTGCCGAAGCAGAGAAGAGGCGCTGATCTTGGGGGTGGAGCTATGCGACAATGGATTCATGCATCATGGTACGATAGCTGCTGTTCATGTCATTTTTTCATTGTTTTTTTTATTTCCTCTCTTTGTTTCTGTGTGTCTGTCTGATTTCTTTTGGTCTCTTTGACACTGTATCTTTGTCAAAGTTGTCTTTTTGTGTATGTGTCATATGTTGACTCATTCCAAATGTGTCAACCGGGATGTTTTAAGCATAAATCAAAGAAACTCTTGTGCGGTTTGTACTTTAAAACAACAGCTACAATATCAAAAATACAATTTGCCTATGAGAAAAGGGAAATAAACTTCATTTATTTTATTAGGAGTGATTTTAATTGATCTCAGTCACTATTTTTTCCCCGTCCGTTCACCCAAAAGATTTTTTTACTGATTTAGATTAATTCAGTGATTTGTTCACTGACTAGTTTTATGGCTTTAGGGATTGATACGTATTTGTTTGTGTATGTTTTGAGTGAGTCATTGAATCATTAACTCAACAATTCATTAAAAATAACAGTCGTTCATTACTCCAAAAAAGCAATCACACAAAAGAAGATATTAAAGTGAACAATTTGTTCACCAAAAATGCTTGTATAAAATGCAATATTTTTACTGATTTGCTCATGGATCCATTCATTCCCTAGTAAAAAGTAATATATTTAAAATACATTTATTTCATATTAAGTATATTTAAAATATGTTAACATATTTACTGAGATATCACTCGAGACTCTCACTCGAGAAATAAAACTTTATTTGAAATACTACTTGTACACAATGCGCATTTCTTTAATTTAAGCCTATAATGTGGTTTTGATGTCACTATTTATGAGGATTGTATGATCTTTAAATAATATCGGTCTTTAAATGCAAGATTTTTAAAGTGTGCCTGAAGTATACCTGCAATAGTTCCACTTTAGCACAAAAAAATATACGTTCAGTTAATCTTTATATTTGGACTTCAGCACTACTTTCGCACAATTAAAGTGAATTTAGTTCAACATTTGTTGTTCCAGTTTAGCAGACTTTAAGGGCCATATTTACTAACAGCTTGCGCCGGCACAAACCGATAGTACTGTCAGGATTTACAAAAAAAACGGTTACTGTCAGGATTTACTAAAGACGCACAGTGAAGAATTAGCGCTGAAAAGGCGTGGACAGTTATTTTTGCGCCTGACCTTATTGAATATGCATTTGTAGGAGTTTCCCTTCAGGTGCAAAATTTATGGGAGGAGAGTATTCAAATGAATCACGCAATGCAATTTACTAATGTTTGCGCTCGTCAAATTACTGGTATTTGCGCCATTATTTAACGGGCAAAAAAAGCATGTCTTAAAGCAGGCGGTAATTTGCGCTGCTCTTGGTAGATTGCACTGGTCATTATGGAAATTATATGGCTGTCTGTACGCATTGCCAGTAAATCACACTCACAATTTCCCCTCCCATCGGCGCTTTTATCTAATTGCACTCTAATGCTAATTTGCCTTGTTTAGTAAATCTGGCCCTAAGTATAGCAGTTTAGTATACCACAAGTACAATTGCAGGGTATTTTTTATTAAATAAAAATATATCATCAATAAGTAAATGTATTTGTAGTATACTTGGCATGAAATAAATGTATTTCAAATATATTTGAGTATATGTATTTTTCACTGGGGTTGATTTGTTCACTGATTATTTTTTTGATTTGTTCAATGTGTTGTGACAAGCGTCTTTGTGTTTTTTCTGAGTATGACTGAACTTAATCATTCATTAAAAATAACAGTTGTTCACAACTGAAAAGCAATCGCATGAAGTAAGAAACTCAGATATGAGAAATATGAAAGAGAATAATTTGTTTACTTAGATAGATAGATAGATAGATAGATAGATAGATAGATAGATCGATTCTTTTTGAGTAAGTGTATTTTGTTTTCAGGATATTTTTTATATAAAGCATAACAAAATATTAATCAAGAAAATGATTTTTGTCGTGTATGAGGTGAATTCACATTGCAAAACTTTTCCTCTAACTGGATTCTGCACATTCTTTCTCTTGACAACAGCCTTGACCTTCTCCACAATCCTAGTTGTCATGGCAATCGTTTGTTTGCAGGATTCAGGTCTCATTTTCAGGGCACTCGATGCCAAAGTCCACATCATGCTCGTGTGACTCATTTATCGTCTAACATGGGCTGCTCCCAACAGCCTGCAATTGAGTTTCAAACGCGGCAAACTACCAACAAATGGATAGAACGTAATAACTTGACTGGCTGTGTGTTCATTTTTTGTCCTCCATTTAAGATGATTCACTGGGTTATGTGACCATTAAAGCTAATTCAGCTTTATCTAATCTCGCCCATTGAAGTGAGAACACTGGACCTCTTTTTCTCGTTGGGGGTATTTTTGCTACAAAAGTGAAGGGATTGTTTAGAGCCCATGTTGCCGGGGTGACAGATTGAAATCCTGGCCTGTTCCTTTTCATGGGACCCACTTTCCATAGAAAAGGCTTCCCCTCTGAAACTCTCTGTATGGCTCTTGTCATTCCAGTACATTATGTGTTTTCCTCTTCTATGTGGCACACTAATTCAATTTTCACATCAATTTGATCCTCATCTGCTCCATGACAAGCAGCAGCCAAAAAAAAAACAAAGTAGTTGCTATAAAGTCGCTTTTTGCTGTGTGTTATAGAATGACTTTAGAAAAACAGATACCAAAGTCAAATTAAGTTGAATCGTTTTGAAATAATATGTCCTTGAACATATATTAAAATAAATGTAGTTTAAAGCAGGCATTGTT
The DNA here is from genome assembly GCA_027422405.1 of Ptychobarbus kaznakovi. NCBI lineage: Eukaryota > Metazoa > Chordata > Actinopteri > Cypriniformes > Cyprinidae > Ptychobarbus > Ptychobarbus kaznakovi. Next base: position 9,605,856 of record CM049814.1, on the reverse strand, counting down.
AATTATTACATAATTTTTTTTTTACATTTAACAACACAAGTCAATATTTGTGTGTGTGTTTGTCACAGGATGTGTGTGTGTGTGTGGTGTGTGGTGTGTGTGTGGTGTGTGTGTGTGTGTGGTGTGTGTGTGTGTGTGTGTGTGTGTGTGTGTGTGTGTGTGTGTGTGTGTGTGTGTGTGTGTGTGTGTTAATATAATTTTAATATAATATAATTGTAAGGATTACACACACACACACACACACACACACACACACACACACACACACACACACACACACACACACACACACACACACACACACACACACACACACACACACACACAGTATATACAATATGTACAGTAGAGTATGTATGTATATATATATATATATATATATATATACATATATATTTTCATTTAGCTATATTTAACTATGAATTTAGCATGTGACTTTAAATTTCCCAAAAATATTCCATGTCAAATATGCAATATTTGACTTTCTTACATCACTAGTGCATGAGCATATGATATTATTTCTTTTAAAACACCTTGCTTTTGTCTTTTCGCAGTTTTGGAAAAAAGCGAATTTAAGGACGAGCCTCTTCTGTTTCGCTTCTTTGCCGACGAGGAGATGGAGGGTTCCAACACCAAACACAAGCCCATAAAGCATGATTTAAAAATAGTGGAGAATGTCATCGCCAAGTCGCTGCTGGTGAGAGATGTCGTCTGTAATCGCCTACAGCTGATGCCACTTACAATAGCGCACGTTGGCGTGAGCCCGTGTGGTTTTCATCCACTCGCATGGGGCTTTTCTGCTTCGGCACGTACAGGGGGTCTGAACTCGGGCCAGCTCTGACTCTAGAGTCATCACCAGTAATTATGCTTGACTGTTTTTAAACCAGCCTCTCATTACACTTAAACATGCAGTCAACTGGTTTGACAGTTTTGGCTCATGAGAGACTGAAGTTTACATTCTAGAAGCAGCTCCAAAACATGAATTGTAATACAATGTCACTGTATGACAAAGCCAAAGCTACTAAGTCATGATAACTGTGAAATGTGTACTCTGATTTCAGATAAAGCCAAGTGAAGGAGGCTATGGCTTCACGCTAGAAGACCGAAACAGAGTGCCCATCGTCAAATCAGTGGAGAAAGGTTCCCGTGCTGAGGTGCGTGTGATACCTTTGTGTTTTTATTTAGAAAAACAGAAATACTATTTTATTTGAGTCATAAGGTCACTCTGGTTCTCAGCTAGTTTTGCTTTAAGACCCAGATTTTACTTTGGATGTCAAGTGGTGACTTAGGTTATTGTTCAATCTTTTTATCAAATGTAAAAGTATATGAAAATTATAATTAAACTTAATTTGGAGTACTACTTGTGCACAATGCACATTTCTTAATAGTAAGCCTAAAATGTGTTTTAATGTCACTATTGATGAGGATTGTGTGATCTTTGAATAATATGGGTCTTTAAATGCAAAGTACCTAAAGTGTACTTGCAATAATTCCACTTTAGCACAATCAAATATGACTCTGGACCACAAAATCAGTCATAAGGGTAAGATGTATACATCATCTGAAAGCTGAATAAAAAAGATTTCCATTGGTGTATGGTTTGTTAGAATATGACACTATTTGACAGAGGTACAACTATTTGAACATCTGGAATCTGAGGGTGAATTAAAAAAAATCTAAATATTGAGAAAATTGCCTTTAAAGTTGTCCAAATTATATCCTTAGCAATGCATATTACTAATAGAAAAATAGGTTCTGGTATATTTATATATATTTATGGTAGGACATTTACAAAATATCTTCATAGAACATGATCTTTACTTAATATCTTAATAATTTTTGACATAAAAGAAAAATCTATAATTTTGACCCATTGTTGGCTATTGCTACAAATATACCCGTGCAACTTATGACTGGTTTTGTGGTCAAGAATCACAAATATATATCTTTAGTTGGACTTCAGCACTACTTCTGCACTATTAAAGTGCATTAAGTACAAAATTAGTCCCAGTTTAGCAGACGTTAAGTATACCTGTTTAGTATACCGAAAGTAGAACATAAATACATAAATACATTTTTCACTAGGGTAGATTTTGTGGTTATTGGCTTTTCCAATGTATTTCCTACCATAGAAAAATTAGAAAAGAACAAAAAAAAGGTGAGGGGTTTTAATAAGAATTGACACACCTATTGTCAAGCTCATCTTTTAGTTTGCCTGTGCTCGATTAGACCAATTAGGCATTTAAAGATCAATTGAATCCCTAAACCTTGACCATTAACAAATAGCACTCTCTATTGTGGTAATGAACATTTAGATGTTTGTGGTTGTGGGCTTATAACACAAATAGACCTCAAATCATGCTGTCTTGTGGTTCCTTTTTAGTGCTTAAATATGTTCGATCTGTTAGATCAAACTCTGGTAAATGTGGTCAAGTGAACTGGCTCGGTTCTGATGTAGAGAGAGTAATGCTACCCAGACCAGAAGTAACTTGTGCGTCACAGTACAGGGCTCCACGCTGCATTGCATGTGGATCTGTTTCCAATGAGGAGCAGAGTGAAAAAAGGCAATACAATCCAGCTGTGCACTTACATAGATGAAGAGCTGTCTTGTAAAAATAGCAAAATGGACTTTCGTGTTTGTAACTGAAAAAAAGACAGCGATCAAGACAGAGAGGATAAGGTAAAGAGCTATAATAAAATAAGAAAAGTGCATGCAAAAGGGAAAGAGAAAACAACAGAAAAAGGAAAAGCTGCCCAAGCGTTTTTCTCAATGTAGAGGAAAAACATGAGCCGGAACCGGAGGACTGTGCATTTTATTGTATGAGAGGAATGGCTATATTTATAGCTGTCAAGAGACATGTCCAATCCATTCAGTGAAGCACAGAGTGAATGAATTACATCCACTTGAGAGCTCAGAGCAGGAAGTTGCAGATGTAGATGAAAGGATTGAACCCTGCACCTGTGGAATCTATGCTTTCAGCCATCCATTCATGCACCTACATATACTGTACATGAGATAAATACATTAACCTCAAAATAGTTATTTCCCCTCAAGTATGCACAGCAAAATGAACAAAGGTGTCGTTCATCACATCAGCTTCATCCAATGTGACAAACAGTTTATATATATATATATATATATATATATATATCGTGTTCCTGTGGCTCAGTGGTAGAGCATTGCGTTAGTAGCGCAAAAGGTTGTGGGTTCAATTCCAAGGGAACACACATACTGACAAAAAATAAATAAATTATAGCCTGAATTATAGCCTGTAAGTCGCTTTGGATAAAAGCGTCTGCATAAATATATATTTTATACTATCTATACTATAGCTAAGTTTGAGGTTGGTAAGAGTTATTGATTTATTGATCACCAATGCTGCATCATTTGATCAAAAATACAGTAATCAGGGATATTGTGAAATATTTTTACAATTTAAAAGAACAGTTTTCTATTTGAATATATATAAAAAAAATATATATTCCTGTGATGACAGCTGATTCATCAGTGCATTGCTCCAGCGTTCAGTGTCACATGATCCTTCAAAAATCATTCATATATGTGGATTTAATTGTCAATAAGTATTTGTATTATTATCAATAGTGAAAACAGTTGTGCTGCTTAATGTTTTTATGGAAACTGTGATTCTTCAGGATTCTTTGATGAATAGAGCATTCAGAAGAACAGCATGCACAGTTTTATGAAACAAACTAAAAAATACTGTTACTTTGATTACTTTAATGTGTTGAATCAAATATGAATTTATAATATTAATAAAGTGTTAACTAAGTATTATTTCATAAAATAAATAACCAAATTAATTTTTAGGTGAAATGACTTACTTCGAAAGTGTTTGTCATAGCTTATATAAAAAAAAGCTTTTATGTTTTGCTGTCTAATGTCATTCTCACATTTTAAAGTGTCCACATCATTTTGGAGCAACTGCATATCTAGGTTGAGAGGTTATTTGACATTCCTGTGTGTCTCTTGTGCAGATGGCTGGTCTGGAAGTGGGGAAAAAGATATTTGCTATTAATGGGGACCTGGTCTTCTTGAGACCTTTCCAGGAAGTGGAAAACTTCCTAAAGCAGTGCTTCCACAGCAAAAGTCCCCTCAGAGTACTGGTCAGCACCAAACCCAGAGAGTGAGTGGAAAACCTCTCATGTCCTTTTATCTAAAGGATTCATGACACCATACAGACTGTCTATAAAGCCTGAAGTCAATTAAAATAAAAAAAAACTGCCAGATAAGCATATTTCTATTGATGAATGTCAGCTTGATATTTAACTGCAACTCAGAATTCTCAATACGCTTGGAGTAACGGCTGGAATATCTGCTCCACAGAACTGTGAAGATCCCAGACTCCGCAGACGGTTTGGGCTTTCAGATCCGGGGGTTCGGGCCATCTGTGGTGCATGCGGTTGGCAGAGGTAAGAGCGAAACAGAGAGAAAGGAAGAGCGAAAAACTAGGCTGGGCTAAAGGAAGTTACCCGTGCCCTTTATATCCTACTGTGTTTTTGAACCTCAGCTGGATCACAGCTGGAGCTGTAGGTACATGACTTGACTTGAGCAAGATTGAGAAGAGCATCACACACACACACACACACACACACACACACACACACACACACACACACACACATATATATACAGTATGTCTATATATAGAAAGAACAAGCTGCACAGCTCTCGCTTCCTGCTGTGTCTGCAGTGCATTATCATCAGATATGGTGAGAGATGAATGAAAAAAGAAAAACGATCCAGCTTGCACTGTCATCACTGAAGAGAATAAGAGATGGAAGAAGAAAAGTCCTCACTTTACAACAAATAGAAGCTACTTGCATCCAAAATATTTAATTTACAAATTCAAATTCTGTATGAATCCAATTAATTTGAATATTTTATTACATTTACATTTAGTCATTTTGCAGACGCTTTTAGCCAAATCGACTTACAATTGGGGAATACATAAAGCCATTAATCTTGAAGAGGTAAACAGACAGAGGAAGTGCCCATAACACCAAGACTCAGGCATTGTTCAAAGAAAATACAAGCTAGTAAGGGAAGGAGAGAAAGAGAAAGATGAAGATATAAAAAAAGGGAAAGTATTTTTTTTTTTTTTTTTTTTTTTTTTTTATGGTGAAGTCAAGTAGTGTTGAAAGAGATGAGTTTTCAGTTGTTGCTTGAAGATTGACAGGGATCCAGCATTCCGGATAGCGGGTGGGAAGATCATTCCACCAGCCAGGAATAGTGAACGAGAATGTTCTGGAGAGTGATTTTGAGCCTCTCTGTGATGGTACCACGTGAGGTACCACGTCGCTCACTAGCAGATCTCAGACTTCTGGAAGGGATGTAGATTCGTAATAGTGAGTGGAAGTAGGCGGGTGCTGAGCCTGTGGTTGTTCTATATGCAAGCATCAGTGTCTTGAACTGGATGCGAGCTGCAACTGGTAGCCAGTGCAAGGAGACAAAGAGAGGTGTAACATGTGCTCTTTTGGGCTCGTTGAAGACCAGCTGTGCCGCTGCGTTCTGAATCATTTGTAGAGGTTTGATTGTGTTTGATGGAAGTCCAGCCAGAAGAGCATTGCAGTAGTCCAGCCTAGAAATGACCAGGGCCTGGACAAGAAGTTGTGCAGCATGCTCTGTCAGAAAGGGCCTGATCTTTCTGATGTTGTGTAGTGCAAACCTGCAAGATTGAGCAGTCTTTGCAATGTGCTCTTTGAAGGTCAGCTGATCATCAAAGATTACACCAAGATTTCTGACCGAAGCTGATGGGGTAATTGTTGATGAACCTAACTGAATTGTTAAGTCATGCTGAAGAGTTGGAGTGGCAGGGAAGACAAGACAAGCTCAGTCTTTGCCAGGTTGAGCTGTAGGTGATGTTCTTTCATCCATGCCGAGATGTCTGCCAGGCAGCCTGAGATCCGTGCAGCTACCGTTGGATCATCTGGTCGAAATGAGAGATAGAGCTGTGTGTCATCAGCGTAGAAATGGTAGGAGAAGCCATGTGCCTGTATGATGGGACCCAGTGATGTAGTGTAGAAGAGGAGGGGTCCAAGATTGGAGAGAGACCGTTTGCCTGAAGGGTTTGAAGTCTGGCTGATTCTGGTGGAAGTTACCAAGAATGCAAAAATATGTTGCCAAGAATGATACATTGGCTGAGATTTGGTATTTTTCAATTATTCCTAAGTTTTTCAGTTTTTCCAATAAGCATCAGATGGTTGGACTTTTATTTTGACATTGATGAGAACCTTATCTTTGTTAAAAAATCTGATCCCTAGTGCACAAAAAAATACCAGATTACTGATTACACTTTTGTTAAAGAGTTAACTTCCTTTTTATTTGTGTTTTTAATGTCTTTATTTACAATTTTTTATAAATATACACACACACACACACACACACACACACACACACACACTATGATAAGATAGCATAAGATAATCATGAAGTACCTAAGTCTAAAACTGTTAGCTTTATTAATAATTTTTATCAAGTGCAATTTATTTAAATTCATTCATTTTAAAATTAAAAGAAATTGAGGAAATATTATCTAAAACATATATACATTTCATTGCAGAAATTATGCATGTGTTATTTACTAATTTTAAATAAAATAGTGTGGTATCATATATATCGACTTAATATTCACCATCGGTCAACCTGCTCTCTAAAATTTTAGCATCGGACATCAAAACATATTGTTTAACCACAACTTCTAACTAGCTTAATCACTAAGACGTCATTAGTCAACCAGCTTCACTAGAAAGGCTACAGTATTTTGATGGCTAAAAATTCCAAGTTCTTTCATGAAACTTTAGATGGCACAGGCTGATGATATTCACAGTGTTAAACTACTTGGCACAAGTTGATTGCTTCATGTTGCATATGGAGCCAATGAGCTTGTTGCTTTACATTTAAATGGTTTGTTAGCATTACATTTGCAGCATGCATTCAGAGTTCCTCTGAAACCCTCCACCTTCTCCAGCTCCACCTGTAAAGATACTCTGCGGGTTATTGTATATGCTATTTGTGCAGCAGCAGTATGTCTTCAATACTCACAGCTCCATATCAGCATATGAATTGGCAGTAGCAAGTTCCTGTACTTGCTTTGCAGCAGCAATAATTTACAACAACAGCAATAACCAACAGCAGCAGCAATTCAGCAGCGTAGCAAACCTATTCTGCCAAGAGCAAATACATTAGCATTGTCATGTCCATTACCATGCTAAAATCTTCTGAGCGTTGTCTTGATAAAACTATGGTGACATGTCAGCATGCTTTTAGCTAGGTTTTGCTTGTACCTAAACCAGCACTAACTAGAATAAATTGTAGAAGGTACAGTATGGACATTTATGCTAGCCCAAGCTAGTCTTTTCAGCAGGGTAGTACTGAAACATGAATTTGAGTTACTCTGCCCAGATTTAGAAGGTCAGCTGCTCCTTCAGGTGATTGCTGTTCATAAGCTCAGTGGGGAGTTATGATAATTATTACCTTGCCTAATGTGCTTGCTTGCTCTTGAAAATCGCTTTTGACTGAGTTTCACTGGCTGTAGAAGTGAGAGAGCGTTTGCTCAGGGAAATAAAATGTAAAGACTTCAGACCATAAAGTATGATTAGAGAAACACAGGAACATTTTTCAGAGTTGTGCACTTTTAATGCAGAAAAATATATTCAGTATAAGGCCTTGTTAAGGAGATTATGCAAGCACACTATGAATATTTAGTCTCTGCAGTGAAACTTCAAATGTTGGCCTAGTCTTCAGACATCTTTTATAGGATCCACACATCATTTACAGATAAACAAGTCCTGATTTTACTGATGTTTGGCTTTTCTGAAAACTAATCGTTATTTTACAGTTTAGTATCACTTGATGTAATGCAGTAAGTGGCGCCCATGCCAAGTGGATCTGTCTGTGCTAGACTGATCCTAACATTAGGGTCAAACTGTTTATGTGTCATTCACTTTGCACACTGCCATTCAGACATGAACTATGAAATAATTATTACTACAGAGAAAATCTGTGCCAATTTTATGCTCTGCTTATACATCTAAGTAGATATTTATGGGTCTGCTTGTAAAAATGCTTATGAGATTGTGTGTTTAGGAGATTTGTGTTGATTTATGTTTCTCCCTTCCTCATTGTGTATGCACAAAAACATCTGGTCAACTCAAGAAGCTCTGTTCCAATAGTGAACCGGCTCGCTGTCTACTAAATACATAGGCAGATACCTTCTAAGGCAGCACCCTAGCCAGCATAATGCTTAAAAGTGACCACTTTGAGACAAAATTTGTACTAAAATACTGTACACTTAATTATTTTTACAACCCGAATTCCGGAAATGTTGGGACGTTTTTTTTATTTTTTTTGATAAAATTAAAACTAAAAGACTTTCAAATCACATGAGCCAATATTTTATTCACATGAGAACAAAGAGAACATAACAAATGTTTAAACGGAGAAATTATATACTTTTATCCACTAAATGAGCTCATTTCAAATTTGATGCCTGCTACGGGTCTCAAAAAAGTTGGCACGGGGGCAACAAAGGGCTGAAAAAGCAAGACATTTTGAAAAGATTCAGCTGGGAGAACAACTAGCAACTAATTAAGTTAATTGACATCAGGTCTGTGACATGATTAGCTATAAAAGGGATGTCTTAGAGAGGCGGAGTCTCTCAGAAGTAAAGATGGCCAGAGGCTCTCCAATCTGTGAGAGAGTGCATACAAAGATTATTTAATACATTAAAAACAACGTTCCTCAACGTCAAATTGCAAAGGCTTTGCAAATCTCATCATCTACAGTGCATCACATCATCAAACGATTCAGAGAATCTGGAGAAATCTCTGTGCGTAAGGGACAAGGCCGAAGACCTTTGTTGGATGTCCGTGGTCTTCGGGCCCTCAGACGACACTGTATCACTCATCGGCATGATTCTGTCATTGACATTACTAAATGGACCCAGGAATACTTCCAGAAACCACTGTCAGTAAACACAATCCGCCGTGCCATCTGCAGATGCCAACTAAAGCTCTATCATGCAAAAAGGAAGCCATATGTGAACATGGTCCAGAAGCGCCGTCGTGTCCTGTGGGCCAAGGCTCATTTAAAATGGACTGTTTCAAAGTGAAAAAGTGTTCTATGGTCAGACGAGTCCAAATTTGACATTCTTGTTGGAAAATCACGAACAGCGTGTCCTCTGGGCTAAAGAGGAGGGAGACCTTCCAGCATGTCATCAGCGTTCAGTTCAAAAGCCAACATCTCTGATGGTGTGGTGGTGCATAAGTGCATACGGTATGGGCAGCTTGCATGTTTTGGAAGGCACTATGAATGCTGAAAGGTGTATATAAAGGTTTTAGAGCAACATATGCTCCCCTCCAGACGACGTCTATATCAGGGAAGGCCTTGTGTATTTCAGCAGGACAATGCAAAACCACATACTGCAGCTATTACAACAGCAAGGCTTGGTAGTAGAAGAGTCCGGGTGCTGAATTGGCCTGCCTGCAGTCCAGATCTTTCACCTATAGAGAACATTTGACGCATCATTAAATGAAAAATACGTCAAAGACGACCACAAACTCTTCAGCAGCTGGAAACCTATATCAGGCAAGAATGGGACCAAATTCCAACACCAAAACTCCAGAAACTCATAACCTCGATGTCCAGACGTCTTCAAACTGTTTTGAAAAGAAGAGGAGATGCTACACCATGGTAAACATGCCCCCGTCCCAACTACTGTATTTTGAAACCTATAGCAGGCATCAAATTTGAAATGAGCTCATTTTGTGCATATAATTGTAGAATTTCTCAGTTTAAACATTTGATATGTTATCTATGTTCTAATGTGAATAAAATATTGGTTCGTGTGATTTTTTTTATTATTTTAGTTTTCATTTTATTAAAATAAAAAAAAACGTCCCAACATTTCGGGAATTCGGGTTCCATCTAAACTTTACAATACTGAATGCTTTTGAGTACCTAATTTTGTTTGCATTGTCCATCATTTTGTATTCTGCTATTATATGCAATGCTATCTTAGAATTTGGCCAAATATATCTCTCTTCCTGTTTCCCAAAAGGCACTGTTGCAGCAGTCGCAGGCCTTCACCCAGGTCAATGCATCATTAAAGTGAATGGCATCAATGTGAGCAAAGAGAGCCATGCCAGTGTCATCGCCCACGTCACAGCCTGTAGGAAGTACCGGCGTCCCACACAGGTAAGACTGTGAGCATCTCTCAGTCCCTCCATGGAAATGCACAATTCCTGACCTTTCTAAGTAGTAAATCTGTATATATTAAACGCTATAAAGCACATAACACAGAAGCCTCTGGGATCCTGTCCGGGCCATTACCCAGCAATAATAGCAGTTATGGCTTCTTTTGCAGAACAGGGCAGGGAAGTTGGCTGTGGGTATGAGGGATATGGGTTAAGGAATGGGCCAGGCAGGCCTGTGTTGGAGGGTAATAAAGGACCGGCTTGGCACAGGCTAAAGTAGGACGATGTGGTTGGCACGCTGGCTGGACTCTGGTTTCCATCAGACATATAAAAAGAATGAGGGGGTGCCCAACCTCCTGCTGAGCAGGGATTTGCAGCCCACCATTCAGATGAGGGAAATGTAGGGAGGGGGGGGTATTGACAGAAACAGAGCTGAGGTGGATGTGCTTTAGTCTGTTAAGTATATAAAGGCCTTGATATACTCATAGCGAAGTTCTTTATTGTTCAGCAATCAGGGGTAAAAGGAAGTTAAAAAACCCAAGTAGCAGTATACTGCTAAGAAGAAACAGAAATACAGAAAAGGTGACAACAAAAAAGGTCTGTTGTCAATAGTGTAGCAATGTATGTAGCACAGTTCATTCAGAAGTCACTTTAAAACCAAGCAACATGAACTTGTTGCAAAATCTGTTTGGGGAAATGTTTTGCTCTCACATGAAATTCCCAATTGTGCAGATTTACATTGAAATTACTAGATTTTGCGCACAAACATTCGGCAATCGACGATAAATGTAACCACACCAGTTTTTTTTTTTATTTTTCTTGAAGTAGATTGACCTTAATGGGAAGCCAAGTTCAGATTTAAAGGGATAGTTCACCCAAAAATTTAAATTCTGTCATTAATTACTCACCCTCATGTCGTTCCAAACCTGTAAGACCTTCGTTCATCTTCGGAGCACTAATTAAAATATTTTTGATGAAATCCGAGCGCTTTCTTACCCTGCATAGACAGCAACGCAACGGACACGTTCAAGGCCCAGAAAGGTAGGACATCTTTAAAATAGTCAACATTCATTTTATGAAGCTTTTTGTGCACAAAGAAAACAAAAGTTATGACTTTATTCAACAATTTCTTCTCATCCGTGTCAGTCTTCAACACGCATTCGACGTCCGTCTCTCTTAGTTTATCGGCTCTATATTCTGGTTCGAATAAGTAAGGCTTGATGATACAGTGTACATCTTCTTCTGCTTGTAAACAAGGTGCAGTGCATCCAAGTTCTACGTCAGAATGCCGGCTCCTGCGTCAGCAGCACCACATGCATGCACGTCAAAGACTGACACGGAAGCATGAACCATTGATATCATATGGACTATTTTATCGATGTCCTTACTACCTTTCTGGGCCTTGAACGTGGTAGTTCTGTTGCTGTCTATGCAGGGTCATAAAGCTCTAAAATTTCATCAAAAATATCTTAATTTGTGTTCTGAAGATAAACAAAGGTCTTGCGGGTTTGAAATGACATGATGGTGAGTAATTAATGACATAATTTAAATTTTTGGGTGAACTATCCCTTTAAATGAAAGTTATCAATTTCCTCTACTTTTAACCTTATTGCTATCTAGTAGAAAAAACTAAGGTTTTAGATTTTTGATTTTAGTGTCCCATGGGAGTGTGATCAACTCGCAAACCATGTTTTGAAAGCAAGTCTGTCTGAAGTTTTGTTGTTTCTTGTTGCAGCAAGACTCCATTAAATGGGTGTACAACAACAGTGAGAGTGCACAGGAAGACCACCAGAGAACCAATCAAAAGCCTGCCGCAGGGGAGAACGGAGATGTGTTTGAGTGTAAAGTTGAAGGTGCTGTTGCACACACAAGTGCAAAAACATATTGTATTGTATATTCAAGTACACACTTTTTCAACCTCCCACTCTAGCTTTGATATTTAATCTTCTTCTTCTTTGTCCTCTGAGACTAACTCTACAAGTCTCACATCAGGATAGCCTCATGCAGGATTCACAAGACATGGGAACAACTCATGTCTCATGGTTTATTAACGGCACTGATTTATAAACTGAACAAAATTATAAATGCAAAACTTTAGTTTTTTCCCCCATTTTTCATGAGCTGAACTCAAAGATCTAAGACTTTTTCTATGTACACAAAAGGCCTATTTCTCTCAAATATTGTTTACAAATCTGTCTAAATCTGTGTTAGTGAGCAATTCTCCTTTGCCGAGATAATCCATCGCCCTCACAGGTGTGGCATATCAAGATGCTGATTAGACAGCATGATTATTGCACAGGTGTGCCTTAGGCTGGCCACAATAAAAGGCCACTCTAGTCAACTTTTTTGACTTTTGACTTTGACTTTTGAAAAAAAAAACATTTTAGCATTGCGGCATTTTCATCAGTAATTTCATTGACAAGATTATACATTTTCTTTACCTTAACAGGCCTAATAAAATATAAATAGATATAATGTTTACACAATGATAATTATGTGAATGGTATTTTGTGAGGATACGAGCATGGATGATTTGAGACGGTGACAGTTATTCTTTGGTTATGCGAGATAGCAGCTGTCCGGGTGGCTGGTCTCAACGATAGGTGAAGATGCTGGATGAAGATGAGACTGCCAAATTCTCTGAAACGCCTTTTGGATGGCTTATGGTAGAGAAATGAACTTTTTCACGGGCAACAGCTTGTTGGACATTTCTGCAGTCAGCATGCCAATTGCATGCTCCCTTAAAACTTGCAACATCTGTGGCATTCTGTGTGATAAAACTACACATTTTAGAGTGGCCTTTTATTGTTAAGGCACACCTGTGCAATAATCATGCTGTCTAATCAGCATCTTGATATGCCACACCTGTGAATGGATTATCTCGGCAAAGGAGAAGTGCTCACTAACACAGATTTAGACAGATTTGTGAACAATATTTGAGAGAAATAGGCCTTTTGTGTACATAGAAAAAGTCTTAGATCTTTGAGTTCAGCTCATAAGGGGCAAAAACAAAAGTGTATAATTTTGTTCAGTGTACAAATGTAGTCAATATGTTGTAATAGCAAGTTCTTAATTTTTATTTAATTTATATTATTTTAAATATGCATGTCTCAATTCAGTAGAATTCACAGGACATGGAAATATTGTATATATCTAATTTACTTGAATTGAATTTAACAATTTAATTATACACATTGACAATGAAATTATGAAGATGTGATGGAAAAACAGACAAAAAAAATTATATTTAAAAAAACAATTACCGTCATAATATCATCACATTTTTGCCTTTTTTGACTTCATTATAGTTATTGAACTAAAAAAAACATTTAGCATTGCTGCATTTTCATCAGTAATTGCATTGACAATATTAACACTTTTATTTACCTTAACTGGCCTAATAAAATATAAATAGATATAATGTTTGCACAATGATTTGGTATTTTGTTATTAAGCAGGAAATAGACTGGTGGTCTCTAGATGAGCTTTAGCCATCAAAATATAGGCTTTGGATTATGTATGTGCTTCTTTTGTCTCTTTTGATCTTCTCAAACTAGTAACACTGACACAAACTTGTGTGTGTGTTCAACAGAAGTCATGGACAAGTTCAACACAATTGCCATAATAGATGGAAAAAAAGATCACGTCAGCCTTACAGTGGATAACGTGTATCTGGAGTACGGCGTGATGTACGAGTACGACAGTACGGCTGGGATGAAGTGTCACGTCTTGGAGAAAATGGTGGAACCAAAAGGCTTTTTCAGCCTCACGGCCAAGGTAGAGTCACATGAGTCATCCCACAGACACAAACCAGCCATCATCTCTGCTGTAAAGCACCAGTGAATTAATTCATACAGAAACAGAGGAGACGACAGGGATTGTCTTGTACATTTGTAAGGGCCTCTTCACAGTTCAGGCGTAACACACAACCACTGATAGAAGCTGACAGCAGAGTATATTAAACCAAGTGTGTGTGACAAATGAAAGTGGTCTTTACGACCCCCTGCTGCGGAATAAAAGGATAAACACTTTAAATCATAGAGCTTGTCGCTGTGTGGAGACTAAGGAAAGGAAGAGACATAAATGACTCGGGTGGAACTATTGCTGGTAAAGTATTTTTCCTGCTTTTTTGCCCAAATTTTACTGACAATTTAATTTTCATTTGACCTCTTCACGAATATATATATATATATATATATATATTATTAAATATCCTAAAAAGCTATAATGTATCTCCATTTTGTTTTCCAGTCTTTTACTGGATTACAGTATATCTCAACAAATGTTTTTAACTGTTTTTAATATTTTAAATGTAACAATGAAATTATAAATAACTATAAAATTATATATTTTTCATGTTTTTGAAAGAAGTCTCTAATGCTTTGTCAAAATACAGCAAAAACAGTGATATTGTGAAATATTGTTACAATTTAAAGTACCTGTTTCTATTTTAATATATTTTTTTTAATCTGTAATTTATTCCTGTGAGGGCAAAGCTGCATTTTCAGCATCATTACTCCAGTCACATGATCCTTTTTAAATTATTCTAAAATGCTGATTTGGAAACATTTCAAACAAGTGTGCTGTGTAATATGTTTGTGGTAATGCATTTATTTGAAATGGAAATCTTTTATAATATTATACATTTGTTTTTACTCTCACTTTTGATTGATTTAATGCATCCTTGCATAATAAAAGCAATGATTTCTCACAAAAAAAAAATCTTAGTGACCCCAGACTTCTGAACTGTGTTGTTTTTAATCCATTTGACAATCAATTGTTGTCCTGCATATCCCATGTTGTTTTTGTATTGTGTTCTCCAAGTTTTGCAAGTGTTGCAGGTTTTGTGCGCATGCCTCTCCTTTTTTTGCATCAGCAAGGGAGCACGAGAGAAAGAGATGTGGTTATGTGAAGTGTGATATCTGTTGTTGATTATTAACGTTAGCTTGAATATGTTTAGCACTGCATTGCATCATGTGGTGTGTGATCTCAGTTGCTCTGAATAGCTGTTTATCACGCTTGTTTACAAATGAACACCATATTTCGTTTTCTAAAAGTGGATTTCTGTGTTTTTACAATCTATGTTAATGAACCAACAGCTGTCAGGAAAGACTGTTCAGCGTTCTGTTTCCAAGCAGTGGAGGCATCACAGCTTGAGAGTGACGTCTCAGAAACGCAAGCTAATGGGACTCTGATGTAGGCCTATATTGACATGTTCTACATATTAAGACTCTCTTTTGTTTTAAATTCCCTTAACTGCCAGCAATTTCTGCCTTATTACAAACATCTGCTTGGGTAGGTCTGCACTTCCTCTGAGAAAAGTCTCTTCAGAGAAATGTTCATATTTCAGTGCTGTTAGGCAGATTACATGCAATTGTTGTGGTCACAGTGTGCTCTTAAATTTCTCCTCTCCTCCACAGTCTCACAGGCAGAGGCGTCTCTCTCTTATGAGAAAATAATTCTACCACCGTGTGTGTTAAATAATTTTTTTTAGTGCCCTACTATTCTTGGTTGCATAGACAGCAGCAAAATTGTATTTGCATGTAAAGGAAAATTATATTTTATATTCATTAAATCATTTAATTTATTTTTGTATTTAACAAAAATACAAAATACAATTTTATTTAGATAATTTTATTTGGTAATTATATATATGTGTATATATTCATACACAATTAGTTTACTTATTTTTAATTAAGTAAAAAGATTTTTTTATAAAAATCAATAATTATTTTTATTTGAATACTATTTTACTTTTTTTTTTAAATAAATGTTATGTTAGTTATAGTTTTAAACTTTCCATGAATTTGAGTAAAACATTTAAATTCCATGAATTTATTAAATGTTATGAATAATTTAATACAATATAACATGGAACTTTGACATCTTTTGAATTACAATCCTGACTGAACAACATTACATGGCAACTGCAAATAAATAAAAAACGATTTATCTTGTGCTGTGTTGCTACCAGTTACAAAATCTCCTTGAGAATGAACTGGACTTTCTCTTTCAGATGAATCCAATCAGAGTTATATTAAAAATTAACGTGCTCTTCCAACGACGTTAGAATGGCAGTTGGAGGGTGTTTTTTTTCTCAACAGTCCAAAAGTAGTCAAATAAAGCTCATACTCGCATGTGCTCACAAAAAACACTGCCATTCTAACGCTTGGAAGAGAAAGGACAATGTTTAATATAACTCCGATTGGATTCGTCTGAAAGAAGAAAGTCATATACCCCTAGGATGCCTTGAGGGTAAGTAAAACATGGGCTAATTTTCATTTTGGGGTGAACTAACCCTTTAAGGAAATAAGGGTTGGATAATAACCACAAGGGAACAACAAAGTTCTGTGTATCTGTTTCTAACTCACTTGACCTATGGCAGTTTTGCTCACTTTATCCGTATTACTGACGGTGGAACGTGAAAAGAACATCTGGTAAATGACCAAAGCCCTTTTCTGCCAAAGCTCATGTTCTGTGTCTTTCTTTGTGTGATTTGTCAGATTTTAGAAGCCTTGGCCAGGAACGATGAGCAGTTGGTGCAGACTTGCAGTCGACTGAGCTCCAGCACAGAGGTCATCCCTGAGGACCTGCAGACCAGATTCAGTGCAATGTGCAGCGAGAGACTGGAGCATATCAATCGAAGAATCACCAATTACAGGAAGGTTAGCAGGCAATGTATGAAACTTCTTCTTACAGAATGGAAAACGGGTCTGGACTGGTTAGTGCTGGGCTAACTGGTGGACCAGCATATCCTTGTGTTCACTAGGAAACACTTTGAGTTGCTAATTTAAAGTAAGCTAATTTAAAATAAGTTGAAAAATAAGGGAAATATATCATTTCAAGAAGCAATTCTGTGCAACTAAAGGTGAAATTATTGTCATCATTCACTTTTTCCATTGACAATTCAGTGGAAGTGAATGTGGGCAAATTAAATCAAACACCTAACCTTCCAAACAAAATCACCATAACACCATAATGAAGTAAACTAATTAATATATAAAAGTCAACATTAATAGTATTATTATTGTTATTTTAGACATTTTTTTTTAGATCTTTATTTATTTTATATTTTATTAATATTTTGCTTATTTTTTTTTTTTTTTTTTTTTTCTTATTTTATATTTGTATAATTGGTTAAAATATTTCTTTCTTTCTTTCTTTCTTTCTTTTGTTTGTTTTACTGTAATATTTGTGAGGAATAGATCAAAACTAAAACCATCATTCACTGAAAATCCTCCTTTGACATTTATACGGTGGATGTTCAATTATGGAACATTGACAGAATTAGAATTTTATTTGGTTGAACTAATAATTTTAGCAGTTTTTTTGTGTTATTTTTTTTTACATTTTTTAGCTGTATCCAAAAATAGCATTTTAGCTTTTTTCCTTCGATTAAGCAAGTTGACTAAATCTTGGAAATGCTAGTAACAAAACACAATTTGAGACACCTGCACACCCACATCCAAAACTAAATGCCATTTTCTGGTGTTTTAAGCAGGGTGGATCTTTTTCTGTGCTTTAAAAACAATTTTCAATGTCTTAATACATTTTTCTGATTGGTGGCCTTTAGATGGCTGCAGCTAAGAAAACTTTGCTTGACTTGTAGCACTTCTATTTAGGTTACCATTCAGGAAACCATCCCACCCTGTCCTTTTTAACACCAGCTGGCCTTGATTGATGAAATATGAGAGTCCACCAGTACCAAGGGAACCAGGCTTGTGCAAAATGTCCTTTTTAATTTCCATCAGCTGCTCTTATTTGGAGCAAGAAAAGGAAAATACGTCCACAAGCATCTGATAGTTTCCCTTGTTTTTCCCTGTGATCTGATTCAACATCCCACTCAGCACTGGATTAATTAGCTGTTGCTTCACCGGCTATAAATAGCTCTGAACATCCCGTCTTATTGCATAATTTCCCTTCTGCTGCATTCTCAGTAGGGCCCCGTGCGAGGTCTGGCAGGGTCCAGACCCCGGACACTAAAGCTCCCCGTTTGTCAAAGCTAGCCATGAATGTGGGAAGTCCGGTCTGAGGGGAGGCTACGTGTCCAGGGCAGCTGTAAGGCGTCCAGTGTAGTCCGTGACCACAGCCATTCATGATCTCAACCATAGAATCATATTGTTGGAAAAAGGCGAGGTTCAAATCCCTGCTCAAGGGGAGTATTGAGGTCAGCCTGTTACTGATTCAATTACATGCTCCTGTGCCTGAAGCCATGACTTTAATGCAAACAGTTTAAATCAGTTATAATTTCAGGTGCAATATGGATCTATTCAAGAACAGTCTTGCTATGAAAATAAATGACACCTATATTATTGATTTTCTGCTTGTTGAAAAAGGACACTCCAAACCTGCTCAACCTGGTCTTCAGTTGGTCTATCTGTTCTTCTAGCATGAAAAAATTGTGTTCAGCTGATTTAGCTAATAAGCCAGCTGATCTCTTAGCCTGACTAGCTGAAAAGAAAACCGTCCTCTAAAACAGTGGTCTTCAACATTTGTTTTGCTCCATGGCCCCCATTGTTTTAGACACTATTTGACACTAAAGACACTAAAAAAAAAACTCAAGCTCACTGAAAACAAGTGAATAGTCAGCGATAAAATAAGAATAATAAACTATTCACAAGCAATAGGACAAAAACTACAGTAGAACAAATAAATAAGGCATGCTACATACATTGTATAATCAAACAAAAAAAGTAATCAAATGTATAAAAACACTGCATATTCTTCACTGTGTGCATTAAATATATATTTCTTCTTATTAAAGTTACAAAAGTAATTTAGTCAAGAGCAGTGAGAGATTATTTTTTTTTTATTAACACAAATGACAGACAGCAGGAATATTAGACTGCTCGGATCCAAATACTGTTATACATGTTTTCTTTCTCAGCTGTTTGCTTTCACTTAAGACCAAAATTACTGTGTTTATGAGGATACTTGCAAAGACAGGCATTTTGGCACATACAAGTGTGTCTATTTTGTTCAAGGCCTATAAAGCAGCAAAAATAACTCTAATAATAAAAATAAAACTCTAAAAATAATTATCCCGCTCTACATATAAGCACCGCCTTCACGTGTGCGCCTCTCAGACAGCGCTCAGAAACTCAGACAGTGCACACATATAGTGAAATCAGTTCTCTTTCACTGCTGATAGTTGATAACCACTGCTCTAAAGCTATCAAAACACACCAGCTTGACCAATGAAAACCAGCTTAAGGTGTCAGCTAAGACCTTAAACCACCATAGACTGGTTTACTGTTAAACACACCAAGAACATCATCAGGTGATTGGAGATGTTGATGGACTGGTGTTTTTATAGTGTGTTTGGTATAAACTGTACTGAGCTTTTGTATTTTCAAAACACTTTTCAGTGTTCACAGATTAATCTGAAAATTAAACTGCACCAGAGCTTGATGGGAAAGTACTGAACTTAGCATGGCCTTAGCATATTAGCATACCAGACTCAATCCAAAGATCCTGCGGCTAACTCTTACTGAAACCAGGCTGGTTGAAGCAACACAGTATTGTTGTTTTGGGTACAGTAGTACAGGTTTAGATGATTTACATAGGAAAAACCAATAAGCTCTTGCTGATATTCACACAAATACTTACTGTATCTTACACTAATGCCTCTCTGCTCTCAGTTTTCACGGGTTTTGAAGAACAGGGCCTGGCCCACGTTCAAGCAGGCGAAGACCAAGGTTTCCCCTCTACACAGCAGTGACTTCTGCCCCACCAACTGTCACATCAACGTAATTGAGGTGTCTTATCCCAAGACCACTACTTCCCTTGGAAGTGCCTTCGGAGTCCAGCTGGATAACAGGAAGAACACTCTGGAGAAAGGAGGCCGCAATTCAGAGCAGGGTGAGTGAAGATAGATTCCTAAATTTAATGTACAAGCAGAGGCTGTTCGTTATAGGAAGCAATGGCCAGTTTAAAGACACCTATGAAATAAATATAGAATTTTAGTAGTTTTGTTTTCTACTGGTTTGTGATTTCAGGCAAGCTGAACCCCATGGTTTACGTCCAGCATAGTATCACCAGCATGGCCGCCCCATCAGGACACAGTCTGAGCAGGGCAGAAGGTCACGGTCTGCGCTTCCTGCTCCGAGAGGATGACCTGCTCATCCTGGATGCCTACCACAAACTTCTGACCAAACTCACCACTGTCGTCAAAGAGATGGAGTGCTATGCTGCCCAGATTCATGAGTATGGCATTTTTTATTTAGTAATATCTTTGTTTGGTCATGTGAACATGTTCAAAACATGAATATATAGCTTGCCTTTTCAGCCTAGTGCAACATCTGTCTTCAAATTCAATACTTAAATTAATGAAAAGTTAGGTTTTTAAGTGAATCAGAGTGAAACAGAGTCATGACTGGACTGTCTTACTGCCCTTTGCTTTACTTATCACAAAGAGAGCTTGATCATTAAAAATGTATTATCTTTCATCGCAGGAGATCCTTCATTGTGGTTTATGTATTATTCTCTTTATTCTTTTGTTGTTGGCTTACCCTCTGAATGAACTGGTCTACCTGGTTATCATGCTTTTAAAGTCACAGAGAGGCTGGAAAGAAATCAGAAAAAACTAAATTATTATTTAGGTGTTCAGTGCAAAACAACCATCGCTAATATTAGTGATACAGTGAATACGTAAACATACCTCGATCAACAAAGATAAAAAAAAAAAACATGTTTGGTTGAACATTGTATCTTGGGTTGACGTTAGCTATTTATATTAAACACTTGAAGGTTAACTTATTTGCAGCATTTTTACATCTCCCTTGACCGTAAATGGTTTGAGACATTTATTTAGATGCTGGATTTGGAATCAAAGGACGTCAGAAATCACGCAAATTGTTTCTAAATGTGACAGTTCTTATTACTGCTAGAGTCTCTATGGG
Organism: Ptychobarbus kaznakovi; assembly: GCA_027422405.1. Taxonomy (NCBI): domain Eukaryota; kingdom Metazoa; phylum Chordata; class Actinopteri; order Cypriniformes; family Cyprinidae; genus Ptychobarbus; species Ptychobarbus kaznakovi. The sequence goes on along the minus strand of CM049814.1, from coordinate 9,584,740 downwards.
ATGTTACTGTCCCAGCAACCGTGTAATCTTTGTACATTTCACATGACCCAACATCTGGAATTTGCATTAAGTCTCTAAGTCACTTTTTTTTCCTCCAGCAACTAAAAGTGTGTGTGTGTGTGTGTGTGTGAGACACTTTAGTGAAAAGAGGGTGGGTTCTTCCTGTCTGAGCCGAGCTGTTAATGGTTTCATTTTCTGGAAGCACATTAACACCTTGAAGGAAATGGGACACTCTGAGGTCCCTATTCCAAAATGGAAATCTGCAAAAATAAAATAAATTAATAAATAAATGCCACAAGAGCACTGAACTGAAGCAGTACACTGTAAATGCCACTCTCCCTGAGTAATGTGCAAAGTGGAATAAGTGACTAACAAGGCTACATTATGTTCTTTCTCTTTCCCTCTGTTCTTTCCAGTTCTATTCATACCAACTATAGTAAAAAAAAAAAACATCCAATATCCCATCAGCCTTTGAATTTTCATTATTACATGGACATCACATGCTCAGATCCTCGGTGGACATGATGGCAATTACAGCTAGTCTTGATCTGCGTTGGGGGCGGCACCTTTCACTGCTGCTGGCATATGCTTGTCAGTGCCGATTGCTGGCTGAAAGTTTGTGAGTGTGCTTATTGGCAACGCCGTCCTTGATCTGGTGGAGAGATAATGACCTTCCTCACAGCCCTGGGCAAGAGGGAGTGCGGTAATGGCTGCCTGGAGGCGGTTGTCAGACAGCCATCCCTATCATGCAGCAATAATGGGGCAAATAGCAGCCGAGTAGCTCATCGCAGACGCTTCCGGAAGCCTCTGACTCCGCTGTGGATTAAGAAGTGCATTGATCTCTACAGTTGTTGAGGTTGAAGAAAAGGCTAAGAAAAGCAAAGTATAAGGAGATCTGAAGTGGGTGGTTCAGAAAGACTTGCCTGGTGTTTGTTGTTACTGTATAACTGCCTTAAATGGACACTTCAGCCAAAGTGACACCTATATGACACCAATGTCATTCCAAACCTGTATGACTTTATATTCCTACTATATGTGAAACAAAAAAAAAGATATTTTGAAGTCTTATGAACTTCATATATTAATAAAATGAATGGTGCCAGCAAAATAGTTTTGAACCCCACTCACTTTCATTATATGGACAAAACAATTCAACATTTTTCAAAATATCTACTTTTGTGGCCCACGGAAGAAAGAAAGTAATACAGGTTTAGAATAAAATGAGGTGAGTAAAATAAAGATGACTTAAAATAATTTAAAACAAGACAAAACAGGCAAAACAACAGGAGCCAAGAATGCTGCACTGGTCTCTTCATGTAATCAACAGTGCTCTTTGGATATCTGGAGGTAAATATTAAACTGAGAAGATGAAATACTCCAAGGCACTCGTGTAGTTAAAATAAAACAAAACAGGCATTAAAATAAGGTGAAAAATATAAAATCAAGATAATAATTCACCTCAAAAACTGTCTGTTTTCTTTGAAGACCCATGGATTTCCTGGATTTACGAGGAAGTCAAATTTTAAATGTGATTTATGTACCTGGAAAGGTCATAAATTAATAAAATCTTCAAATGCCACATTTTCCTAGTTACAAGCTCTAAAATATTTAGAAAAATTAGGAGCAAAATAAAATAGAATATCCATATCCAGTAAATCAATCAACTGGAAGAGTCATGTACTGTATATTCGTTGGTTAAAAAGAGTGGAGTTGAAACCCTACAGAAAACGACGCTCCTACCATTTTGATTGCTGAAATCTAATCAACTTTAATCATAATAATGTAAGTTATTTTTACATTTACATGTTCTAGGATTTCCCATAGATTAAATTTCCTAAAATCTATGTTGTTTTCTTAAAGGAATAGTTAACACAAAATAAAAATTTTGTCATAATTTCCTCACCCTCATGTCATTCCAAACCTGTATGAGTTTCTTTCTTATGTTGGACACAAAAGAAGATATTTTCAAGAATTTTAAAGAACCAAACAGTTGTTGGTCCCCATTGACTTCCATAGTAGGGAAATAAACACTATGGAAGTCAATGGGGACCACCAACTGTTCGATTACCAGCATTCTTCAAAATATCTTATTTTGTGTTCAACATAAGAAAGAAACTCATGGAGGTTTGGGACTACTTGAGGGTGAGGAAATGACGACAGCATTTTCATTTTGGGGTGAACTATCCCTTTATTAACAGATGCTCATATAGCCTTATTTAATTAATCAGTTTTCCGAATGGGTTGCAAATGCGTTTTTAAGTAGCATTCACATAAGCAGCTCTTCTCTGGACAGCTTTACTTTGCTCAGAAGAATCAAATAACGTTGTATCCACATAAATCATATAGCATAAACCCCATATTAAATTCTGTTCCTTTGGCTTTGGCTTCTATACTGTCCTACTAGTTAAACGCAGATGCAGAGATCTGTCTTCTCAGCTGTTTCAGATAGCGATCTCTTTTGAATTGCAAGTGTGACTTGACCAGAAGTCACATTCTGATTATAGTTGAAAGTGCCGAGTCAGCTGCACGACATTAGCTGAATGTAAAGAGCCTCACATGCCACATGAAAGCACTCGTGTATAAAGGACCATAGGCAGAGAGACACATGGACCCGAATCAAGATCTCCCCTGCAGACTCTCATCATTGTTCCCCTCCTCCACTTCTTCTCACTTTGATGCTCAGTGCCCCTCGAGGTCCCATGCTGTGCACACTTCCTTATTAAGCTCCAGCCAATAGCGGTGCAGGGTGCTCTTTTCAATGGCGACAGAATGGTACTCTATGGTGGCGACCTGTCTGCTTTGACAGGAGGGAACATTGTTAGAAAACCGCAAAGTTGGAGAACTAGGGCAGCTGGACAGGCCTTCAGGCGATCTCACGAGCGAGGCGTCGCTGGAAATTTTCCTCAGGTTCTCACTCGCAGAATTGGTTTGGGTTGGAAGTGATTTCGTTGAGGTTTTGTTTATTGTTAGGATGAGAATTAGAGTTACGGTATGCACTCGTAAGGGAACTTATTCCACAAAAGTATGTTTATGTGTCCCTTCTCATTTAAAGAACCCCGTAGGGGTTTGTCTGAAACTCAAACAAGGCTTGATATGTTAGTATGTTCATGTGTGGAGAGACTGGGCCTCAAAACCAGACTGAAAATATGGCATAAATGTCCCCATGTGTTAAAATTAGCGTCTAAATTTTCTTCGCTGTTCTCTTAACGGAGTTATAATTGTTGACACAGCTGTATATGCGTGTTTTGATGTTATCCATATTTTGAGGACCTTGAACTTCCTCGAGTTGTTGTCCGGAAGCCAAGCACAAACAGGTTGTGATTTTGTTTGGCTCTGGTCATCCTCACACATTCAACACTCCGATACATTGCGCCTGATCCTCTGGAAATGTTTCAAATATAACTTGAAACCATACTAGACTTAAATGTTAGGGTTTTGGGAAGTGAGAGTTGGATGAAAGGATGCACAGCATAACAAAAGCATGTTGAAAGTGTAATAGATGAATGCATAACACAAAGGAAATAAGCCACAGCGCAACAGAGAAACCCACAACATAATGGAAATAAACCATAACGCAAGGGAAATGAACCACAGACATACTAATTCAAGCCACGCCACAATGGAAATAATCCACAAACAACAGGAATAAGACAAAAATAACACAACAAATTAAACAAAAACTAAATAATAGACCACTGCATTTTTACAGCAGTTGTTAGATACAAAATCGTTTAGACATTGTTTTATGTTGTTTTATATATTGTGACTTTGAGGAAGTTATATGAAAGATGTCTCCCACTATAATGTTCATCTTTGTTGCAATATTCAGCTCATGTAGTGTCTTCAGCATATCTAGCCAATAAAGGTGCCATAAATTGTATAAAGGTGCCATAAATATTTACACAATATTGTGCAATATACACACATTTTATTATTTGATTTTAATGTATTTAATATTTTCCATCCATTCTTCAAACCATAAACTTATGATAAACATTCTACAGTGTAGGCTACATGTGATGTGACACATTAGTTGAGGAAAACACCTAGGACAGATGGCCGTTTTATTTTATTTTATTTTTCCATCAATTCTTACTATATACTGTACATTCTGCAGTGTAAGCTACATATGACGTACAGTAGTTGAGAAAACACCTTGGACAGACATTTTATTTTATTTTCCATCCATTCTTCAAACCATACACTTATGTTGTACATGCTACAGTGTATATGTGACATAGTTGAGGAATACACCTTGGACAGATGGCCATTTTATTTAAATATATTATTTTGTTTTATAATTTTTTTTATTATTTCATACGTTGTGCCTTATTTTGTTTTAAACTGCTAGTATTTATTGTGTTATCCACCCCTGGTTCACTGTGAAAGAGTCGTAGAGTGATGTGTCTTTCCCTCTGTTTATGTGAATCATGAATGTGTTTCTGGAGGTGTAGATTCTGACTCTTTTATTGCACATAGATTGCAGTGTGATTAAAGTGTGATTAATCTTTCTCTGGTTCTCCTTGTCTCTCTCTTTCTCTCTGTATTTCCCACAGTTTGCTCTCCTCTATCACACATCCCACAGGGTCTGAAGGGAAGCCCACTGAGAGCTACATTTCAGCTGAGAGTGAGAGTGAGAAAAGCGAACGCAATGGAAAGAAAGTGTGTTTTAATGTGACCGGAGATGAGCAGGAGGACTCGGGTCACGACACCATCAGCAACAGGGACTCCTATAGGTAATGTGTCTTTCAGTGTCTACTAAGTACTTTTACAGTTAGATGTAGGCCCTGTCCCAAATGGCACCCTTCTTCCTCAGTCCGCACTTTCGTGATGTAATGCCGCTTTGACTGTCGGGTAGAAGTCTGCTGCGAGCTCGCACCAGTATCGCATCATAAACAGTCTGCTTCTACAGTCAGTTTCCTCTTTCTGGTCAAGTAATGTCATGACAAATGTTTAATACAAATTGTAGTTAAATGTATATTTATATTTGTATTATTTAGTTTTTTCCCCCATTTTTTATTTTATGTTATATGATTTTATTTATTTAGGTTTAGTTTGCTTTGCTTTGCTTTATGTTTTGATTTCTTTTTGTTTGCTTTGCTTTGCTTTGTTTTGATTTGTTTAGTTTAGTTTTGATTAGTTATTTTTTGTTTTGCTTTGCTTTGCTTTGCTTTGCTTTGCTTTGCTTTGTTTTGATTTGTTTAGTTTAGTTTTGATTAGTTATTTTTTGTTTTGCTTTGCTTTGTTTTTGTTTTGTTTCTGGCTTTATTTGCACCAGAACTCACAAAGGAATAAATTCATAAGAAGTTTTTTTTTATCTTATATTTTTATTGTGATGAAGAATTTACAGTGATCTTAACAGATTGCTTCAGCACCATTGTGATCCTGTCATGTATTAGTATTCATATTATTAGTTCATAACACTTTCATCTGATTTCTTCCAGTGATTGTAACAGCAACAGGAACTCCATAGCGTCGTTCACCAGCATCTGCAGCAGTCACTGCAGCTCTTACGTGCACAGCGACGAGATGGACTCAGGTAATGTAACCAGACATCATCCTGCACACGTCTGACACCACAACACCATTGTTAGTTCACCTCCATGACAAATCCTCCAAGACTGTAATCAAATTTGGCAAGTGCTTGGATATGCCTTTCAGATTGATTCTTATCCCATTGCACTGCACATCAAGCACACATTTTCCACTTAGTCAAACAGAACCTGCCAAAATACAGAGTCTGCCAAACTGATGGCCATTTGATGCTAACTACTGAACAGATGGAGAAAGAGAAGGACAGGAAAGACAGATAGAGAAGGAGAGAATTGTTTGCATTGTTATGGCAGTACCTCACTAATGAAACAAATGTGTTAAGGGCTCTGTGATGAATGATGGTATCCTCTAATGATTACCACTTCACCCTCTCCACACACACACACACACACACACACACACACACACACACACACACACACACACACACACACACACACACACACACACACACACACACACAATCACATACAGGTGACGAGATGCCAACCAGTGTATGGATATGTCATGACAAGCAGAAGAAGCTGCACGGCTTCCTGGAGCATCTGTTCAGTCAGGTGTGTGTTTGCTGTCTGGATCAACACACTTTTTATATCCACATGTATGTAATCTACTTTTTGTTTCAGTATTTTGGTACATAACAAATAGAATGGACCATTTCAGTCACAATATCTTAAATATCTTATCCATATTTGTGTATATAAATATTAATATAATAATATGGTAACACTTTACTTAAAGCCTTTATGTATAATGCATTATAATAGTAGTTTTAATGCAATAATTATTCATTTTAATGCACATTATAAAGCATTGTACAATCTCATGAATAATTGTAACCACAGTTAATACATTATAACACTTATCAATTAATTGTTACACTATGCATTTTAAATTCGGTTATAATTATTTATGACAATATGTAATGTATTACAATGCACATTATGAATAATTATAATCATTATACCCTTCAATAACCCTTTATAACGCAATATACATAAAATATTTAAGTAAATGGTTACCAATAATGCGGTAATAATAATAATAATAATTAGAATTTGTTGATTTTTTATATGTTCTAATATACTTATTTCTACATATTCTTTTCAAGTTAGAATAAATTAACATTAGTTGATCTATTGATTAATTTATACATTTACAATAATTTATACATTACCGTGCAATACAATTTTGTTCATTGTTAGTTTTTCATAGTTCCTTAATAATTGATAATCATTAATAAAGGTTTGTTAATGTTCATGAATTAAAAATAATTTGTTTGTTAATTATTAAGGAATTGAATCTTCTTGTAAAGTGTTTTATTTTTTAATAAATAAAAAAGCTCCTTTAAATGGTCTGGCAGTGAGACATGATTGAATTGCAAGTTTTATAGTTAATGCATCAAAAGAGTGTCATAAAAATGCCATGTATGAAATAAAAATTATAAAAACATTGTTTAAAATAGTTTAATATATATAACAAGTCACTTAATATTGTCAACTACCCATTAATATTTTAATAAAAATTCTTCATAATTATTGTAATATTAAATAATTATTTAATAATATTCCATGTTTTAATTAATAAGTAATTAATTTATTAAATAATACATATTAAAATTAAACTATAAATATAAAATGAACATGAACAAATAAGTCATGTGCTATTTCAATATTTGAAATAAAAAGTTGCGGTTTTATTAAATATTGCACAAGTGGTTCAGCTTCCGTTTTATTTCATCTGCTGTCAAGAAGACTTAGCTTCACCTTTGACTTCTTTGACACCTAAAAACAGACTGAAGTCCCTCACATAATGCACCATGGCCATGGTCATTTCCCCCCAGAGATCAATCCATTTAGTCTCCACACTTTTTATTGAGGATGTCTCAATCACCAGTAAAATGGAGAATGTGCAGCTCAGCTGCTGTTTGGTTTATAGCACGCAGGTTTCCGGGAGCACAACACTTCCAGTTCACATGCAGCACAAATGTTTTCCGGCTGATGGGGTGGGAGTTCAAGGGGCTTTTGTTTGTGCAGATTGCCTCCTTGGGCACTTTAGGTTTACAAGCACCAAAGAGATGAGTTTTGAAACACAGAAATACTCTTGAGTTTGTCCACATTTGATTAGTCGGCTAATTAAAGACAAATTTCCTGTGATGTCTTGGTGCGGATCTCATTTTCAGGTGGAGTCCATCACCAGTGTGTTGAAAGGGGCAACTGTGACTCGAGCCTTTGAACAGACCAAGTGTTTCACTCCGGGACGGGGACTTCAAGGTATCGAGAGATTCTCATGTTAATGAAGTAAATTGTGTTGGCACAGGCTTATTCATACAGACAACGTTCATTAAAGTGACTTTCATGGGTTGCATAACTTAAGTCAAACTTAAATTGTGTGCTGAAACTCAGAAACTATAAATGTTTATGAGATTATGATCTCCTAGGATTTTCAAACTTTTTCTGGCACAGCCCCTCTGAAATGTCTCAGTCAGAGAGAAGGAAGAGGGTGGAAAGGAGTGACATAAATCTGGGCCTGTATTTCATGTGTGAAGGGTTGTTGGCTAAAGGAAGTGTGGCTAAAGGTGGGGGTTTCCTCTGAGCAGTGTGGAGGTTTCTGTGATTGACTGTTCCAACCTCAGATTTGTCCTTTACTACAAATCATCTTAATCAAATCTGTACCATTCATTTTATCTGGGACAGATAAAGAGCACCAGACTACTAGAGATAGTCTAGGGCGCTTCCTCTATCTGATCTGAGGACACTAGGACATTGGACTCGTATAGATTGTCTGGGTCACTTCCTCTGTCTCATTCTAGATTTTGTGACTGTTTCGCACCCTTGAAAAGGACACTACTCATAGAGTAGTGTAATACAGTACATTTAAAAATACCCCTTTAATTGCTCTCATACATCAAAGCTTATCAGAAAGAATTATCTCTTATATAAAATGTATAATTTTTTTACTTTATAATTTTTTTTTCATATATGACCCTGGACCACAAAACCAGTCATAAGTCACACAGGTATATTTGTAGCAATAGCCAACAATACATTGTATGGGTCAAAATTATAGATTTTTATTTTATGCCAAAAATCACAAGGATATTAAATACGTAATTTTTATTATTAATATGCATTGAACTTGGTTTGGACAAATTTAAAGGCGATTTTCTCAGTATTAAGATTTTTTGCATCCTCAGATTCCAGATTTTCAAATAATTGTATCTCGGCCAAATATTGTCCTATCCTAAAAAAAAACATACATCAATGGGAACGCTTATTTATTCAGCTTCAAATAAATACAAAATAATTTCATTTTATGTTCTGTAGTTTTTTGTATTGTTTATCGCATTTTATTGATTTGAATGATTTTATTTAATTTTATATTTTAATTTTTATTGTCAATTTTATTGTTTTTTATTTTATTTTTATGCATTATTTCATTTAATTATTTTGATACATATTTATATTTTTACCTTATTTTATTGTATATTTCATTGTTTTATTTGTTTATTTTTGTTTATTTTATATTATTGTTTATTTTATTTCATATTATTTTATCTCATATTTAGTTTATTATTTTATTGTTTATTTAATTTAATTTGATTGTTTTTTGTCTATTTATTTTGTATTTTATTCATTATACTTTGATTCATTTTATTGCTTTTTGTATTCATTCTATTTGATTGCTTATTTCATTTTATATTTTTATATTTCATTGTATATTTTATTGTTTTTGTATTTTATTTTCTTTGTTAATTTATGTATTTTTATTTTATTGTTTATTGTTAAATCTGTTATATAAAAATAAAATATTGTTAAAGTTGTTCACTTTGTTGATTTCATATTTTATTTTATTGCTAATTTTATTGTTTATTTAATTTTATTTTATTGTTTGTTATATTGTATTTATTGTATTTTATATTCTATAGTTTTTTATTTTTTTATTTTATGTTGTTTATTTAATTTTATTGTTTATATATATATATATATATATTATTAACACAGAGTTCTTACTTCAATTGCACTCTTCCATAAGTAGGACATAGTGATGCTTACTTTCAAGTGAATTTCACCCATAAAAGCCGTTATGATTTAATCTCTCTACACATTAAAATGTTTCATTTAAGAAGCCTGAAGCTGAATAATAGATAATCAGCTCCAGGTATGAAGCTCTCAGTGTGTTGACAGTAGAAACAAACTTTAATGCAATCTGCAGTAACTCCTGAGTCCCTGGTTTATGTGATAAATGTTTATTCCCAAAGGCACAGTTTCACACAAGATGTGGCTCAAGGTCATTTGGTAGGTTAATAAACACAGTAGGCATTGTTCTAGTGATATGTGAAAGCAGGGAACTCTTTGCCTGGGAAATTAATATTAAATGAAGTGATGAGTCAGCGAATGTCTGTTCTATGTGTGTGTGTGTGTGTGTGTGTGTGTGTGTGTGGTCTGAATCTAGTATTATACCTCCACAACATGTTGCTGCTTTGCTGTTGTAAGGAGATGAGCAGACTAGTATGGAGTCCTCACTGTTTTAACAGTTGATTATAGTTTGTGTGCCTGTGCATGTGATTTGTTTGTTTAAGCTATAACATGCATGCAGGTGAGAAAATGGGATTTGAGAATTAGAAACCGAACTGCTTATTAGAGCTAGTGAAAAAAATATTAAAATACTAAAAAAGGCCCCCTTTTTATTGTTTGCATATATACAAAGATTATCAGAAAGAAATATCTCTCATATAAACATCTGTTTTAATTTTATTGCATATTTAATATTTTATCACATTATATATTTTATTGTAGATTTTGTTTTTTTTATTTTATTTATTTTTTTTATGTATTTTATTTTATTTTGTTTTATTTTATTTTTGTTTTTCATATTTAAAAAAGTAAATACAATTCTGCTTGTGACTCAAATTGACTGACACTTTTTAAAGTGTTGTTGTTGTTTAATTTAATAGTTTATGTTTTAAAATATATTTTGGCACTTTTCACACTAGCAGGGATAAATAAATGAGACTAACATAAATAGACAATTGTATTTATGTAGGTAATACAGAGAACTTTTGAATATGCATATATAGAAATATTTGCCATATGTAAATATTTGAAACATTGATGTTTAAATGTAAATATGTGGATACAAATATACTGTATTTTAATAATATTAATATAATAAAAAAGTGTAAATATGTAAATATTATGTAAATAAACAATATAATATTATTATTATTACAACTGTTTGTCTCCGTAGTGGACCTGCTCTCACTCTGTGTGTGGTAGATTCCTGAACATGTTTTACATCACTACAGAGAGCTCAAAGGAAATGATTATATAATCACTGAGACGAATCTTCTCACCCACCCTCCTTTCCCCTGAACGGAGCAGGAAGCGTATAGGTGTGTGTGTGAGAATTGGCACATGTGTATCACTGCGCCATACCTTTTTATCATCGCCATGGTAACAAGCGTTGACAACTTTTATGGCCAGAGTCATCTACTGTAAGGGGATTGGAGCTGTATATCATATCTTTTTACAACACTCAACCCTACTGATCCCACTCTACAGGGTCTTGTGTTCTGCGTAAATGTGTATTCTTCAGTTTAGTGTAGTAGTCTGTTTGATCCTGCACGTTTGACTCCAATGATCATGTGATTGTTTTTGGACAGAGTTTCATCAGGACATGGAGCCAAAGCTCAACTGCACCAAGAAACTGCGGCTTCAAGTCAAGCAGGATCCATGGAACCTGCCCAGCAACATTCAAGCTCTCACACACACCATCGGCAAGTTTGTGGAAGGTCAGTGGTTTCAAAACTCCCCATACATGCGATCCTGGCCAAAAACAACCACTCCAGCAGCTCTCGATAGGGCTGGATGCAGCAATTATTCAAGCACACACTGCTAAATGTGAGTTTATGGAGGGCAGAGAGTGAGTATTTGGCTTTAACTCCCTCAGGTCAGTTGTCAGCAAGGACTGAAAAAGCATTCTCCTGCATTTTAACTTCCTTACGCTGCTTGTGTGTGTGTGTGTGTGTGTGTGTGTGTGTGTGTGTGTGTGTGTGTGTGTGTGTGTGTGTGTGTGTGTGTGTGTGTGTGTGTGTGTGTGTGTGTGTGTGTGTGTGTGTGTGTGTGTGTGTGTGTGTGTGTGTGTGTGTGTGTGTGTGTGTGTGTGTAAATGCCAAACCTGATGAATTGGCAGCAAAAACAAATTAACAAAAAGCAGAACATTATAGTCCAGTCTGATGTGTTTTCAAGAATATAACACAAGGAAATTAAATAGTCAATTTATTATTAATAATAATATAACATTTTACCAGCATTGGGTAAAACGGCTATTTTATTTTATTTTATTTCAATGCAAAGCATAAAAGATTGATAATATTCGGCATCATATTCACTATACAGTTGTGCCACTTCTGTCTGTAGTATTTCAGTGCAAAAATCTGCCTCTTATTAACTTCACTCTATACTGCAGGAAAGGAAATATTTAGTTTATTAATAATAATATTCAGAAATTTAAATTTTTCTAGCATTGGACAAAACAGCATTATTTTATTTTATATACATTTTGTGTATTTTTTTTATTTTTTATAGCAAATTATTTTAGTTTTAAAGTATTTCAGTGCAAATACCTGTGTCTTATTAACTTCACTCTATACTGCATGAAAGGAAATATTTAGTTTATTAATAATAATATTCTGAATTCTTCTGTAGCCTTGGACAAAACAGAATTATTTTATTTTATAGCAAAGGATGTTAAGATTTTTTATATTCAGCATCATATTAACTATGTAGTTGCACCACTTCTGTCTGTAGTATTTCAATGCAAAAACATGCATCTTATTCACTTCACTATATACCGCAGAAAAGGAAATATTTCGTTTATTAATAATAATAATAAAAAAAAATTCAGATTAGGAGCGCATTTTCAGAATTTTTTTACAGATTTTCTGATGAGCTAATTTCATGAATGACATTGCTTTTTATATTCCCTCAGAGGTGAAAACGCGCCTATTGTTGGTCCTGCTGCAATACACAGGTGAGTGTCAATTAAACCAAATTCACTTTCGCATATTATTCAAATACTATATACATGACAAATAAGAAAAACATCATTTACGGTCTTTTCACCACACTTATTCAAACTCGTTCATTATGCGGTATAATCTGTCACACCAAACAGTAGGCATTCTTTTGAGGTCACCCTGAATAAATTACACTCAGTTGAGAATTCCTCACACAGCATTTCTCTCACACCTGCAACAGCGGCCCAACATCCTTCGAGAAAAAATACCACATGAGCAGAGCCCTCAGAGACTTCTGTAATCCCCTTAAGGAACTATAATTTAAAAAAGATAATTTCTCAAGGTTATGACTAGAAAATTCAGCTAAATTAAATACATTTGGCAGAGGAAAACGAGTAGTGTTTTGTTGTCTCATGTGTTTTGAGTTCATTGGGAAGAACGAATGTGTCTTTAGATCATTTGATGGTTCTGATTTTAGTCTTTAAACACTACACATAATGTGGAGACTGAAGAAGTTTTATTAAGAGGGCATACTTTTGTCCGTAGTTCACCTATCATTTACTCTTCCTCATGTCATTCAAAACAGCAAACTAAGAGAATGGCTTAGTTTTGCCCCTATTATGCTAATTTAACTCTCTTCTCTCCCTCAGACTCTGAGATTCAGCTGAGGAGAGATATGGTGTTCAGTCAGAGTCTGGTGGCGGTGGTTTGTTCTTTCTCAGAGCAGTTGTTGGCTGTGCTAAATCAAGCTCTCAGCGCTGAGAGTGAAAGTCAGGAAGCCAGTCGCCGCTGGCTGGAGCAGATCTCCTCCGCTGGTCTTCTGTTGCATTTCCAATCCCTGCTCTCCCCCAACTTGGTGAGTTCCTGCCACGGTCAGTGGGCTTGAAATAAGCCTTACCAGCCTTTCTAGTCTTACATCTTCCTTCGGGTTGGATATATTTAGACCCAGGGTCATGTATGGCACTTGAATGTTTGTCAAAATCCTGCTCGATGTGGCCAGCATCCCACAGCTTAGTAGGATTTATCACATCCTTTTTAGTTACAACATAATGGTGTTCTGTGTCTTTGATGCGTAGCTTGTAAAGATGTAGTTGTTAAAGCAATAAGCCATGAGAGGCCAAGTGTTAAAGGCATTTTGTCAGGCTGAAGGGTGTTGTTGGGCATGACAGGAAGAGTAGCATGTGAATAAAAAAATATTTATAATTAAACATTAAATATAGCTAAAATATAGAATGTTGGCCAATAATACATAATCAATAAATAATAATGTAAGACAATTAATCAAATGTATTAATAAGAATAATTAAGAATTCATAATTAAATCAGTTGGTTTACATTTAGTTTTTTATTTTAAAACTGTATTTATTATAATTTTTTTATAATTTTTTTTGTTTGAAAACGTTTTTGTTTTATTGTTTGCTTTTTGTTTTGTTTATTTTTATATTTTATTTTTTGTTTGCTCTTTGTTTTGTTTTAAAACGTTTTTTTTATTGTTGGCTTTTTGTTTTGTTTTAAAACAGATTTTAGTTTTATTTATAGCTTTTTGTTTTGTTTTAAAACAGTGGTTTGTTTTATCGTTTGCTTTTTGTTTTGTTTTAAAACAGTTTTTTTGTTTGTTTTATTGTTTGCTTTGTTATTTTTTAAAACTGTTTTGTTGTTTTATTATCTGCTTTTTGTTTTGTTTTAAGAATTTTTTAATCTCTGCTTTTTATTTTGCATTTATAAAAACTTTTATTTTATTACAGGATGATGCATCATGGTTGTGGTGATGATTTCTTATAATATCTGAGGCTTAGTACAGAGAATAGCTGCAACTTAACATCTGACCTAAAGGTCCATTATTCTGTGCCTTTAATGAGCAAGATAACTCTTCATTTAACAGAAAAGAGTGTGAAGAGACCGACAGAATCCCTGAGCTACTTTCTTATTTTGTTTGTCCTCATCCCTGCAGATTACATCTGCTTTTTTGTTTACCTCAACTGACTGCAAGGTCAGATCCACGTCTGCGGATTGTGACTCAGTGGAGTTTTCTGTCTTATTGAATTGATGACTATAGCCATGTGTGTTTTCCCACACACCAGCAATTTACACAATCTTGCAGACATCCCGACAGACCGAAGGATAATGCAGGATTATCATGTCTTGTAAAGTGTTTCTGTCTCTGGCTTCAGCTTGAGATCAGATTTCACCTGGTCGTGATTGAGGCCGGAGGATTACATTTCTTTATTTGCATGCCTGGGGTTGTTCTTTATGTGAAAGATTTATTTGCTCCCCTAGTCACTTTATGACAGAGGCAATATGCAAATGTTTCTCAGCCAAAAGATATAAGAGACTATTATTACTCGCTGTTCATATTTAAAGGAATAGTTCAAATCAAAAATGAAAATCTGCTGAAAATGTACTCCTCCTCAGGCCATCCAAGATGGAACATTTTGGAGAAATTTAGCATTACATCACTTGCTCATCAATGGATCCTCTGCAGTGAATGGGTGCCGTCATAATGAGAGTCCAAACAGATGATAAAAACATCACAATAATCCACACAATTCCACGAGTCCATCAATTCATATCTTGTGAAGCAAAAAGCTGCATGTTTTTACAATACATTTTTAACTTAAAACCATTGCTTCCGGCCTTCTTTTACCCATACTGTACTATTGGTTTCTCAACTGAAAAAGTTGGGAGAGAAATATGCTCAAATCAAGCACCGTTTACAACGAAAACAATCCTAAGCAGTTTCAAACATATATATCTGTAGATGGGGAATGGATTTTTCCACTGGAGAATTATGGATTTATTATGCCTTTATCATAGATTATGGACTAGAAGTGAATGATTTGAAAGTTAAATGCCTTAATGATGGATTTATTTCTCATAAACTCATCTTTTTACTTCATAAGACATTAATTGATGGCCCAGAGTCGTGGGGATTACTTGTGGATTATTGTGATGTTTTTTATCAGCAGTTTGAACTCTCATTCTGACGGCACCCATTCACACAACAGGATCAATTGGTTAGCATTCTCAATTTTTATTTATTTAGAGAATATAAAGAGATAAAGGATGCTTTGATGAAGTACGTAATGTTTAAATCCAGTATGTAGTCAGAGCAAAGCAGTCAGGCCAAGTTGGTGCAGAAACTAAACTCACATGTAATCTGAAGATTCCCAGCGTTTGAGACTTTAGTCTTATCTCCATAGCACTGACGCTCTTCCCCCTCCACCCCCGAACACAATCAGGGGAGGGAGAGCAGGCGGCAGCGAGCAACCCGAAGGTAATTTCTTGACAAGATAACACTTGGCAGCTTTGTAGGCCCCCAGATGAAAGGATTGTGGCATCTGGCACATGGGGATGTTGAGAGAGTCGGCCCACGTATCCGGCAGAGGTGTCGTTTTCAGATGTGTGAGGAGTGGTCCCACGATTCTCACACCAGACGTGTTCAGATTTGTATGTGGATGGTCTCATCCACAGCCACGGGCATACTGTGTGTACGCAGGCAGAAGATAAACTAAAATGAATAGAGTGGAGGATGAAGAAAATATGATTTTTTTTTTTTTTTTCTCAGTGTGTCTGCAACAGGAAGTCATCATTGTAATTTGTATCTATACCTAAGCACACCACAAACCCCCAGCCGTTTTTTTTAATTATATTTCACTCATGCTGTCAGACCTTCAACACATCTTTTTCATTAAACACATGCAGTTTAGTAATGGTTTTGTACTTTTGTTACAGTATGTCATTTTTTTTCTTTAGACGGATGAGCAGGCCATGCTAGAAGACACACAAGTTGCTCTCATAGACCTGGAGAAGGTCACCTTCTATTTCCGGCAGTTTGAAGGAGAGCCTCTTGTTGCTAGTGAGTTCTCTTTGAAGAAGCACTTTCTATTTATCAGGAAATAATTACTTTTTTAGCATAATTCTAAAACTAATTTTACTTGTAATGTTTCCAGTGTCCCCAAAAGGTATTTGGACACTCAAGCCAAAAAGTATTTATGTCTTTGAATTATATAACAAAATATCAGTGGTATTTATATTAAATTAATATAGCATAAGCACATTTTTTTATTATTATTTCTAAATCATAAAATTGTGTTTTTCTATTAAAACTAGGAGTATTTTTCAGATCTGGACATTTACTGGTTGCTTGCTATTAATGGAACATGCCCATATTAAAGTTATCCAAAAGTATTTATATTATATATATATTTATTTACACATTAGATGTTTTTATATTTTTTTATTTATATAAATAACTGCGCACACACACACACACACACACACACACACACACACACACACACACACACACACACACACACACACACACACACACACACACACACACACACACACACACACACACACACACACACACACACACACACACACACACACACACACACACACACAGTCATTTTATATGATTAATTCAGTACAAAATAAATAATTTGTACATTATTAATGTTAATATGTACAGTAGTGGCAGTATTTATATTCTTAACTTCAGTATTCAAAAAGTCACTTGGAACCAGTGCTTGCATTAAATATTTAATTCATAAAATCTCTGACTCATCATACTGATGGCTTTGTTTCTTTTTCTCCAGACATGCCCATCTCATACCAAGTTGAGGGCACACGGCAGGCTTTGAAGGTCTGTTTTTACCTGGAGGCATTCTACTTCCAGCAGTTACCCCAGAGACTAAGACACGGTGGTAGCTTCAAAATCTACCCCGTCCTGTTCACCCAGGGTAAGATATGTTTGAATGGACACAGTTAGCCTGAAGCATGGCCAAAAATGCTGAATTATGCTCTTTCAAAGTGAAGCTACCCTTACCTTTTTTAAATAATAATAGCTATTTATCTGAAAGAAATCCAAAGCTTCTCGTAATCTTTATTTTATAGCCTTGGAGAGCATGGAGGGATATTATTACAGAGAAAATGTGTCAGTGGAAGAGTATCAGGCCCAAATAAATGCTGGATCCCTGGAGAAGGTCAAGCAGTACTACAAGAGACTCAGGTAGGTTTGGCTTCACCTGTCAGTCAAACTTCAGCTGTGAAACTTGAAAAAAAAATTCTACACCTTCAGAACTAAGTGTAAATATGTCATTTCCTGACGAGGTGAAGTTGGGAGTTTGAAATGTGGTTATGGTTGCTCAGTTGGATCGCTGCCCTTTATAAATAAAATTATGGAATTAATACTTATGTTAATATTTAATTACAAAAAATATAAACCGATAAATCACACTATATATATATATATATATATATATATATATATATATATATATATGCATTTGTAGTTCTCTATACTGCCCTTCTTGATTACATGTGTACACTGATTGTAAAGCAGTTTTTCTAATATCTTGATCCTTGTCGTACTTCCAGTTTCCTTGTCTTCCTCAGAATCAGATGATACTGTCTGAAAATCAGTTATTGTTATGTCAAATAGAGTTAAACAAATCTCATTCTCTTTGCCCATAATTATCATGCCAGTCTGTTTGAATAATATTTTTTGATGTTGAGATGAAAGTGAATTTGCCACAAACCTCAAAATAAGTTCAGTTCATCAGTCTGACAAAACTGACTATATTGCACGGCCATGACTGATATCTCAGATAAAACTATATGGGTAAAAGTATGTGGGCACCCGACACCAAACCCATGCTTGTTAATCACTTTTGGGTAGGATTTCTAGAAACATTGCTGCAGGGATATTCCCATCCAGTTAACTCCAGATATCTGTTTTCTTTAGTTGTATGTTTAAGTATTCCAGAGGCATCTTGGGACATTAAAATGGCTGTTGAAACATGTAAGTTGTTTCCAAACCCTGAACATCAGCACTAATACTCAAAATATGAGTGAATTTGATATGTTTATGGAAAATATTCATCATGTAGGATCCTAATAACAGCTGTTCTCTGAGCAGCTGATGTTTGCTTTATAGCTCACAAGGTAAGCATCTGGTGTAGATCTCATCCGTAATTGGTTACAGTGTGCGGAGGTCAGCCAAGTTTCATTGTATTACGTGTTCCATAGGGGTATATTACTTTTGGGATTTGAATGGAAGCGAGCCTGCCAATTGTACCAGCGATCAAGTACAGTCTTGACTTGATTTGAGGCCAGTGGAAAATGCATGAGGGGTTACTCAAGAAATATTGTCTCATTATGTGCGAACACTGTTTTGGTTTGGCTTGCCAGTATTCGTGGTGTAATGCTGACTCATTATATATAATGTGCTCTCTGGCATATTGGCATTTCGAAAAAATCCCTCTATATTCCACTAATAACAAAATCCTTCAGTGCCTTATCCTGGCCCTTGCTATCTGAGCATTTGTATTGGCGTTTTAAGCTGAGCTTGATGCATTTGTATTGACTGAATTAGAAGTGTGTACATTGAATGAAGCAAAAGGCAAATCCGCTCCTTCAAAATGTCACTGTTTCGATATGGATATGACAGTATTGAGGTGGTTCTAGGTTCTAGATGCTAGTCTTCATAATTCTAAACACGCTGCACACATTTTCATTTTCTTATTTTTTTTTTCTTTGACAGTGCCTAGGGATGTGAAAAACAATATAATTTCAAAATAGACTAGTCAGTGGGTTGGTTGCCTGAACAATTCAATTCTTGAGAAAAAAAACTGGATATGAAGCACAACTCAATGGAACAGAATGTGAAGGTCTTGACTTGAGATGTTTTTAAGAGCTTGACTATATTTATAATATATATATATATATATATATATATTATTTTTTTTTTTTAAATTTTTTATGGTTAAATAAACATTACTTACACTATCAGAAAGAGAAACAATTTTTTTTTGTATTTTTTCATTAGCAATGTATCAATATTCTATTTATTAAAGCCAAGTATGAATCAAGCTAGGGTCTTAAGCATTTTACATTTATTCCAAAATAATACCTTCGAAGGCAGTAACAATTTAAACAATATATTTTATATGTGAACTTATATTCAGCTATTCTTTTAATAGTTACCTTTGAACTATTTAAAACATTTTTTTGGATCATTAGTCATCAAAGCTCGGTAAATATTGGTCACAGACACAGAGATTTACTTTAAATTAATTTCTCCAAGCTGATTAGTGATTACTCACTAAAAACTCCCTCAGATCACGTTTTCAGGACATTTCAAGGTTTTCAGGATATTTGTTATGTCTTATTGTCTTATTTTGACATTACACATATCTAAGTGTGTGAGTTCTTTACTTACTTTTTTAAGTTAGTCTTCCCATTACTGCCATTATAATGTTCATTCAGACTGATTTGCGAATGCGGAATGCACACAAACACAAGAGGCGGGATTTATCGCATGAACCAATCACAGCTGATCATAACCAGTCATATCCAATCATAGAGGCATTGCCTCCTCTCACGTGACTTTCCTCCATTCATTCTCAGTTACCCCCCCTAAACCCACCACATGCTTTTGGGGGTCTGTTAAAACTCAATGGGCTCAGGGGAGGCAAGAGAGACACAGACCACAGCTGTAACTTTACCTGCTGGTGTTGCTGTTGGAAAATGTTTCTTTAGAAAATCGAGTTTTGTCTTTAGAAAACTTTTGTCTTTTCTCATCCAATATTTTGAAGAGGCACTGCCTTCTTTGCCTCCTCGGAGAAAACACCCCTGATATATATCTCAAATATATAAGTATATATATATAAATAAATATATATGATTAATATAATTATTTATAAAGCTGAGTCATTTGCCAGATATAGTGAAAATGGTGCATTTGCATTACACCTGCAACAGTACTGCTGACAGTGTGTTTCATCATTCATGTGATTTCCCAGGGTTTGTGGTTTTCGTTTGGATTTTTGTGGTTTTTATGCAGGTGTTGAAAGGCCCTGCAGGTAAAGTGATTCAGCTTAGTCATAGCAAGATGGAGGCTTTTTCAGAAAGCTGTGCAGATGAGCTTGAAATGGATTGACAGGGAGCCTTCTGGTGTAGTAGTGTGGAGCAGATGCAAACTGAGAGAGCCGACAGAGAAGAATGAGAGGGGTGTGGACTGTGGATGCAGCAGGAGAAATATAAGAGTAAAGAAGAGGGAAGGAGAAACTGAGACTATCTTAGAACCAAAGGACAGATTTGCCAGGGTTGCCAGTCTTTATTTGTCACATGACTGGTTTTGTTTAACCACTTATGTTTGTTTGTTCCTTCACTGTTTAGATTAAATTTATTTATAATGTATTTACAAATGTCAGATCTTACAAAATGACCCCTGTAAAGCCAAGTTATACTGTTCTTGGCTAATGATGGTAATGAATAGAATAGAAAAGAATACAAAAAAAGTCAGAATGGCTGGAGTCTGGGGATACATGGATGTCTGTAGACTGCTTATTATGGGGACTGCAGAGCGAACTCATGGAATTTTAATAGTACAGTCATAACATGAAAGGAACGTTAAATAACAAGATGTTTCTTATCATTTAGACAAGCTAGACTGGAGTTTGAGTTGAGATCAGCTATAATGCCTGAAGAGAATTATCATTCCTATTTATCTCTATTGGAAATATTAGCTATAAATATATGTGGGTTCAGCATCACCATGATGAAACGAAGGCTCATTTGCATTAAACCCAGATGAAACGTATTGTATATTACTGTTCAGATGTGAAGTGCATTACATCTGACTTGACTGTTGTTGCTCATCAGAGTAAAGCCAGGAGATTGACTCAGCGGTCAAACCACAAAGACCCACCATCTGTCTTTACAAAAGGACCATCTTAAGCACATGCCAAGATATATTTGGGCTATAATTTCAACTACACTGGAGTCTGTCTGCCCGTGTTTATGTTTATGGAGGAGATCCGAAAAGGCATGTTTTGTCTCCAGATCTTCTTTAAGTCAACCTATCCTGACTGATGAGGTCACTATAATCATCACAAAAAAACAATATCATCTGCAAATAACAAACACATGTCAGGTCTCATGTGAATGGGTTCTTTAGATTACATGCCTTTCCAATTGTATTATTATTATAAGTATCAGTGATTGATGATGATTTTAATGTGCTTTTTGTTTGCTGTTGTTTGTTGTTGCAATACATTTGTTTAATATTTTTTGCTGAATTAATAATCGTTTGGCTTTAATCTTTAAACCATTACAGTGGAAATACAAATATCAAAATATTTATCAAATACCATAAAAAGCTGATTGTGTATATACAGCACACTGTTCTGAATTAATTACATATACATTTTCAATATTGATAAGAATGAGATATGTTTCTTGAGCACCAAATCAGCATATTAAAATGATTTCTGAAGGGTCATGTGACACTGAAGACTGAAGTATTGGCTGCTGAAAATTCAGCTTTGCATTCACTGAAATAAAATACATTTTAAAATAGAAAACAATTATGTTAAATTGTGATATTACTGTAATATATTACTGTTTTTACTGTGATATAAAGTACATATACACTTCAAACATTTTTTAACAGAATTTTCATGTTTGGTGAAAATATCTACACATTCTTAACAGACCAGTTTATTTGGGAAGCAACACTGCATGAAATATTTGGTATTTATTTTCATAGATTGAATGTATATTTTGTCTCAGTACTCTGGTAGGTTATGTGGACTTATTTTAAGTACAAACAAAACCTTTTATACACAAAGTCGTTTTCACTATATGTTTTGTAGAAAGAGAGAAATCACATGGCGTAATAGCAAGAATGAGAATTGACAAACGTGAAGCTGTGAAAGGAAGTTGCAGCTAGAAAAGTGAGACACAGGTATAGTGGCAGAAGTATCCTTCATTTGTAAATAACTAGCACATATTTGCAGCTTTGGTAGCCTTAATAGTTGATGTCGGCTCCATGTCTTTTTTTTTCATGGAAAGCACATTTGGAGACAGCACAGTACTTCTTTTCATGTGGAATGGAAATAAAAATAGTTTGATTACAGTTGGCACATTTAATCAAATCCATGTCTCATCTGGTAGTTTTTAAGCTTTTTTAAGTCAAGTTTATATCCAGCTCATGTCAAGTTCATCTTCAGTGTCCCTTCATAAACAGGACTTCAAAGTGTGGAATCAAAACTGCTCCTAATACACAGTAAGTCAGTAATACAGTTGAGACCTTGATGTGGCACCAGATATGTATGTCGTGGCTGATTTTTCTAATGAGGAACTGCCAAAAAAAGTCATTATTTTAAGTCATTTGGGCTTCATTTCAAGTGCTGTTGATTGTTAGATTCATTCTACAAGTTTGTAGACAAAAAACACTTGGTTTTTGATTGATCTTCTAAACAAGGCATTCACAGCCGATTTCAAACCTAAACTCCAGATGCCCACAAGTTCTTTGTTTTTTACTGAGTTACTGAAGTGCGACTTGTTTGTAGTGGTCTCTGCGGTGCGAGTCATGTGGATGTGGTGGGTTTGAGACAGATGGATAGCTCGTTCTTGTAGCACTCTGGTCCTTTGTTAGGTTTCTGCATTGTATGATGTGTGTGTTAGACAGCTGGATTAATGGCTGTACTTATCAGCCGGTAAAAACTCAACGCTTGGCTAATCGCACGTCTAGAAGTGGCTGTAAGAGCTGAAATCAGTTGAGTGACCTGGTCCCAATGGGACGACTCCTAAACATGGGCTAAAATATATTTGAGTGTGTCTGTTAGAGCGATTTTGTGCCAGCTTGGAAGGAACCAGCATGCCATCATGTTTGCAAATCTGTTTCTAATTAGTCAAGGTTTGTGAGTTCATGCTTTGGGTCATGACGGTGGTTGAGGTCCAATGCTATTTGTAGATTTATTGGTCTACTTTAAGGCATGATGCTTGGCAGCCTGATAAATGACTATGATGCAATGGTGAGCCTCAGAAAAAACAAATAAAAACAATCACAATATTAGCCAAACTAAAATTACTGTAAATGTTAGACGAGGGGTGTAGATGGAAAAAAGTATTACAAAAAACAAACATGTTGAGCTTGGTCAGTAATGTTTAATTTAATTTAATTTTAACTGTATGCTCAATGATAATAATTTTTTAATGAGAAGATCACAGTGAAGACTTTAACTAAGTGAACACCTGGCTACTTCAGTTAGTGCTGAAACTTGAAGATCACCATCAAGTTTAAGGCCCTTTGAAACTCAAGCTCTTGTTTTCACATTTTTTATAGCCTCTGTCCTGACTTAATTGCATGATTTAAATGAAATAATGTTCTTAGACCCCTGTAAACGTCATACTGCTTTTGACCCCCACATAAATACACACCTCACTTCTCCAGAGTTCATGATGTTGATGATTAATTTATTCTATGACTTATTTTTATTTTTATTTTATTTCCACTGTTAAATTCTCATGTCTAAAAACAACTCCATAATATCACCCACTGAGGCACACT
The DNA here is from genome assembly GCA_027422405.1 of Ptychobarbus kaznakovi. Lineage (NCBI taxonomy): Eukaryota > Metazoa > Chordata > Actinopteri > Cypriniformes > Cyprinidae > Ptychobarbus > Ptychobarbus kaznakovi. Next base: position 9,560,801 of record CM049814.1, on the reverse strand, counting down.
GTATTCATACATCAGTGTCTAATCATGCCTGAAGACCCCCAAAGCACACTGGGTAATGCTTGTAAAATACTGTATGACCAAAAGCAATGTTTTTTTTTTAAGATGAAACTGTGGCTGCAATTTGCTTTTAGGCCCAGAGAACAGAGGCGCAGCGAGATTGGTCCATCCTTGGATCCTGTCCAGCATTTCCATTAAAGTTGCTCATAAGAGCCCATGGTTAGAAAACACAGGCCATCAGTTACTGGACAGTGTGCCTTAAAGGAAACACCACTGCTGAGTTACGACTCCTGCAGGAGGGTCCCACATTCACCACACACAGACCAGTACAGCAGAGCGCATTCTAATATAGATAACACTGCCTGCTGTTTTAACGGATTACATGCCTGCACGAATAGCAGCCGGTAATCGCAGTAAGCCCACCAGAACAAGAAAACATTTCCACAGTAAAGGGGGTTTGTTGTTATGCTTTACCTTTGATGAAATGTTACGCTACTTGACTCTGAGATCTTGTGTATTATTCTTTCTTTCTTTCTTTCTTTCTTTAAAAAAATATAGTAAAACAGTAATATTGTGCGCTATTATTACAATTATAAATAACTAATTTAAATTTGAATGTAGTTTAAAATGTAATTTATTCCTTATTATTCCAGTCTTTGGTGTGAAATCATTCTAATATGCTGATTTGCTACATACATTTCCAATTATTATTATCAATGACAAAAACAGCTGTAGTGCTTAATATTTTTGTGGAACCCATGATGTATTGTTTTCAGGATTCCTTTGATAAATAAAACATTCAAAAGAACAGCATTTACTTATAATGGAACATTATACATTTATTTTAGTGTCACTTTTGATCAATTTAATGTGTCCTTGATATTAATTTATTTAAAAAAAATTGACTTCATATAAATGTGATTGTACATGAATTAGGTTATATTTCATATTCATATGTTAAAATACCATGGGTTTACCATCTGATATAGAAAGTTTTTTTTCATTATATCTTTCTTTCTCTTTGCTAACTACAGTAACATAAGATTTAATTTGTTTTCTATATTATTAAGTATTATATAATTTTTGGCATGTACAGTGACATTTTATTATTTTTAGTATATTGAAGTAGCATATAAAACTGTTAAATAAATGTAAAAAGGTAGGATAGGATTTTGTGGGAAAATTTCTCACCCCTACATACACCTTCATACACACCCCCTATCAGTGCAGTGTTCTCAATAGTGAAGTGTTGGCATGAGTTGTTGTCTCTGCCATGAAACTGAACTGCGGATGGGCAATTGATCTAGTAACATAAATCGTCAGCTCCATCTGGTGCTGCTTGAGCCTGCCAGACTTGGATGTTTAGTTTTGTGAAGCGTGAAGGCTCGTTCTGCCCATCTGGTGTGTGGTACTTTGAGTAACGCAGCAGGCTATTGTTTTAAAACAGTGGACTCTTTAGTCGCTGTCTGAAGTGAGGGGCACACTACATCAAACTGTACTGTTGTAGAAAAAACAGGACTTGAACCTGGAAGGAATAGTTCACACAAAACATTTTAACATTTTCTGAAAATGTACTCACCCTCACACCATCCAAAATGTAGATGAGTTTGTTTCTAAATCTGAACACGTTTGAAATTCAGTATTACATCACTTATTCATCAATGGATTCTCTGCAGTGAATGGGTGCCGTCAGAATGAGAGTCCAAACAGCTGATAAAAACATCACAATAATCCTCAAGTAATCCACACAACTCCTGTCCATCAATCAGTGCCTTTTGAAGCAAAAAGCTGTGTTTCAGTAAGAAACTTCAAACGAGTCTTCTATCAATGATATTACTTTCTTCAGTTTAAAAGTAATCTCTTCTGAATCAGGAGAGAAATATGCACAGATCATGCATCGATTACAAGCCAAAACAAATCTAAATGATTTGATGGTTTTTGATGTGAGAGGACAATAGAGTGTTGGACTTTTTCACTGGAGGAAGCTTTATTATGGAGTATGGACTGTAGTTTAGCCAGAAGCAACAGTTTAAAAGTAAAATCCTTAATGACTGATTTGTTTCTTATAATCATGTAGCTTTTCAGGGGAAGTTGTGGCCTAATGGTTAGAGAGTCGGACTCGTAATCGAAAGGTTGCGGATTCGAGTCTTTGGGCCGGCAGGAATTGTAGGTGGGGGAGTGAATGTCCAGCACTCTCTCCACCCTCAATACCACGACTGAGGTGCCCTTGAGCAAGGCACCGAACCCCCAACTGCTCCCCGGGCGCCGCAGCATAAATGGCAGCCCACTGCTCCGGGTGTGTGTTCACAGTGTGTGTATGTTCACTGCTGTATGTGTGCACTTTGTTTGGGTTAAATGCAGTGCACGAAATTCCGAGTATGGGTCACCATACTTGGCCGTATGTTATGTCACTTTCACTTCACAAGACATTAAATGATGGACTGGAGTTACTTGTGGATTATTGTGATGTTTTTATCAGTTTGGACTCTCATTCTGACGGCACCCATTCACTGCAGAGGAGCAAGTGATGCAATGCTAAATTTATTCAAATCTGTTCAGTTGAATAAACAAAATCATCTCCATATTACTTCAACAAACTTTTACTGGTGTAGCACAACTTTGTTGTTTAATATCACCTCATAATTGATTGTGTGTGGCTTTCATACTTTTCTCTTATAAAGAATCCTCAATAGATTTCAGTCAAACTGAGTGTGGCCCTGGGTTACAGAGCACTTTTCAAATCCTGCTCTGAAATGGCCAGGCAAGGACCTCTTTGGAGACTTTGCTGATGGATGTGGCCATGGCTTAATCTGAGACTTAAGGCCATCTGCAGGAAGGGTGACAGACTAAAACTTCAGAGGCTGGAACTTCACATAAATGATCAAGCAGCCGGCACAGAACTGCTGGATTGTGAAGGTCTTATGTCCGCAGACTGCAAGGCATTTATCTTCTTGACTGAAATTACAGTTCATTTTCTTTTGTTTCCTATCTGTTTTTCTCTGTCTTTTTAACACTCTGTTGTAGTCAGGGTCAGTAAATATCAGACAATTTGAATATATATATATATATTACACACAGTATCTCACAGAAGTTAGTACACCCCTTCAATTTTTGTAAATATTTGAGTATATCTTTTCATGTGACAACACTGAAGAAATTACACTTTGCTACAATGTAAAGTAGTGAGTGTACAGCTTTTATAACAGTGTACATTTTCTGTCCCCTTAAAATAACTCAACACACAGCCATTAATGTTTAAACCGCTGGCCACAAAAGTGGGTACACCCCTAAGTGAAAATGTCAAAATTGGGCCCAATTAGCCATTTTCTCTCCCCGGTGTCATGTGACTCGTTAGTGTTACAAGGTCTCAGGTGTGAATGGGGAGAAGGTGTGTTAAATGTTGTGTTATCACTCTCACTCTCTCATACTGGTCACTGGAATTTCAACATGGCACCTCATGGCAAAGAACTCTCTTAAGGATCTGAAAAAAATAATAGTTGCTCTACATAAAGATGGTGTTGGCTATAAGAAGATTGCCAAGACCCTGAAACTGAGCTGCAGCACGGTGGCCAAGACCATACAGCGGTTTAACAAGACAGTCCACTCAGAAGAGGCCTCGCCATGGTTGACCAAAGAAGTTGAGTGCACATGCTCAGCGTCAGCGTCATATAGAGGTGTGTTTGGGAAATAGACGTATGAGTGCTGCCAGCATTGCTGCAGAGGTTGAAGGGGGGGGGGGGGGGGGGATCAGCCTGTCAGTGCTCAGACCATACGCCGCACACTGCATCAAATTGGTCTGCATGCTGTCGTCCCAGAAGGAAGCCTCTTCTAAAGATGATGCACAAGAAAGCCCGCAAACAGTTTGCTGAAGACAAGCAGACTGGACATGGAATACTGGAACCATGTCCTGTGGTCTGATGAGACCAAGATAAACTTATTTGGTTCAGATGGTGTCAAGCGTGTGTGGTGGCAACCAGGTGAGGAGTACAAAGACAAGTGTGTCTTGCCTTGCCACAGTCAAACATGGTGGTCGGAGTGTCATGGTCTGGGGCTGCAAGGTGCTGCCGGCACTGGGGAGCTACAGTTCATCGAGGAACCTGAATGCCAACATGTACTGTGACATACTGAAGCAGAGCCTGATCCCCTCCCTTTGGAGACTGGGCCGCAGGGCAGTATTCCAACATGAAAATGACCCCAAACACACCTCCAAGACAACCACTGCCTTGCTAAAGAAGCTGAGGGTAAAGGTAATCTGTGGGCATCCTCAAACGGAAGATGGAGGAGTGCAAGGTCTCTAACATCCACCAGCTCCGTGATGTCATCAATGGAGGAGTGGAGAGGACTCCAGTGGCAACATGTAAATGCTCTGGTGAACTCCATGCCCAAGAGGGTTAAGGCAGTGCTGGAAAATAATGGTGGCCACACAAAATCTGACACTTGGACCAATTTGGACATTACTTAGGGGTGTACTCACTTTTGTGGCCAGCAGGTTTAGACATTAATGGCTGTGTGTTGTGTTTTTTTGAGTGGACAGAAAATGTACAACTGTTTATACAAGCTGTATACACTCTCTACCTTTACATTGTAGCAAAGTGTCATTTCTTCAGTGTTCGTCACATGAAAAATAAATAAATAATTAATATTTACAAAAATGTTAGGGGTGTACTCACTTCTGTGAGATACGGTATATATATATAGAGAGAGAGAGAGAAAGAGAGAGGTTTAATCATATCCTGTCACTGCTTTGCATGTAAATATGAAAAATAAACAATTAAATGTGAAATTATTGTTATTGTTGTTATTATTATTATTATTATTATTATTACTGATATGTACAGAACCATTCAGAAGTTTGCGGTCTGTAAAATTTTTAATGCTTTTAAAAGGCTATTCTTATGCCCACCAGTGCTGCTTTTGTTTGATCAAAAAATACGGTAAAACAGTAATATTATGAAATATTATTACAATTAAAAATAACTGTTTTCTATTATGTATTTAAAATTGTAATTTATTTTGGGGATGGCAAAGCTGAATTTTCAGCATCATTACTCTTGAGTCTTCAGTGTCACATGATCTTTCAGAAATCATTCTCTATGCTGAATGCTATCATCAAGAAATATGCTGATTATCTCAAGCTGAAATATGTCTTATTATTATCATGCTGAAAACACCATGATGCTTAATATCTTAAACCATGTATGAATTTTGATTATTCTTCTTGAATTAGATAGATTTGAAAGAGATTTTGTAGTTTCTTTAATGCCTTTTTTGTTTTCTTTTGATCTTTATAATATCATGATTCTTGCTTTCTTTCTACTTTCTTTCTCTTTCTTTCTTTCTTTCTTTTTTCTTTCTCTTCTTTCTTTCTTTCTTTTCTTTCTTCTATTTCTTCTACATTCTCCCGTCTTACTCTCTTTCTCTTTATTGACCACTTATGTAGCATGTCTACTTATTAATTGTATGACCACAAACCTTTTAACAGTACATATGTACTGTATATAATAAATATATATTATATACATACATATATACATATAAATATTTCTTCAAACTCTCTTTATTGATTTCATTTTCTTTTTCAATCGAATGGTAAACTTGTGACAGTTATTTTACCAAGAAAGCTGCCAAAGGACTGAATTGATATGTTGATAAAAGGTCAAAATAAATTAGAAAGGTAATGAAACGATAGTATACCATGGTCACAGACATCCCTTTGTATTACACAGCATTGAAATGGCTACAGTGGCTAGTGAAGTCCAGCAGCTGATGAATCAGAGCTTAGAGGCCTTTATGGATGTTTCTAAGGCAATTAACCTCCAATAGTGTTTGTTTGCGCTTTGCAGGATATGTTGGGTGCTGCTCAATGAAATGAAGATGGAAATCCTTTTGTAAATCAGTGGAATTAGTGTTTAAAGCTCTTAGTGCTTTAAGCTGATGGCCTCAGGGTGTTTCTAAAGAACTTTGCTTAATGCTTTCCATTAAACTAACGTGAGCTGCCTCAATTAGTATGCAGGGTGAGTAGGATCTTATTATGGCAGCTCAAGACTCTGAGCATGTGCGCTTTTTTATTCTAATTTTTTTTCTTTTTTTTGAGAGAGAGAATACCTGAGTCTGCCTTTCAAAACATAATTTGGCTTTATTATTAGTCTCTAGTAGTGCCACACTTTCTAGTTTCACATTTTCATATCATCTGCTCCAATCAGTGAAGGATTAATATCTTTGACTAATTAAGAATAATATTAATGCTGCGTCAAATGAGAACATTATCGTGATAAATCTCTTCCTTGCTGGGTGCAGATGGCAGATTAATTTTCCTGACAATAAACATGTGCTGCAATATGCTACGGAACCAGAACCACAAAACAGACAGGATTTTGCCACGTCTTTATGGGCGTTTACAATAAAAAGGTGATTTGAATTAAAATGAGGTTAATCTGGTTTGTTCTGCCCATACTTACTAACCCTATACTATACATATAAAAAATATTAATATTTAAGCAATTAGGTACTTGAGGCCGTGCCGTATCGTGAATAAATCACGGCTGAAGGGCGTTGCTAGGCACGACGCGAAGAGGAGTGCCTGCAACCCCTTCAGTCCGTGATTTATTCACGATAAAGCAAGGCCTCGAGTACCTTTATTGTTTTTATAATACGGTTACCACACAATAAAAAATATTAAAACCAAAAATGTATGTATTGAAATGTTACTTTTATAATAGTTCCTGACAGCAACAGTAAACGCCATAGAATGTTCCGAACATGCCTCATCTAATGGAGCTTAAATAAAAACAGAGAATAGGAGCACTTATCATACGGTGTGACATTTATTTTTTAAACACTATATATTATATTTTCTCACACACATACATCTGCTTATCTCTCAGCTGAGAAAACGTCTGTTTTCCGCCTTTTAATTTGAAAACAGACCGATTCGCGGCACAGCGCGAGTTTGCAAGCGACATACAGTGTAAACTGATGGACATACAGAATCATACCTGAAACAGAAAATGAATAAATTCAGTAATATTCCCTCCTCACTTGAGAAACTGCAGTATTTCACTCAGACGCGCGCCGCACACACATCTCCGCATGAGAAGCGTTTATTTAGACGGGGGAAGGGCGGGGTCTCAAAATTAATGCCAGCAGGGGTCACTCATACTTCATTAAATAAATAGCAAACAGTTAATTCTGTCGAAATTCATAATACATTAAACAGTTTTGATGCTATTGATTGTTTATGTTGCTAAGGGTGTTGCTCAGTGATACACAGAACGATTGGGTGAAGCGGTCATAGCCGTGCTGTATCGTGAATAAAACAGATGCTGACCAATCAGAATCAAGGAATGGAACTAACCGTTTTTTTTATTTATATATAATATGTATATACAGTATCTCACAAAAGTAAGTACACCCTCACATTTCAGCTAACATTTTAGTATAATTTTTCTAGGACAATAGGCTACTGCACAAATTAAACTTGTACCAGACCAGAAGTACTCAATGCAGCCCCAGACCATGATGCTACAACCACCACGCTTGACTGTATGTGTAACAGAGTATGCCACTGTGTGTAATCACTTCCTCCTTCTAGGACTATGCTAGAGGCCCTCCTTGTTACGCACGGAATCCCGCGTCACCGAGTAATGGACAGGGGTTAAACAATGGTGCTGGACATGGGAGTGAGGTTTAGGGGGGTGAGTGTAACCCATAAGCTGTGTGTAGACCTCTCAAAAAGAGGCAGCGAGACGCTTGTAGCCTTTGGCGTTCCTGTTAGAGCCCACCGAATCCAGACAACACGAACATTATGGTTATGGACCCGGAGTGTAACATTGCAAGGCGTACTCCTCACCAGCGTCTACACATGGGACCCAGAGTCAAACAAGTGATCTGGTCCAGTAATTCAAGTTGTCTTCACAAACTGTTTGGTCAGGCTTTTTTGTGAGCCAGCTTCAGAAGAGGCTTCCTTCTAGGATGACGTCCAGTGCAAACCGACTTGTTTGCAGTTGTGTGGCGTATGGTCTGAGCACTGACAAGCTGAACCTTCCTTCTTTCTGACAACCTCTAAAAGCAACATGCAGGGCAGCACTCGTGCTCTCTGTTTTTTGAAGCCAGCTTCTGCCCCTGACACATAGCACAAGGAGTCAACATCTTTGATCGACCCTTGCGAGGCCTGTTCCGAGAGATACCAGTCTTGGAAAACTTCTGTATGACCCTGGCCACTGTACTGTAACTCAGTTCCAGACTGTTACCGAACTTCTTATAGCCTTGGCCATCTTTGTGGAGAGCAACAATTCTAATTCTCAAATCCTCAGAGAGTTCTTTGCCATGAGGTGCCATGTTGAACATCCAGCGGTCAGTATGAGAGAATTGTACTCAAAGAACAAAATTTTAACTGCTCTAAAACAAGATACACAAATTTGTATGTTCAGCAGATAAAACATGAACATGATGAATAGGACATCTGGCTTTGCATGGTTAAACAATGTATAGCTGTTATCACTTAGGGTGTACTCAGTTTTGTTGCCATCTTTTTTGACAATAATGGCTGTATGTTGAGTTATTTTCAGAGGACAGTAAATTTTTACTGCTATACAAGTTGCACATTGACTACTCTAAAATATATCCAAGTTTCATTTCTATAGTATTGTCCCTTGAAAAGATATACTAAATTGACTGCTGTAATGTGAGGGGTGTACTCACATTTGTGAGATACTGTATATGTACATATGTTTTTTTTTTTTTTACATTCAATTGCCAGAATGCCATCACATGCATTCTCTTTCAACTCCTCTACTGCCATCTATGGCCGTTACAGTTACAGCAGGCAGTAATTGACATCTGGAAGGAATCCCAGTACTGTAGATATGCATTTTGTTTGTAGAAACTGCTTTGTTCGTAGACTGAAGAATTCTTACAACCAGCTTTCTTTTTATGTAAATCAAATCCCAAATTAAGTTTTAAAGCACATCCTGTGTTGCTTGTATATGCAATCATTTGTCTCGGTGTGTTCACTGCTTACACTAACTTGTCTGTATTAATCATCCATAGGGCCTTTTATCTGGATAAATCGAACCTTCCCCCCAGCTTGGCTCCCAAAGCAGCCTTCATAGACAAGGTATGTGCCATCACTTACTATACGATCTGCAGGGACTTGTGGGAAATCTGTGTTTATGGCAGTACAGTGAAGCTAGTTATTTATTGAATGCATTTATTGATTCTCAATAATGAAAAAGGAACCTGCTAAGTTCTGCCATTAATTGCTCACCTTCATGTCGTTCCAAATCAATATATTCTTATTTTTTTCTGTGAAACACAAAAAAAAATATTTTTTTAAGAATCTTCACACAGCAACTCAACAGTTCAATCAAAAATGACTTAATTAAAAATAATAATTGAACACAAGAAACGAATCAGTCTAATTTGTAAATGGTCTTTTGAGTCAGTTCTTTTCAGGGAAGCGGTTAATGCAGTTCACAAACTGGACTGAATGATTCATTCTCAAATCGGACTGATTTGGTCCTCCACAACAGTTCACAAGTCAAAGCTCTCTTAAAACGATTTAATTTGCTTTTAGTTTTTAATCCATTTGTTTTAAGAGCTTGGTCACTGTATGAACTGTCATTGTTTGGAAAAGCATGACAATTAGATGTTAAAATGTTTCTTTCATGTTTCACAGATGAAGGGAAATTATATGTACTCTTAAAAATAAATTGATGGTTCTATGAAGAAACTTGAACATCCATGGAACCTTTTCATTGCACAAAAGGTCATTTATAGTGGAAAAAGGGTCTTTGGATTATTGTTCATTATGCTAAGGAAAAAAAGGGTTATTTTACAGTATGCTATCGCATGTGAAACTCTTCTACTGGAACTTTTATTTTTCAGACCATGGGTTTGGAACATCAGAGTGTGATTAAATGATAGCCGAGTTGTCATTTTTGGGTGAACTATCCCTGTAATATGGAATGTTATTGTTATGTTATTCTATTACTCTCTCTCTCTTTGTAGCTGATGCGTCCTCTGAATGCTCTGGATGAGTTGTACAGACTGATGGAAAGTTTTATCTCGTGTCGGCGGACGGCTGCGTGCCAGTTCACAGCCTGTGGAGCGTCTGGAGTCGGGTTGCTCACCGTGGCCTCGGAGCTGTGCAGCCGCCTGGGAGCTTGTCACATCGTCATGTGTAACAGCGGAGTACACCGGTCAGCCTGGGTTACACACACATACACTCACACTCCTCCTTTCCTTTCTGTCCGACAGGCATCAGGCATTCGCCAGGGACTCTAAGTGGAACGCTTCTGTTTTTTCCTCCCCTCCTTTTTTCCTTTCTGTCTGTAGCTCGGAGCAATTTACTTCCTGTCACTTATGTCTTTTATCCTGTTTTCTTCTCTGCAGCCTCAATTTTTCTTCAGTATTGGCAAGGTTGTTTGGGTTTATCTCGATGGTTCTATTGCTGTCTTCCTCTCTTCAGTCTCTCCTCCTCGTACCATTTAATATTCAATTTCCTCTTTTGTATGAATACGTAATAATCCTCATTACATGTTCATGTATCATTCCATAAATACACCTTTCTCTGCACTAATCATTCATCCGAAGCAATTATGAATATTCAGCGTCTCAGTTCTACATTTAGAAGGTCTCGCTTAATCCATCTTTTTAGAGATGGTCCAGACAGCTCTATTTCTCTAAGGGTTCTTTTGTGAAGCTTAACTGAAAGGACATATTTTATTCAATTCAAGGCCACTTTTAGTATCACCCAGAGCTGATGTACTTCTTTCAACAGTTCTTTTGTTGTTCATTTTCAGTTTCAAGTGTATCAGTGCCTTATTTCATTGGCCTTGTTATAATGGGGCTTACAATGCAGCACTGTGTTAATATTCTGCATATATTCAGGTTTTGTTGAAAACATCTCAAAAATATTAAAAAGTCTGGATGTGGTATGTTTTTCTCTCCTTCTAATGTTTAATTCATTTTAAGTCACTTTAATCAAAATACATATTACAGTTAATTTTATTACAATTTAAGATAATTTTTCTATTTTAATTTTTATATGTAATTTATGCGACGCTGAATTTTCAGCAGCCATTAATTAAATCTTCAGTGTCACATGATCCTTCAGAAATCATTGTAATATGCTGATTTGCTGCCCAAGAAACATTTCTTATCATCAATGCTGAACTTCTGCTTGATACTTTTGTGGTGACTGTGATATACAGTAGTCAACATTTGAAGTGGATCAAAAAAGTTAATCAAAGTTTTCCTAAGAATGAATTTAGGTTTTAGGACAACTTTGATGAAAGGTTTTGATCCACTTCAAATGTTGACTAGTATATATCTTTTTACATGATTCTTTAATCATTTATTTTATACTTATTTGAAAGTCTTTGCAATCACTTTTGATCAATTTAATGCATCCTTGCTGAATAAAAGTATAGATTTCAAAAACAACAAACTCACTGACCCCAAACTTTTGAACAGTGGTACATATCACAGTGATTGAAAGTCCAGCATTCAAAATAACCACCAATGATGACATCATCGAAATAGTTGCATAATGAATTTTAATAGGTTTTAATTAAATCCATTGGTTGAATATGAATTGAATTGGCGACAATTCACAGGAAGTTGAACTGGAATTTGAATTGCAATTTCAATGAAATGCAACAGGAAATGGCAATCATGGAAATTAAGTGTTCCTCCACCCTTTAAGGCCTGTAAAACGTTTTTATTCTTTGCTAAACATTATTGAATTAGTTAATTAGTTAAGTGGTTAAAAATTACACTTAGAGAAATATAAATTTATGGAATTTCAGTTTAGCTATAATTCTACTTTCTTAGTTTTTTTTTCAACCTCTTACACACATTTTCAAAACTGCAAAATGCCCCCCATCTCTTGCAAAATGAAGCACTGCATTCAAAATATCACAAACACATCTTAAAAGCAAACATTTGCAAACACTTTTGCCATAATATTAATTTTAGATTTTTGTGTGTTACATGAATTAATGAATTAATGATGCAATTATATAGTGCTTTATTGTGGATTGCTATACACCCAAAGCGCTTTACAATCATGGTGGGGAGGGGGGGGTCTCTCCCCTCAATGACCACATAAAGAATTGTGTGTTGTGTTTTGCAAAAAGTATTCTATTAAATTGAAAACAATTGAGTCAAAGGCCGAGAATTTGTGTATGGTTCTGCAGATTTGGCGTGTGGTTCTGGTGTTTGATGTGTCAGCTTTCAGAACTTGTGTGACAAGTAAAGATTTTGTATGTAAGCAGTTGGAAAAAAAAAACTTGTACATTCATATTTGAATTAAGATTCTATTTTCTGTTTACGACATCAGTTCAAGCTCAAATGAAATTCAGGAAAAACATTCTCAATTGAATTCTGAATGGCACACAACCATGGCATTTACCTCACCATTGACACCCTCCTTGGACAGTAGTTTATTTGGGCTCTTAAATTTGTGTCCACTTTTCTTAGCAAAATTGTTGTGATCAAAAGTTGATTGGGACTGTTTTTGAAGTGCAAAGTCAATTCCAAAAATGCCCAGTTGGATTTTAAATCTAGTTTTGACTGGGCCACTCCAGGAAATTAATTGCAGTTTTTCAATTTTTCTCATCTTATGAGGAAGTCTGCAACACTTTTAGATTTGATTTAAAATTTGTATAGGCCTCTTAGTGGCGTCGCTTACTCTTTGCTTGGATACTGAGCTTTGGAGGACAGCCAGTTCTGGGAAGATTTACAGTACATTTGGTCATGTTTGTAATAGGGAGCTTTACAGTGTGTTGAGAGATATTCATTGGCTTCATTTTTTATATTCTTGCCCTAACTGGGAATTTTCAAGACCTTTGTCAAAAATCTGCTTGGAAAGATATTTCACCTTCATTTGACCAAATAAATAGGGATGATCCCAAAGAGGGTGAGCCAATTTGTTAACAACTACTTAGCAGAATCCCTAAGCAACTGCATAACATCATTTGCCAAATCATGGCTTTTTTTCTTTAGCTTTCATTTGTAATTTGTTTTATAAAATGTCCATGTGTTGTTGTTTTGCCATTAATTCTCAAGATGTGGAAAAGAACAGGAGGGTGTTGACTTTTTATTAGCCAACCAATGTTGCTGAAATGGTATTTCAATCTCAGTTTCAAGGCCTTAGACATGGCAACATATGCACATGCATGCTGTTCTTTGAGTGGCACTTTACTGCAGTGCATTGGATAAAAGCAGCATGAAATGTTTGCAGCATAGACTAACATGTACGCCAAGGCAATTAGTGCTTGTGAAGCCGCAGGTGCTCAGACCTGCCACGAAATGTGAATTAGTCTACCCCTCTAAGTATCAAACAAACTCTCTCTATATTTAACCTGGATAGTTCCGGATGTGTAAAACATGGTTTGGGGCAACTAACTAATCGAAGTTGCATTTTGAGGAAATGTGTTGTATTGCTTTGCAATGTACAATTATTAATCAGAATTAACTTTATTGGCCAGTTTATTACACATCTTTCAGATCCACACGTACAGAATCGACCAGGACACAAACATCAAAGAACAATATACAAATAACAAATATCTTCAAACAAGACAATTATGTGTGAGGTCTGAATGTGCATTTGAAAAAAAAATAAGTGTGTGTGGTGAACAAATATTGTATAAATAGTGTTGTGTGTTCCATGTTTTAATATCAAGTGGGCTGCAACTAAACGATTATTTTGATTACTCGATTAGTTGGTTGATTATTCCTGGGTTAATACAATTATTTTAATTGAAAAAACACACTAAAGCTCAATATCTTCAAACAAATATGTTTAGGAATTTATTAGACCACCTGTCATAAAGAGAAAACAAAAAGGAAATTGTTTAAATCTAAAAAATGTTATTGTCATTTATTGGAAAAATTACGAACAGAAAAAACTATTTAGTTGTTATAATAACAAAAATGGCTCAAACAGCTTGCATTCTTGCTTGCATTATGTACTTTTTGACTAATTGGGTTATCTGAAAAAAAAAACACTTAAAGTGCTCTGCCTTTCTTTCATAGAAACAGCAAATACTGTTATAAAGAGCTACGCATATTATAGCATTAATCACCAGAGTTTAAGCAGCAGTACAAACCTTACATAATTTGCTTACTACATATACAGTGTCAGCGTAATGAGTACTTTGAAAGTAGAACTTAAAAATGTTGACGACAAAGTATTAACATCTGGAGTAAGACTAGACACATTTTTCATTTTACTCAGGGTGAAAGAGTACTAAAAACACGTATGGCCTTGATGGTAGGCATGGAATGAACAAGTTGGCCAAGATTAAGCATTTTAGAGATTGGAGCTTAGTAGAACTTTTCTCTTCAGCCCCATAGGTGTTCATTGTTCAGGGAGACATACACTGAATCCTTTCACCTGTTCTTCTTCATCCAACAGTGGCCTTAATTGTGTTAGGAAAACACTGATACATCTTCTCTTTCAAATTGTTTGTGAATTCATATGCCATCAATGAAATGCAGCTTGTCATAGCCCCAGGACACTGCCACACCATGTTTCACTGTATGCATTTTTCTTTGTAGCGACGCCATGTTTGAAGCCATCATTCTAGGTTCATACTCCAAAATATAGAGTCTAGTCTTCATCTAGCAAGAACTTGCGATTTCACTTTTTTAACATATTAGAGTGTAATGTTGCTGTTGAGCATAAACAATATCTGCTGTATGCGGCGCTGACGGGAAGTTCAATGCAGAGGCTTTCTATATCTTCTTTTAGGAAGTTTAATGCCTACAAAAACGACTGGTAAAGGACTACTTCAACGATCAGAAGAACATCCTGAAAGAAGAGGGGCTTCCGAGGCCGTGCTGCCTGCTTTAGAGAAGAGGAGAGAAACTAGGGATGCACGTCTGAATCATCTGTCTTCTAACGATTCTACTTTTGCTACAAGTTTCAAAATCTTAAAGCAGCGGTTCTTAATACTGTTACTCGTGTCACCCTTCTTGCAGCCTCTCTCTCTCTCTCTCACCTTTCTTGTGTAATTCGCAGATGCTCCAACAAACTCATGTTCATTATCTCTTCCATGTGGTGCACTTATTTTCACACAGCAATGAAAAGCAGCATTAAAATGGACTGCGTTGGTTGCTGTGCTGTATTAAAAGCTTAATCAGGATAAAACCGTCAACTTAAAAGCTAACAGAAGCAGTAGCACTTAATAGCAATTAGACAACAACCAAACATATTGTAAGAGCCGTGCTTGCACAGGTTCTGCACGATCCTTTCACTAATATCCTCTTCCCAATCGGGCTCAAATTGATAAGTATTATAGACTACCCTACCACTTGTACTGAAAAATGAGCACATGCCACTTGAGGGCAGGACGTTATTAACCTTGCAGTAGAGGCGGTTTAGCGATAATCACAACACACTAAGCCAGCTTAAACAGATGTTTATAAAACTCTCAGTCCCATCGCGTATGTCAAAGAGGAGCTTCATACAAAAATAAATTTTGTCAGAGAAGGGACAGAGAGGTGTGGAATAAAGGTAAATTATGTGAAAAATAATGTGTTTAAAAAAAAAAACAAGCATGAACACATGCTAGACTGCAATATAGTTTAAATCTAAACACAATCAAGCCTAGAAAAAAACAGTAAAAATGTTAAATAATATTAAAGATAATAAAGACCCCTTTAACTAAATGAGACGAATAGAAACACACGTTAATAAGATAATAAAGTGTTAACCAAGTCAGGTGACGAATGTTCTGCAGGAACACACGTGTCATTTGATCACAGTCATGTCACTGTCATTTCTTTATCCTGTTCCTAAAAGGCGGTTATAAAATATTCATATTTATATTCAGACAATTACATGCTGTTATCCCTTTAAAGTTCCACTCTCATGCAGTTGAAAACCTTAAATTAACTTTCAACAACAGTTTTCTAATATATTTGCCTGAATATCTGTTAATGTCTCCCTGTGGTCCGTCTGTCTGACGCGCGTGTGCGCACACGCCCGCCGCGCGCGGTGCTCATTCGGTATTTTAAACTTAACACAGGACTGTCAGGACGGACCTTTATGCAAAAATGGAAATGCTTGCGTGAATTTGTGACATTTATAGATAAGATATGACCGTAAACTGAACGTTTTTTTGCGCTGAGGACGCACACGCATGTGTCACACATAAAGCTAAAAATAAAGAATTCTCATGTTGTGGACAGCTTGGATCACGTACTTCTCCCGCAGCATCTCATTCTGTTTCCTCCACTATTTTTAGATGCATTTTGTCCATAGAAATGCGTTATTCAGTGTTGTAATTTGAGCAACCGGCTGAAGTTGGACGTGCACTGTGGGCAGACCCGACTAATCGATAATGAGAATCGTTGTCAATGATTTTCATAATCGATAATAATCGATTTTATCGATTAGTTGTTGCAGCCCTCATATCAAGTGTTCATGAGATGGATTGCTTGGAGAAAGAAACTGTTTATGTGTCTGGTCGTTCTGGTGCTCAGAGCTCTGTAGCGACGACCAGACGGTAGCAGTTCGAAGAGGGAGTGTGCTGGATGTGAGGGGTCCAGAGTGATTTGCCAGCCCTTTTGCTCACTCTGGAATAAGAACAGTTCTTGGAGAGTGGGGAGGGTTGTGCCAATGATTCGCTCAGCAGTCCGGACTAACCCTCCGTAGTCCTTCTGACGGTCAGATTTGGTAGCTGAGCTGAACCAGACAGTTATTGATGTGCAGAGGATGGATTGCAATGATCTGGCAGAGTAGAACTGTATCAACAGCTTCTGTGGCAGGTTGAACTTCCTCAGCTGGCGAAGGAAGTACAGCCTCTGCTGGGCCTTTTTCACCATGGACTCAATGTGATTGTCCCACTTCAGTTCCTGAGAAATTGTGGTGCCCTGGAATCTGAATGACTCCACTGCAGTCACAGTGCTGTTCATGATGGTGAGTGGGGGGAGAGCGGGGGGGGGGGTTCTCCTGAAGTTCACAATCATCTCCACTATTTTGAGCGTGTTAACCTCCAGGCTGTTAAGACTGCACCAGACCGCCAGCTCCTTAACCTCCTGTCTGTAAGCAGACTTGTCATCGTCCTGAATGAGGCCCATCAGACCTGCAAACTTCAGGAGCTTGACGGAAGTGTCTGTAGATGTGCAGTCATTCGTGTACAGGGAGAAGAGCAGTGGGGAGAGAACACAGCCCTGAGGCGCTCCAGTGCTGATCGTGCAGGTGCTGGATGAGAATTTTCCCAGCCTCACTACCTGCTGCCTGTCTGTCAGGAAGCTGGTGATCCACTGACAGATGGAGGTGGGGACGGAGAGCTGTGTCAGTTTATTCTGAAGGGTGTCCGGGATGATGGTGTTAAAAGCGGAGCCCAACCTGGATCCTCGCATAAGTCCCTGGTCTGTTCAGATGCTGCAGGATGAAGTGCAGTCCCATGTTGACTGCATCATCCACGTACCTGTTTGCTCGGTAGGCAAACTGCCGAGGGTCCAGTGGAGGCCTTCAGATAAGCCAAAACTAGTCTTTCAAATTATTTCATGACTACAGACGTTAGAGCCACATGTCTGTACCCTGTCATTAAGTCCAGGCCATTTTGGGTTACTTTGGACGGGGATGGAATGTTTTGGAGCATGAGGGGACTTTGCACAGCTCCAGTGATCTTTTGAAGATCTTTGTGAAGATGGGGGCCAGCTGGTCAGCGCAGGTTTTAAGGCAGGCTGGTGACACACTGTCTGGTTCTAGTGCTTTCCTCCTTTTGTTCTCTCTGAAGACCTGGGGCCTCCAAACTCCAAACTTCACACTGAAGCAGAATCACTGAAGCCAGAATTTGTTCCTTGGCTTGCCAGAATAATTCCTCGTTTCCCCTCTGATCTCCTTTTTCCAGTGTGTATTTGGCGAGTTTATAAGACTATATCCCCCTTTCTGAAGCATCTTCTTTGGCCCGGAGCCTTCCTGTGTTTTGCCCATATTTGTCATTCGAGTCTGGTAGGAATGAACCCTTATTTATATCAAGATGCTCAGGAGCTCGTCCATTACAGCAGCCTAACACTTGAGGTTTTTTAAGTCTTGCAGCGATAGATCTTTTTACACAATCAGGTTTAGCAGATTTTCATTTCTGCCTGTCGGTGGGAAACCCCAAGCAGAACTAAAGGCTGTGGGACAGAGTGATATGCCTCCTTTAGTTTGTACAGTGGTCTTGGGGAAATGGATGGCTCTGGATTGATAACCTTTGTTAGTCCCCGACCTGTTTTTCTTGTGTCTATGGTTGATTGAAAAGCTTAACTCCCGCTGTGTTGCCGAAGTGCGCACCACTCACAGAATGAAGCAATCTCTGAGTAGATTCCAGTTAATGAAAGTGTTAAATGCTAGATCTGAACACACATCTTCTTTAACACTGGCACAGCATCTCCAGCCGCACACCATTTCCCCCGTTGATTCTGTTGCGATCATCGTGGAAAATGGCAATGTAACGCAACTCCGGTACAGACCGCAGGCCAGTTTCGTCACATCATGACTGCTCCTTATTAGTCCAGGACAGAAGAAGTTTGTCCGTTTTGTGGGTAGAGGCATATTCGCCAGTGGATGCCGTCTTAATCCTCTCTGAGAAGCGAGTACGGCCGTGGCTTTTTTGATCACAGCAGACAAGCTGAGATAAGAAGCAAGGTTTCCTCCACAAATCTAAGGCACGAAGGCAGCGCCGCGTGACCTTGAGCTTGCGAAGCGGGTTTCCCCTCGGGGAGAACCCCTTGGTCTTGAGCCACCACTGTAGGGGTCTCATGTACAGCAGGCCAAAAGTAACCACGTTTGATGCAGCCGCCATCAGACCCAGCAGTCCTGAAACTGCTTTGCAGTGAGTGACCGGCCTTCTATCACCCTCTTGACTGTCGTGAGGATTGACTCGAACCGAGCAGGGGACAATCGTGCCTGCATCGTTGTCGAATCCCACACCACGGCGAGATAAGTGGTCCTCTGTAATGGAGAAAGTACACCTTTCTTGGCGTTTAGTATTAACCCCCAGCTCTTTCATGCGAGCAAGAACGACATCACGATGTCAAATCGCCTTAAGCTCTTATTGAGCTTGCATCAACCAATCCGTCAATGTGGTTGAGTATGCAGATTCCCTGGGATCACGGAGGAACCAGAACAGCATCCACACACTGTAAAAGTGTAGGGTGAGAGCGCAAGACCAAAGAGGAAGAACTCTGTGTTGGTAAGCTTTTGCCCCCATAAGCAAAACTCAGGAACTTCCTGTGATGAGGAAGGATGAAGACATATGCACCTTTTAGCTCGATCGTGACAAACCAGTCCTCGGACTTGATCTGAGACACGACTTATTTGTGCGAGTGTGCTGAACTTCAGTTGCTTCTTCACTAAGTGGTTCAAATGATGCAGATCTAAAATAGGATGCAACCCTCCATCTTTCCTCGGAACGGTGAAGTACCGGTTGTAGAAGCCGGACTCTACTACGTAAGGAGGGACCACATTGATGGCCTCCTTCCTCAAAGGAGTAATACTTCAGTTCCATTACCAGAGCCTGCTCAGGACCCACCAGAGTGGGGATAACCACGGGCAATCAGTCTCTCAAGACTGGCCTCTGGTATACTTAGAGCTGCTAGCTCGGTGCCCTGAAGCGGAGGACCGGCAGGGGATGGCCGATCTAGCTGCTCTAGGGACCTCCGAAGAGGAGCGCTTGTTGAATGACAGAAAGCTGACGCCGCCACACCAGTTCCACCGCACATGCTTTTATGCTTCCTGGTCTCTACGTCACACCGCCCGTGACGTCTTGCCCATCCATTGGTCTGATTACACACGTTATTCAGGGCGTGGTCACGCTGCTGAAGCTTGGCCTGAATAGGAACATTTGAACTTGGTCTTTGTGTTTGTGTTTCTGGCTGTGTACTAAACCAGCTGCTGAATTTTTTTATTTAATTAGGTCGTAGTCAGCTGCGCTGTGAATATTATATATTTTATAGGATGAGGAAGTGTTTTTTGACAGTTTTGTGATCAGTTTAGCACGCGTTCAAACGGCAGGTCGCGGACAAACTTTGGGTTGTGAGGAGGTGCAGAGCCTCATATAAATATTGGTGACTTGCGATGCGCCTTCGCCTTTTGCAGTGCATTAATACATTTATTTTCCAGCCGCATCTGCGATTCTCAAAAGTTATATATTGCCTGAAGTGATATATACAAAACTATGTATAAAGGATGGACCAGGGATAAAATCAACCGCGCAGTTGTCTCTCCATAATGTGCTGTCTGCTGCTTTTACTCCTGTCTTTGTTTACTTCGGAAGCACTGTTGAAATGTTCCCGCACGCTCTTTCTGACTATCGAAAAGTAGTTTAGGGAATGCGTTCAAAGACACATCTAGCCAACAAGTGAAGCGGATGTTGTCATGTGACTGCATTTTGGTTCGTTTCAGCTGGTTCGGAACAGAGCAAACAGTGTGGTGTGTAAAGGAACCAAAACGGCTAAAAATAGCTACAATGTATAATTTTTTGCCTTTGGTCCGGACCAAAGCAAGTGAACTATCGGACTTTCCTGGTGTGAATACATTTATTTATTACCTGAAGTTAACTTGAAAAACACACATAAACCATATATTTTCGCAATCGTGTGTTTATTGTCTTCACTTTTCATCAGTAAAAATGTTTCTGCTTTTTATTCAGCTCAGCTACAACAATAGCCGTGTGAGTTTGTCCATACGTCAAAAGTTTCTGCACGAGAGCACCCTCTGGCTTCGAGTATGAATGAAACATGCACTACACGAGAGTGTTCAGCTCTCCTGATATTCACATCTCCTCATTTGGATACGAAATAAAACATCAGGCCATGTCTCTTTTAATTTAAATCTAGATTTTAAATCTAGAAACTCTATGTGGAAAACACCTGCTCGAGCTCGAAATAAAGTGTGGCGGACGACTTTACATTTTATTAAAATTAATATGTATATAAAAAAAATATAGCAAACGTAATTCTACACACAGCAATAAAAACAAAAGTGCTTTGTTCTCTTTTGTTCTTTGCGTATTGGGAAAATTGGTAAAAGTTTAAAGCGCGTCGAAGGTGTCTTGTCTTTTTTATGCTATCTGACTAAAAAACTATTCATATTTTGAAACTTATTATTATTACGGTATTTATTTAAAAAAACATAGAGTGCCTTAAAAATAATTATCACAACACTGGTAAAACAGGCTTATACTGATTTTCTACCATTTTCTGATTCCAGAACAGGATTAGAATATAATTTTATTTTAAATAAGACAGGAATATTTTTTTCTACAACAACAACAGTAGTGTTTACAACAGCAAAACCACCATACCCTGTAAACTCAATAAACATTGATACAACAAATACATCAACAACAATAATAATATCATTATCCCAGAGTAATTAAGAGGTGCAAAAATGTCTTTAACATTTAAACTTAAAATGGTCTTTTCTGTTCTGTGTTTCTTTTTCAAACCTGTGTCATGGCACGTGCTGCTGTATCGATACAGAAGCATCCATTTCGATACACATATCAGCAAGGGGCACAGCCCTATTAAAAGCCGTGTTCCATGTGCCCCTTTTATACTTTGAGCACCTGCCCCTCCAAAGGTCTGCATGGCCCTGATAAAGTGTGTAAATCAGACATTCACATCTGCTGGTTGTAGGTTGCTTAATGTGTAGCGTATAACAGTCCTCCCTTAAGAATACCACACACATTTGATGAATCTCTTCCACATTTTGTATATCAGCAGAAGAGTTCAGAACACTTTTTTTATAAAGAGCCAATAAATGCCGTCATCACACGGTCTTGCCTCAGGCCAGTTGGCTCAGTATTAAGCCAGCTTTGATTAGCTATGGCTGATATCACACAGCAGTGGGTTTCTCCTGCTGTGGCTCCCACCTCTGCTGTGATGGCAAAACATTTCTGATCTTCTCCGTTATTGTGTCTCACTTTAAAAGGCTTGTACAGATGTATTGGAAAATTTAAGGATTCTTTCACCCAAAATTTTTTATGTTGTCATTATTTTTATAAGACAGTATTTTGGAAAAGTGTTTATTGGCCATACACTGAAAATCAGTGGAGTCCAGTGTTGTTTTGAGCCCAATTTTATTCGAAATATAGAAAAAAATCATATTATCCAAGAGCACATTTGGTACTCCAAAACAAAACTATGTGAATCTAAAGAATGTGGATGTTCTAACTATTATAAGTGATAGAAAAATATTGCATGTTGTGGTTCTTTTTCCCTTTTTTTTTTAAAGTTTGTTCTTTTTTTTCTTTTTTTTTTAAGGATCCATAATAAATAATCTTCTTTTATGTTCTTTTATGTTCTGTGTAATTAATAGTTTTGCCATTTGTTTTGCCACATAATTCCTTAAGCTTGAAGCTTGATTAAAACAAATAATAATATTTAAAAAAATATATATATACATGGATGGATTTTATTTATTGGATAATATTTTAAAATAATAAATATATAATAATAATAAACAATATTTATATAATATATATATTAACAATATAATATATAAATATTAGATAACAAGACTGCCTTGTCAACTATCAGAATTAAGTTGAGGTTGAAGTAATACAATGACTAAAATAAATAAATAAAAATAAAATAAAAACAAATTAAAGTATTATTAAAATATATACAAAAAAACTAATAAAATGACACACATAACACATAAATGAAGCAGAATAATGACTAAAACTCAAAGTAAGTTTACAAATAAAAAAAAGAATAAAAGCTAAATCAAAATAATTAATAGTATAATAAACTTAGCAAAAAAGATATTATGTAAAATATAAATATTAGATAAAAACTGTATTGAAATTACTAAAACTGAATAAATAAAAATAAAATAATTATTAAAATGTTAGAAAAGTAATAAAATGACAAGCACAACTATTAATAAAACTCAAAGTAAAATTAAAACTGTTGTTATAATTTTACTGCTAATGTTAATATTGTTACTATACTTTCTAAATATACTGCCTAAATATTGAAAATATAAGAATATTAGCTAAATAAAAATAATTAATAGTATAATAAGCTTTCTCAGTATACTGTATAATTTTGTAAAATCCAAATAATCCTTACATATCTTTATTGGAAAGAGTTTAAATAATACAAATATGTGTTAAAAACTTTGCTGGAAATAAAAATTTAAATTTCTATTTAAATTTAAATACAAATGTGTTAAATTTGAAATAAAAAGCAGTTGAAATTAAATAATACTGAAATGACAAAGGTTTGCTTGTTTTACCATAACTCATAACCTCACAAAATTGTTCTTCCGTGATGCCTTTCTTCACTGCTAGTCATGTGGAGGTCTAAGTGGTGTATGCCTGAGATTATAAGACCCTTTACATGTACTTCCCAGCATTCCCTTAAGCAATTAAGTAACAGTAGGAATGCTACGGCTGAGAAGAGAAGGGACAGCTCAATCAGCCGTAAAACACTTGAGGATCAATTTCGGGGTTTGCTATCGTAAAGAGGTCACACTGTGTCCTTGACACTCAATATATGAGTGTGTCTATCAGAGTAAAGGAAACACATAAAGCAAGCCACACTTAAGCGAGATTCACATCTCTTTACTGCGTCATGACGTGTCCTTGAAGTTTAAAATGACTATGAATGTGCGAATATGTGTGAGGAACGCTGGTGATTGGTGACTCTAAAATCTCACGTTTTTTTCTCGATTATAAATCAAGAGGATCGATCAATGAAATGCAATTGAGGGTAAAATACACCTTATAGCGTCAGGTGAATTTATACATAGTCAGCAGAAAGAAAGAAACCCATTTGTTGCCAAGGGCAAACAATCAAAGAGTGAAACAGGCAAAGAATCCTGATGCATTTTTTATAAAGACACAGAAAACAAATCCATCACCTGGTAAGTTTCATATATTTTAGTATCATAGCTAGACTCTTGAATATCTGCATATGGAGATCAAGTTAGAAAAGCCTTTTTCATAAGCCAAAGGTCAGTGCTGTTCTCACTTCAGAGGAACTGGATGATTTAATTCACAGACGAGAGCCATATAACACATCTGACACCTCTGCCTGTGTGAACTCTTGTATGTCACCAAAAATGAGATGGAAATGTCAGGCTGATGCATCATGGATATAGACAGTTTGACAGTGGACAAGCTATTAAATAACTATATATCTTCCTGACTGATTCTCTGTTGCAGCTCACCGGTTTTTAACAGTCTCCCCATAGGTGTAAAAACATTAGCAGTGTCAGATATTGATTTTTTTTCATGATTGCTTCGTTGTTTATCAGATCTTCGCTCGTGTTCTTGGTAATCTAAAATCAGTTTGGAATCTCTCTAAATAAGTCATCATTTAGATTTGGATTGGTCTTATTGGCCCAGGACGCTGCTCATTGACTTTGTCTACTAGTGATACCGTATAAAGCTCTTTTGGCCTCTTCTTTTGAGAAATGAGAAATCAGATTTTTTTTCATAATTTTTGGAAATAAATGAGTTCAGTGCACTATGAAAACACTAACTTTTAGAACCCAAACATTTCTGAAAGACGGTACAAAATAATATGAATAAATAAAATATCCAGTTTTGCTAATTGATATCTACCGTAGTTAACTTGCCACTAAACTGGGAATATTTTTCTATTTTATGTTCTTTGTTAGTTTAGTTTTATTATTTTCAGTGTCTTCTATTTTCTGTGTCATTTTTATGTTCTATGTTAGTTTAGTTTTAGTATTTTCAGTGATTTAACTTTTTATATTTCAATTGGTTTTATTAAAATTTTAGTTTAATTTTAATTTTTGCATTTTAGCACTGCCAATGTTAATGTGTAGAACTACATACAAACATTCAGTTTTGCACACGGAAATCTAGTAAACCTGCTACCAAACAGGGTTGTAGTAGTTTTAATTATTTCAATTTCTGTTTTTAATTTGTTTAATTGTTATTATTATTTTAGTAGTTTTAGTATGTATTTATATTTAAAGTTCTGGGTTCAGCTTTGGTAATTTCAGTGTTTGCCATTTAATTTTTTTATCGATTTACGTTTATTTTGCTTTTATTTTAGTTTTACTTTCATTATAATTGTACTATTTTAATACCACACAAGTTAATATATTAAACTAAACTAGCTTTCCTGTAGCTCAAATAGTAGAGCATGGCACTAGCAACGCCAAGATCATAGGTTCGATACCCAGGGAAACCAAGAGCTGATAAAAATATAAAACGTGTAAATTGAATGCAATGTAAGTCGCTTTGGATAAAAGCGTCTGCTAAATGCATAAATATAAATATAAACTGTTACAGTTAATAAACTGGCGTTTTCATCTAGAGGCAAAATGTGTTTATTGTGAGTGGTTTATAAAGGTTTTATGTTTTATATTATGGCATGTATCAATAAACTAAATTTAATTTAGTTTTGGAGTAATTAAAAGCAAGAACCTTCCCCAGTATGATAAAAAAAGTCGTCTTCCTTTAAATTTCTTAAAGTCAGCCGATCAGATTAGAGCTAATTAGGTTGAGAAGGTGCTTTCTAGTTTTGTGTGTTAGATGGTTATGGAAAGGGGTGCCATCTAGTCTTATTGACCCAGATACTGTGCATAAACTTGCCTAGCAGTGGCTCATAAATTTATATTGGCTTTTAGTTGGAATGATCTGGTTTATTTTGTCCTGATTGGCACCTCTTCCCACTCATATCTATTGGTCACAGTCTTTTAGAGACTACATGCTTTTAGTTCACCTTGGGGGGATGTTTATTGGTCTCTTGGGACTGTTCACATTGGATGCAGTGGAGTGTATGACTCTCACACCTGTTTGGCCACGTTGCCCTTTGACTGTCCGTTTAAATGTTAATGGGTTATGAGTGGCAGACACATGTTCTCAGAGAATTGAAGTGCATTTCACGCTGGAATGACTGCACATCTGACAGGTCTTCCTGTTAGCCAGGCGTTGGCACAGACAGATGAGACATCAGCCTGGGCCGCACAAGCTTGTTAATGCCTTGGATCTGTCCTCGTCCTCAATGCTGCAATCAGAATTTAGTCATATTTATTTAGCTTCTCTGTTTTTTAAATGAAAATATTAATTAAAAACATCCCTGCATAATTAATTAAATTAAAACATGGCTAGCGGAAAGGGATCTCTGATAAAATGAGCTTTTTTTCTCCTCGAATATAATTATCCCTCTAGTTTTTGCTATTGCTGCAATCAGCATCTGAGTGCTTTATGAAATATTTGATAAAGAGTTAAGGTCTTAGATTATAATGTGGGATTTATGGTTTGTCTTGCAGTTGTACTCTGAGTGTCACGCTGGAACAGGCCATTCTTCTGGCCCGTAATCACGGCTTGCCCCCACGATGCGTCATGCAGGCCACTGACGTTATGAGGAAGCAGGTATGTTCTGGTGCTTGGTGTTTCTTTGGCACTTTTGGTCCTGCAGACTTTTAGACATGTTAGTTTGTTTATTGTGTCCACTAACAATGTCCAACAGTGTATTTTAACAGTACCGTTCAAAAGTCATTGAAGGGTCATTAAGATTGTTTTAATGTTTTGAAACAAGTCCCTTATGCTGCAAGACTGCATTACTTTCATAAAAATACAGTAAAAAAAATATAATTGTGAAATATTGTTATAATATTTGAATGTAATTTAAGATAGCAATTTTCCATTATAATATATTTGAATAAATAAACAAATGTCATTTATTTCTGTGATGGAAAAACTGAATTTTCAAGTGCTCAAGTAACATTTCTTTGATGAATAGTCAGTTCAACAGAACAACATTTATTTCAAATAGAGTTCTTTGTAACATTACAAATATATGTATTGGCACTGTTGAACAATTTATGTGTACATATAAATAACATTGTAATTATTTATTTGATTTTGTTTTATCATTAAACAACACATCTTCAATGACGAAATCTGTGTAACATTTTGTGACATTTTTGGAATAAAATGGCAGACTTCTTTGTCTTGCTAATGCTAATTTCATAGATGAATGTATTCAAAATACACAGCATTAAATATTTATTTTCCTTTTTGTATTATTAAAAAACACTTTTAATGTTATCTTCTAAAATAAAAATAAAAATGCTGAAATCTGTTAGTTTTAATATGAATGTTAATAAAAGTTTGAAGAAAAACCTTATTACTGTTAGCTCTCTGCAGAATGGACCATTTTTATGATTTTATAAACCCATGGTTTCTCATTTAAAGTTTCTACTGGGAAATTAATTTACATTTAAATGTATGCATTATCAGACGCTTTTATATACAGTTGGCTATACAGTTTTTGTGTGTGTGTTCCCTGGGAATTGAACACACAACCTTTTGCGCTGCTAACGCAATGCTCTAACACTGAGTCCACAGGAACACATGGTTTGGTTTTGAAGTGCCATTTCCAGCAGAGAAAAATATGAGCTAATATCTACCTCTGCTTTTAATGTTTTCTGAATTGTACTGACCCAGTTAATTTATCGGGAATTACAATTGCAAAAAAAATCGACACATTAGGCCACCGTGTTGATTTCGAGGAGGGTTTATTTTTTATCAAAGGCCTGTTTAATTATTTTGGGAAATGTAACAAGCTTAACTGCCTTGGTTTGCTTTCTCTCATTTCGGTTTCTCTACATGGCTATTAGCATAAGCTCTTCCTCCCTCCGGTTAGCCAGTCTGGAGGAAGGAGGATAGACGCTCATGAAATGAAGTCTCCTACCTTTCATTAGGAAAGTGGAAGATTGTTAGTCTTTTTCTACCCATCTTCACCCTAGCCTTGAAGCGTCCTTCATGAAGTTGTGGATGTAACTGACAGGGTCTGCTCTTTTGATATCATTAAGCTCTGTGAGACTTGTATAATAGAGGGCTTGGATGGCTGCTGTGTCAGCTCTGAAGAAATGAAACTTCAAGGTGGCCCTGAGTCATGAGAGGAAAAGACTAGAGAGCCCTTGACAGTGACTCAGTCATGTTGAGACAGAGAACTTTCAAAAGAGTACATTAGGGCAGTACTTCTCATATCAGGTGCATCGGCCAATGTGTGTTCCATACCTTCCACTTCTGCTGACCTTTATACATTTACTGTACGTTTTAATTAGTGCTGGGCAAAGATTAATCTCATCCAAAATAAAAGTTTTTGTTATTTTATATTTAAGACATACATTATATATTTAGAAAATATGTACATGTATTTACATGTATATAATTATAATAATATAATTTATATCATATATAAATTTATTTAATATATAAACATAACATATTTTTCTTAAATATATACATGCATGTGTGTGTATTTATATATAGATAATAAATATACACAGTACACACGCACACATATTATGTACCCAAAAACTTTTATTTTGGACGTGATTAATCACGATTAATCGTTGCCCAGCACTAGTTTGAATCTTTATTTAATAATAAAAGTGTTAATGTAAATAACTAAAGTAAATGCTGTTTATGTATTTAAAGTCATTTTAAATAAATACAATTATAATGGATTTCATTATTTTATTATTAATAATTATTAATAATAAATGTAAGCATATATAAATAATTTATTTGCATATACATAATTTTATTCCCAAGAATTCCAATTATTATGTTATGTATGCATTTACTGTCAATTTTATCATTATTTAATAATACAACTATTAATAAAATAATGTAAGTATTTTGCTTTTAAATAATTTAAAAAAGATTAATTTGATTATTAGATTAATAATAATTATTATTAATAATACTTTTTTGATATATTTAAATAATTGATTTGCATATATATATATATATATATATATATACAACACACAGTATATATGAATGATTAATTAATGGAAATAAACAAGTAATTTAATAATTCTCATTTTAAGACAATAATTGGTCTTGGTATTGACCAATGGTATTGATATTTTTTAATATTTGATTTTAAGGACGATTTTGTTTAATTTAATGATGATTTGGGGCCACTGCTTGATGTCTGAGCGTTAAATATGAAGCAAGGAAGAAAAAAATGATGCAAGAACGAGTTGAAAACCACTGCATTAGGGAACAGGTCATAGGTCAGGCCATTAAAATGTATGTAGTAAAACAACTTTATAAGCAACTTTATATTTAACTTTCACCTGAGGACAGACATACTTTTTTTAATACATATTTGCATTTCACTGCTGAATTTCTAACGCGTTGCGGCATATAATATGTGATGTTCTGGACCGCCTTTGGGTGATGACTCCTTACCTGCGCCGTCCAGGCTCTGAAATTACTTTATGAATATGAAAAGGAATGACTGTCGTCAGCGCTCCTCCTGGCTGACTATTTATTCTTATTCACGGTAATTCGTACCTCACAGCAAGACTTAAAAGAGACTCATCCATCAAAATGCCTGAAACTCATTGAGGAACAGAAAGGGACACTGATTAATAGCTCCATCATGCAGTTTCTGTGTATAAACATTAAATTGCTGAACTGCTAAAATGAGTTATCCACATTTTTAGAGAAGTGATTAGTTAAAAAAAAGGTTATTAAGAAGTTGGATAATCTACTCGGTGTCTGTAGACAACTTTGACAGCACAAAAATAAGCAGTCGGCGAAGCGTATCTCTGGCGGTGTATGCTGAGTTATGAAGTGAGGGACTGACCAAGTCTGAACCAGGTCAGCAGTGTACGTGTACATGTACTCGGAATAACGTCGTACTCGGCTAACAGACGCACCTATTTCAACCCAACATCCAGTGTGTTTATATAATATATATATATATATATTATATATATATATATATATATATAAAATGTGCAAGATAGGCTTTTTCCTTCCTACGTCAAAGCACACATTTTTTCATTTGACAGTGAACATTAAACACATTAATTTAGCACCCCCGGAGCTAAGGACTCTGGGCAGCTATGTATGTTTTATTTCATTTACGCAAATGTTGGCGCCGGGGGAACTGCTGGCAGTTGGCTCTTTTTCTATGAATATGGGTTCAGAGCAGTGCTGTCGAAGAGGAAAAAAACAGATGATCTTTCAAATAGGGCACCTTGTACATGAAGTATTAAAAGAAATTGGATGTATTTCAATGCTGCATGGTGTGGGCTTAGTATTTGACATACAAATACAAACAATACAAAAAACTATTCTCACACTATTTTATATATATATAGGAAGTGACATATGACATTCAGAAATTTGTGCTTATATTTAACCCCCACACAGTGCGAACAACACACACCAAGAACACACAGCCTGAGCAGTAGGCCTTTATACTGCAAAGCCCGGGGACCTTGCTCAAGGCTCAGTCGTGGTATTGAGAGAGTGCTCGACTTCACTCCCTCCACCGACAATTGCTGACCAGGCTCGACTACGAGTCCGACTCTCTAACCATTAGGCCATGACTTCCGACTTATATAGTCGGGAGTCATGGCCTAATGGTTAGAGAGTCGTTATATATACATTACATATGTGTGTTTGTGTTTGTGTGTGTGTGTGTATTGTAAGTCAAATATACATACATTTCTGATGTAATATATATTACAATGTGTAATATATATATTATTTTATACACATTGCACAAAGTATATATATATATATATATATTCAGATGGCATAAATATGTTTCATATAATCCATCAGCCGTGAGGAATATGTATTTATTATGAATTATTTGTGTGAAGACTCGGGCTTTAATGTGTTAATTTATGTTAGTTACGTTGTTTTTATATAGCATAATGGAAAAATGTACGCAATTAATCAAGCCTCCTGACCAGTTTGTAAATTAAATCATTAAGTTTTTCTACCATCAGCAATGCATGCTTAAAATACCACGTAATTGAAAAACATTTCCAAGCCTCATTAAAATAAATTAATCTTAGATTAATTATTTGATATATCATGTAATTAATTCAACTAAAATATTTAATCCCAGCCCTAACATAGATTTAGGTTTAGATTTAAGTCAATTTTAGGTGGATTTGTTCTAATTCCACTATATATATTTTTACCAGGGTTTTTTCTTTAAAAAAAATATTTTTTACTAATATTTTACTTTTTATTTTGTTTTTAAGTGGATATTTCATAATACTTCCAGAATATACAGCACAGTCTAAATGACGCCCCTTCTCACCTTTGACCGACTGGACATAAAATATGTTCATGCTTATTTAAAGAATAACTGTTCTGACTGGCCTGAAAATCATTTATAATTATGGCTCTTTTTAGGGAGCAAGGGTGCAGAATTCAGCCAAGAACCTGGGAGTGAGAGACCGCACCCCATCAACAGTGCCAAGGTAACCAGAGCAGCACACACACCACTTTCCTCCATCACTACACACACACATCATTTCAGTCCCCTCACATTCACACTGTGATTTTCACTAACCTTTCATAAAATGTGCACGAAAATCATTTTAGACCTAAATGCCACGGTTCAAAGATTTACACATTTCAGAAAATGTTTAGGCCTCCAGAATTATTACAGGACTCTATTGACAGGCCTCAAACATTCTGATGAAGGGTTTTCTGTAAGTGTTTGGAATGGTTGTGGATGAATTTTCATTTTTGGTGAACTATTACGTTAAAGCTATTTAATGAGCAGACTTATTTTTATAACAAAGTAATTTCAGCCTAAGGTGGGTTTTTTGTAAGGTCGACTTTTAAAATAATTTAAAGGGATAGTCCACACAAAAATGAAAACACTGTTATCACTCATGTTGTTCCATAGATGAATGAATGTAACTGCAAAAAAAATTATGCGAAAAAAGTCAGAATTGTGAGAGATAAACTCACTTTAAAAACTATAATAATCTGAATTTATTTCTCAAATTTCTGAGTTTACATCTTGCGGTTCTGACTTTTTTCTCTGAATTGTGAGTTTACAATCTGCAATGCAGGGGTTTTTTTTTTCACCATAGAACAAAAAAGATTATTACAGCTTTTTATCTCACAATTCTTACATTTGTCCTCCAATTGCAACTTCTCAGAATTGCGAGTTTATAATTGCTCATCTCGCGAGTGACTTTATATCTCACAGTTCTTAGAATTGGAAGAAAAAAGAGAGAATTTTGCATTTTTATTGCATTTTTATTGTCATTATTTTCATCATGTGGCAGAAAAAGGCTTCTATATCTCTCTTCTGTGGAACAAAAAAAAATATTTTGAAAAATGTTGGAAACCAAATTGTATTGGGACACACTGGCTTATATAGTATGGACTAAACAAATACTATGGAAGTCAATAGGATTCGAAAACTTATTGCTTACCATTTTTAGGTGGACTATCTCTTTAAGATTAAAGTTTGAAAATCTCCCTGACTTCACAGAATATTCAGCTTTTAAATACAACAATATCAACACTGTAATATTTGCATATTGAATTGTTATTGAGTTGTTTTTGTTAGCTTCTTTATTGTATATTTTTGCATTCTAAATAGTGCAGATATGTAAAACCTATAGCTCACCTACAGCTACTGTATAACATGATTTTTTGCTGTCTTGCAAGGGCTGATATTTTTTTCTTCAAATGCAAATCTAGTATAGTAAATGTATGTCTGTTTTTTAAATATCCTGTAGCATATTAATAATTGGCCACAGGTTTTACTGGAGACAGAAACTCTGGAACAGCTGTTCTGCATTTATTCTTCAAATAAACTCCTGCAGTAGAGCTGCGTGAAACAAAATATACAGCATTTTTTGCAAATGTGCGCATTATGTTGTATTCATCCATATACAATGAAATTGAACAGAAACCTGTGGTATTAAATTCACAAAACATATTATTCAGCTTCAAATGCATGTCCTCTAGCATCAAATTACTGCAGGTATGTGTGTGTGTGTGTGTGTGTGTGTGTGTGTGTGTGTGTGTGTGTGTGTGTGTGTGTGTGTGTGTGCGCGCATAAAAGAGAGAACATATACGAGAGCACGATTCTATTTCCTGCAGGAAAACAGAATGAGACATACGTTAAAAACAGACCCACTGCTTCTCTCTCAGCAGGTACAAAACTCCAGCGTAAACTCTAATCTGTCACAGTCACTTGAGGTCTGTAGGGAGATGTACTGTAGAGTGAACCTCAAGACAATGACTCATAGCTTTTCATAGCGTGTTGCATGTGATCATTGCTGCGCAGCTTATTTTTATTTGGCATATAACAAACGCTGCCTAAATCCAAGGATTTGTGTTTAACCTTTTTAAAATTCACTGCAGCTCAGAGAGTTATTAGCTTGTTTATTACACAAATGTAAGTGTGTTCAGTTTCTTACATCATTTACATAAAAAACATAATGAATGTCAAATATAGTATTACATCATGTTGTAACCAGGAACAATTTTACAGTCTGTCCACAATGTATGAGAAAATGCAATGTGACATAATCATAACCGGTTAGAACATGTGATTTTAAATATACAGCTGTGGAGAAGGATTTTGGACCAATCAGATTACACCGTGGGTGGGGCTATTCAACAATTGTTATTAATCTATTGCAATTTAACTATTTATAACTGTTATAAATTTATGTTTACATTTTTTTAATGGAATTAATACTTTATTGAGCAAGGATGCACTAAATTGATAACAAATTTAATGTTTAATAAGATTTTTATTTGAAATAAATAATATTCTTTTGAACTTTCTGTTCATCAATGTTTACACAAAAATATTTAGCAGCTGAACTGATTTCAACATTGATAACAATAAGAAATGTTTCTTTAGCAACACATCAGCATATTAGAATGATTTCTGGAGGATCATATGACACGGAAGACTGAATTAATACCAGCTGAATATTCAGCTTTGCATCACAGGATTAAATTACATTTTAGAATATATAAAAATAGGAAACTGTTATTTAAATTTACAGTGTTTTTGATTAAATAAATTCAACTTTCAGAGCATAAAAAAATAATAAACTAAACTAAATAAAAAATCTTAAAAATCATAAAAAAATTATAATAAAAAATCTTGCCAACCATATATATTTTTACATATATGGTACTATATATAAAAAAATCTATTATTTGAAAAATATATAAATATTTTATAATTTAACATAGTTTTTTAATTCTATTAACAGATTGTACAAACTGTGCCAGCCTCCTCCTCCTGACGGTGACCCCTGAACCCACATCTTCAACAGATCTGGACCAACTCCAGATGACACACACACACACTGTCCACGTCAAGAGAGCGTCTGGACGTTCACCCTCACTCCTGCTCAGAGGCAGATCTGTCACATCTCAACTCAAAGGATTCACAGCATCATATCCATTGACTTTGCTTTACTCATGCTTTTCCACCATGCATCTTATTCTAGACCGAAGATCAAACAAACAGGATGTCTGATCTCCCAGCTGCTATCAAGTCATTCACAAAAATAGAGTATCAATCACAATGTCTGTTTCAAATAACTTTATACTTCATGTAAAAAAAAATTGCACAGTGCTTTAGTCTATGTATGTTAAGGCATAGTTCCTATATGGGCATAGCATCCAAAAGCCTCATTGCAACTGTATGTGCATTTTTATTTCATCTATTTTCATATAAATCTTTAACACGTGTATAGGTTTGGCTTTCACATTATTAGGTTTCTCAACTTAGAGTTTATTAACACCATATTTAATTAAGCTACATGTTGCAGTCTTAGTGCTGCAGCCTCAGTGAAACATGGAGTGACATACAGTACTGGAAAGTTCATACGACACGGTCATCAGTGTTATAGAATTATATATTTGTCACACTTACATAGGTTTATAAGTCATTTTGTCTCCACAATTAAAATATTCAGTACTCAGGAGTTGTTGTATGTTATATTAATGTTGCTTAAAATAACACATTAATCAGTCATTACTATGCAATACCGAGAAACTGCTCTAAACAGGAATTGCTTATTAACTCCAAGTTCCATTAAGTTCCATTTTGAGAAATGAATTAATATTTTATACAATACATCTGTCTGAATTAATATGCTCTGGATAAAAGCAGCCAAAAGGGAACATAAATTCATGTGAAAATATTACTGTAAAAAAGTTTACATTTTAGTTTACAATACATTTATAATTTTTTTTTTTACCTGAAAACCAGGTTGATTTCCCCATTATTACAATAAATTGTAATATCAAACTGTAATTAATTTCAAATAAAATGCTTTAAGAGAAAACAAAATCATATTCCTTATATAAAAAAGCCTTCAGTTTTCGATGGAGCTGTGTGACTATTTATGCAAAAGACTTTAATGGTGATTTGGATTTATTTTTGTGCTGCAAATCTGTCTCAGATCTCTCCAGTGAATGTATTTAGTCTGCGTTTGACAGTATGCATGTGCTGAGTGCACACAAACTCCCAGCTGCTTTATGTGCTGTGCTGTCATCCATCAAATATGCAGCTGGTATCAGACCAGTTAAAGTCTTCAGGAATCTCACTAATGGCCTCTGTATGTAGGCAACTGTCTTTGACAAACTTGAAATTTAAAATTGTTTACCTGTCATAATTTCCCCGGGCTCATTGTAACTTGCAGTTTTTGTAAATGGTTTCAAGATGTTCTGTAATAACTTAGTGACACCAATATATAGTTACAACAATGGTGCTGCCTAAATTGGAAAAAAAGAAAACTATTATATTACTATTATTATTATTATTATTAGATTTTCCTACCCCAAAAGATTTTGCATGGAAGAGCCAGTGCAGAACATTTTTTATATGTTTTGTTTGTATTTTACATAATTGATGTATGTGGTGAACAAAAGTTTTAGTGTGACTGGAACACTGTATTGTAAATAAGCAAACCCTAGAACTATTTGTAAAAAAAAAATGGTTTAGGGGCCATTCACACTTCACATGTAAAACAAAACAAATTGTGTATATATATATATATATATATATATATTTTAAACAGTCATGGCCAACAATATCGGCACCCTTGGTAAAGATGATCAAAGAAGGCTGTAAAAATGTATCTGCATTGTTAATCCTTTTACAT
This sequence comes from Ptychobarbus kaznakovi, assembly GCA_027422405.1. NCBI lineage: Eukaryota > Metazoa > Chordata > Actinopteri > Cypriniformes > Cyprinidae > Ptychobarbus > Ptychobarbus kaznakovi. The sequence goes on along the minus strand of CM049814.1, from coordinate 9,524,869 downwards.
TTTTTATTTAAACAATTCACAAAAATAAAAAAATCTAATCTTTAATTGGATAATAAGAATTTAAAATGGGGGGAATATCATTATGAAATAAATGTTTTTTCTCTAATACACATTGGCCACAATTAACGGCACCCTTTTATTCAATACTTTTTGAAACCTCCATTTGCCAGTTTACCACTTACTGATTTTTTATCTGTTGGTATTTGATAGAATCAATGATGCCATGTGTCTAAACAAGATGTCTAGGACCTCCAGCAGAAATATAACACAACATCACAACATCAAAAATACATCAGTATATTTAATTGTACACATGGGGTACTTTTTATCCCTGTGTTACCCATGTATTCACCCATCTCGAGTGTTTGTTGCCAAAAACTTATTCTGACCATCTGACCATAGAAGCCAGTCCCATTTGAAGTTCCAGTCGTGTCTGATAACTGAATATGCTGGTGTTTGTTTTTGGATGAGCTAGGATCAATTTTTCTTGAAACCCTCCCAAACAACATGTGGTGATGTAGGTGCTGTTTGACTATTTTTTTTAAGGTTTTCTGACCCCGAGACTCAACTATTTTCTGCAATTCTCCAGCTGTGGTCCTTGGAGAGTCTTTAGCCACTCAAACTCTCCTCCTCACCGTTCATTAGGATAGTATAGACACACGTCCTCTTCCAGGCAGTTTCGTAACATTTTATGTTGATTAGAAATTCTTAATTATTGCCCTGATGGTGGAAATGGGAATTTTCACTGCTCTAGCTCATTTCTTAAAGCTAATTCACCAATTGGTGAAGCTCAATTATCTTTTGCTGCACATCAGAAATACATTCTTTGGTTTTTCTCATTGTGATGGATGATTAAGGGAATTTGGACTTTGTTTTCCTTCCTATTTATATTGCTGTGAAACAGGAAGCCATGGCTGGATAATTTAATGTTCATAAACACCCTGGAGTGCTCTAAATTGTGAATATAATTGTGAATATACTTCAGAGATATTTTCTTCATAAGAATTTCTAGGGGTGCCAATAATTGTGTCCAATGTGTATTTGAGAAAAATATTTATTTCATAATGATATTCCCCCCCCATTTTAAATTCTTGTTATTCAATGAAAGGTTAGATGTGTGTGTGTGTGTGTGTGTGCAACACTTTTGATTTTACCCCCATTTTTCATGAGCTGAACTCAAAGATCTAAGCCTTTTTCTATGTACACAAAAGGCCTATTTCTCTAAAATATTGTTCACAAATCTGTCTAAATCTGTGTTAGTGAGCACTTCTCCTTTGCCGAGATAATCCATCCCCTCACAGGTGTGCAGTGTTGGGAAGGTTACTTTGTAAATGCAATAGGTTACAGATTAAAGTTACCCTACTAAAATGTAATAAGTAGTGTAACTTTTCAATTACTTTATTAAATTAATGTAACTGATTACATTTGATTACTTTTCTAAAATTTCTAATGTTTTCAACTTTTAATCATTTTCAAAAATGTTAACCAGGCAGGGTTAACCTTACAGTAGTGCTCAACACTGATTACTGACAGTCTTTTCGAAATCTTTCGTCACTTGAATTACTATTATAATATTAAAATTTTAATGGATATGCATTATATCTTTGTATCAAGAAGATATTTGTTCATTATATATATATATATATATATATATATATATATATATATAGTGCTGTCAAACGATTAATCACATCCAAAAAATATATATATATATATATAATATTATTATAATTTTTCATTGTGTATTTAGTGTGAATGGTCCCTTATACAGTATGTAATAATCAACTTATTTATTTGCTTCATAACCCATTCTTGATAGCAATCATCGTTTTCATAAATAATGTCTCACTTGATAAGGTTACATCTTAAAAATATATATAATGCATGCAAAATGAAATGTGTTGCTTTTGTATTTTAATGCATTATACTTTTAAAATTGGAATAGGTAAACATTATACCCAATAAATGTGGCTGATTTACGTACATTTACAAGATTAGCCAATAAAGCATAAAGAAGTCATAAGAATTCTTCATAATGCAAGTTTCACAGTACGTGCATATAAATTTAACATTGACACATAGGCTACTCTGTGTAAACAACGAGGGCGGGTCTCATCAGACCTGAACAGCCAATGAATAAACATTCATGTAAGGTGTAATGTTTTTGATTGGCTCTGAGAAGAAGCCGTCGCCAGCTACTCTGCCGAGACCGGAGGAGGGATAGTCCCATCAGATAAGATAGTGAGCAAACCGAGGGAGGACGCAAAGCCCGTTACTTTCAGCATGTGCTGGAGCAGCAGCCGAGCTCTCAGCGCTGGATGTCCGCTCTCTGCCCGCTAGAGATCCGTCCGCAGTCCCGCACGTTTGAAGATGCTTGGCGATATTTAACGATATCCAAACCTTTTGCTGTTTAACGCAACACATTCTCATGGCGTCTCTACAGCAGTCAAGAATTCAGTCATACCTGGAGAAGAATAAGATCGGACCCTTGTTTGAGGTATGTTACAACTTTTCACAAAAGCTGTTCGTGAGGCACCTCGGGATTTTGCTGCATTGTAAATGAATGAAGCAGGAGCTACTCGAGTCTGACCGAACGCACACTGAGATGTGACTTAGAGTTGAATTGTAATGAAATGATGGCAAAAGGCATTTAAGAACATTTTGTTATGTTTTGAATTGGGAAATGAACGAATGTAAGCGGGATATTCGCGCTTATAAAGCCTCCTGCATTCACTTACCTTCATTCAATCAATTCAATTGTGGAAAACTAAATATGTTGGACTTGATTTGTTGCATTAGCCACTAAAGCATTCATCTCTCATAATAGCCGTCTATATAAATAATCTGAGGTAATGTGACGGAGGATTCTGCTGACTGGACGCTTTCTCTCAGTAACCCAAACGGATGCCTGTTTCTGCTATCAAGATTTTCCTATTAAAATATACTGTTTTGGAAAAGTCAAGCTCATCTCAGCTCTCTTCCTGGGTTATTTCTTTACATTTTAAATATATATTTACAATATTTTTGCTCATATTCTAAAGAATGCTGTAGCATAAATATGGAGACATGGGAATACTGTAATACGGGGGGAGTTGTAACGAGTTGTAACGTTTTAAACAAATTGGAAATGAGCTACAAAGGATGAAATTAATATCATACATGACACGTTATGAAGAGACAAGTTGTAAGAATCTGTAAAAATGTAAGATAGGACCAAAACCAATTTTGAGGTAATGGTAAAAAACTAGAAGGTTGTAACGCTTTCTAATATATGCTACTTCTTTCCACTGGACCTGCAAAGATTGCACAAAATGAGACTGTATATGTTTACATTTTAAAATGTTTATAGCATACTAATAATAATAATGTTTAAACATGTAAATGTGAATACTACAATAAATTCATGTTTTAAATTAACGTTACAATCTATATTAAATTCAAGATTAATTCAATTCAAGATTATTTGTATAACGCTTTTTACGATACAATCGTTGCAAAGCAACTTCACAGGAAATTAAGTTTCTAAAATATATTTATATTGTAGAAACTCAATATAATTAACTTATGGCAAAATTTGGTTAATTCAGTATAATCGCTGATGGTTGGCTTCCTCTGAGGTCCTCCGAGGGGTTGTCATCATCTCTTCTCAGGTGTTCGGTCATCTCAGATCATTTAAGGGTTGGATCCAGACTGAAGCTTGTGTAATTAGAAACAGATAAACAAATAAAGACAATTAGCGTAGATGTTGTTCCATCCAGGAACAACCCTGGATGAAATGATCAGTTCAACCCAAGCTAAAGCATAATAATGTGCGTTTGATCAGATATACCTGCAGTACAAGATTGCGAGATGCATTATATGAATGCTTGGCTAAAGAGATGTGTCTTTAATCTAGATTTAAATAGAGAGAGTGTGTCTGAACCCCGAACGTTATCAGGAAGATTATTCCAGAATTTGGGAGCCAAATATGAAAAAGTTTTAACAGAATAAGTGTGTATTTGTCATTGATTTAAAGAGTTTAGGAGTGAGTAGTGGGTTTCTAAACTACTTAAATTGATATATTTACATATAAAATATGGAAACATTAGCCTATGTCAAAACTCACAGCACAAAAATCCACTGTTATGTTTAAATAAATGTTACACTCCCCGGTCTCTTCTACTTTTGCACTGTCAGCATCATTGGATAATCAGTGTGGTGTGATGGACTAAATAAAAACTATAATAAATGAAACAGAAAATAATATCAGGCTAGGCATTATACTGTAGCCGACCAATATGTCTGAAACAACAGAAACGGGACACACCAGTCACCTTGATAAAAATGACTTTTCTGCTCCAAACCATAATGAATTAAATAGCGTTGTCATCCACCAACGCTATTACCTCCATGATGCATCTAGTAAGAAGCACAGTCCATACGAGTCAAACTGCTGATGTATCAACTGTCTTGTATCCGGGACTATGTGCATGCGCTGAATATTAAACAGCAATAAAGCTAAAAGCAGTGCGTGTGTGACCTGGTACCATGGACAGCGGCGCCGCGCTGTGAACGCTGTGAGTGGCTTGTGCGAGTGTCTGTCGCCTTCTTTCTCTTTGTCGTTTTTTGAAGTGTGTTGGTTTGGGAGTATTTCATACCTGAATGAGAATTGTTTAGGCAAATAAACGGTCTCTTGAAACTGCCTCAGGTTAGACTGACAGTTCAAATAGTACTTCTAAAGATGGTAAAATGTTATGTAATATAGTGCATACATATACAGTAACATTTAAATGTAATTGAAAATAGATTAGAACGGGGCTAGTTGTCACACTGTCTGTATCTTTATGTATAGGCAGGGATTATTTATTTATTTATATAAATATCACCTATCCATGCATCCATCCACTGCTTGTCCTATGTAGGGTCGTGAGGATGCTACAGCCGGGCAGGGATTATTTATTTATTTATATTTCCCACCTATCCATCCATCCATCTACCGCTTGTCCTATGTATGGTTGCAAGGATTCTAGGGCCTTAGGCAAGGATTATTTATTTTTAATTAATTAAATGTATTACTGTTTTGCTCAAAAGCTTGTATTGTGAGCTTAGTGCTAAGTGTACCACTTAGTGCAACCACGTGCCTTGATTTTGTTCATTGTCTATCCTGCGAACTGAACTGTATCTTTTTTCTTGGGCATCAATGGTGAAAATGTTAAATCTATCTATCTATCTATCTATCTATCTATCTATCTATCTATCTATCTATCTATCTATCTATCTATCTATCTATCTATCTATCTATCTATCTATCTATCTATCTATCTATCTATCTATCTATATATTATATGTATATATGCCTATATATATATACAGTATCTCACAGAAGAGAGTACACCCCTCATATTTTTGTAAATATTTTATTATACCTTTTCATGTGACAACACTGAAGAAATGACACTTTGCTACAATGTAAAGTACTGAGTGTACAGCTTGTATAACAGTGTACATTTTCTGTCCCCTCAAAATAACTCAACACACAGCCATTAAAGTCTAAACCGCTGGCCACAAATGTGAGTACATCCCTAAGTGAAAAAGGGAGTACATCCCTAAGCGAAAAAGTGAGTACATCCCTAAGTGAAAAAGGGTCAGGCTATAAGAAGATTGCCAAGACCCTGAAACTGAGCTGCAGCACGGTGGCCAAGACCATACTGCCTGTCAGTGCTCAGACCATACGGCTGCATGAGTGCTGCCTGCACTGGGGAGCTACAGTTCATTGAGGGAACCAACATGTACTGTGACATACTGAAGCAGAGCATGTTCCCCTCCCTTTGGAGACTGGGCCACAGGGCAGTATTCCAACATGATAACGACCACTGCCTTGCTAAAGAAGCTGAGGCTAAAGGTGATGGACTGGCCAAGCATGTCTCCAGACCTAAACCCTATTGAGCATCTGTGGGGCATCCTCAAACGGTGGAGGATCACAAGGTCTCTAACATCCACTAGCTCCGTGATGTCGTCATAGAGGAGTGGAAGAGGACTCCAGTGGCAACCTGTGAAGCTCTGGTGAACTCCATGCCCAAGAGGGTTAAGGCAGTGCTGGAAAATAATGGTGATAAATACAAAAAAAATAAAAATACACACACATACAGTATATGTTTTAAAAATATTTACATGTATATATTTATATTTATATAATTTAATATTATGTATAACTATATTTAAAATAAAAATCTAACATATTTGTCTTAAATATATACATGCATGTGTGCGTATCTATATGTACACAATAAATATACACAGTACAAAACACATATTATGTAAACAAAACCTTTTATTTTGAATGTGATTAATCACGATTAATCGTTTGACAGCACTGAATATATATATATATATATATATATATTGTGGCGGGAGGAGCAAACGACAGACACAGTGGGTGTTGCCGTCAGGCCTCGGAGAGGCTTTTATTCAACATAAATAATAAAATAGTGTCCAAAGGGGATGAAGTGTCCAAAATAAACGGGGATCTGGTGTCCTCGTCGTGCTGCGGGGTTTGTGAAGGAGGGGCAGTGTTCGAGAAGGAAGGGTCCAGGCAAGGGGCGGAGTCTGCGGCCGCACGCGCTTCCCTCTGAGGTCGGGGCGCGAGGAGGGTGCGGCGTTCAGAGAGGAATCACCTGCCCGGCATCCTGGCCCGTCGGCGGCGTCAATCCGGACCACGGGTCCTCACGCTTCTAACGGGACCCACGGGTCCATGCACGGGGAAGAGACCGGTCTTGAGGAGAGGCGCCCTTTAACAGCGGCGGTTAGGTTCATTCACTTCAGCCTCATCACACGCCGCCAGACCTCGGCCTGTTTCAGCGCCCTCCTCTTCACAAACAACCCCACGCGGCGGTGAGCGCGTATTTTCTGTTTGACCGTGGCCCAACCCGTAGTTGGAGAAATGGAGATGCACTGTGTTGCCAACTTAGCAACAGTGCAGACCCCTTTAGCGACTTTTTTCCCTTCAAAAAAGCACCCAAAACTTATTTAGTCTCCGAGAATCGCCAGTACTGGTGCGCGAGGTCTTGCTTTCCCAGCACGCGCACTACACCTCTCTCTCTCTCTTTCTGTCCGTTTGTCTGCTCAGTTTCTATTCAGCATGCGCACATACATCTCTCTCTCTCTCTCCGTCTGTCTGCTCAGTTTCTGTTCAGCACGCGCACACACATCTCTCTCTCTCCGCGTCTGCTCAGTTTCTGTTCAGCGCGTGGCAGAGAAGAGCAGAGCTTAATTCAGTTAAACACAGATATTATGCTGCTTCTCTAATTTTACATACAAGTATAGCCGAAATCACAGTACAGCTATTGTCATTATCTTATGGGCGTTTTATTGAATCAGACAATGGCTCAATTATAAGGATTTGTGCAGATTAACATCTTGTAAAGGAAAGCTAGTTATGTAGTCTTAATGGGTCACGTTTCAATCACTTTTTCATATTCATTCCGTTGTCTGACAACAGAAACAGTAAAATATATAAATGAAAACTGTTTTATTGAGAATTTATCTGCATCAAAATACAGTATGTGGGCACATAGAGAGGCAAACAAATGTAATAATAAACAATATAGGCTATGTACATTTTGCATGTTCAGAAGAAGAGCTACCCTGTCCTGCAAAAATGTAAACAGGGTTGTGTAAGTAAACTGCTCAGTGCAAAGAAAGAGAAGTAATGGGAACCTGGTGTTTATTTTTTCATGTGTCTAATAGACATGAACAAGTTCTTTAAAAAACATCTATTAACTTTGAAACATGTCTAGTCTTCATGCTCTGTTGAGTATGGTTTCAATAATAATAAACATACATTTGCATAAAGCATCCATATTTGTCCATGCGCATGTTGATTAGAGTATTAAAAACTTGAAAAGTATTAATTTAAGGTACATTTAGAACAAATAAAAATGTGCGATCAATTGCGAGTTAACTCATGACAATCATGCTGTTAATCGCGATTACATATTTTAATCTAATTAACAGCCCTAATATATATATATATATATATATATATATATTCACTGGAGTAAAAAAATGTGTGACAACTTGCCCCAGTCCTGCTATATGTTCATTAGTATTTTTTACAGTAACACAAATACTGTAACGTAAAGTGTGACCCTAATTTTTCATTTGCACTGAGCTGACACAAATATTAACATATTAATCAGGGACACCAGTTTTGCACATCAGGCTCTGCCTCTGTTATTTTATAATGTCACTGCAAACAGCTGATATAGAGCCTCAGTTTGTTTGCACATCATAACTATTATCAGTATCTCTTTGCAGGTGTGTTTGCCCGGTGTGTTTCCACTGTATGCTGTAACTGTGCTCACTACGAACGCTTGGGTACAGCAACACAGACATACTGTACGAAAAAATGATAAATGACCCTCTCAAGCTACTTTTCCAGTTCTTGAAAAAACGAAGTCACCAAGTAAACTTAAATTGAGGTCACTGTGAATGCAATATGCATGTGACTGGGGAATAAGACGACGACTGTAGCTGCTGCATCTTTAAAGTCTCAGACCTTCCTCACTGAGGCACGGCAACACAGAACTGAAATATTTTATAGGTCAGTATTTTTTCAAAAGTGAATTGTGAATTACAAATTGTGAATTACACAATATTCATGCTATAAAACTAGTTCTTTCTCTCTTTAAACTGACTTATCACACAGACACATTCAGTGTCAGCAGCAGCAAGAAGAGAAGAGCATTTTATTACCATTTTTAAGACCTTATCGCTTCATTTAAGTCCAGATTGGATGGGAGTTGACATAGTTAACTGCTGAGCGGCCCTCTGGCTGCTCTGAATTAATAAGAAAGTTCTCCTGGAGAAAAAAAGGGGAAAATTAAATAAATGTAACAGAGCAGACAACACTAACAGCATGCTTATATGCCTTCAAATTAATATAATTAAATCTACCTGTACTAAATTAAAGGCTTTAACTATTTTAATTTTCCAGTAGAGTGACATATTGCGTGGGGGTTGAGGATCGAGATCTACTGTCGCTGTGTTGATTAGCTTCAACTGTTTTGCCTGAATACATTTTTTTGCATTCATTAGTGAAGAGATATTTTAATTTACATCTTCTTAAGACTTTCCTAGAAGATGCACCTTCTAATGATGGCCTAGATCTGTACTGAGAAATATCTTTTTTTTATCTCATTTTGTTCTACATGCTTTGGCAATAAAAATAATAAATAATGAGTGTTTTCAGGTCAAAACAAACCTAAGACTAAACTTAAGGACGCAGAGAGAAGTAGGATAGCAGAATTCATAGCCTCGTAGGCAGTTGCAGCGATTATTTGTTCCACTTAGCTGTGACGAGAACAAGTTTGGGGCAGGAACAGGAAAACAGGCTATCAATAGCCTATCAAAGTGGCCGTCTCGCAGTGTAATGGTTGTAGGCAGTGCAATAAAGGGAGTGAAATGTTTGTAAAGCAGCAGCATAATTGATCTCTGTTGTGAGAATTGTGCATTCACCCACAAAATACACTGTAGCTTGAGCAAATGGAGGTTTGATTAGCATACTAATGCATTCAAGCAATAAAACCACAGGCACCAACATACAAGTAATTTCAGTATTCAGAACATATACGGTTAATATATTTTCATTCGGACAGTATGTGTTTATGTGTATACTGGAATTGTATCATTATGGCGGGGGTTTGAATTTGCGGCTGTCACTGACAGTACTTGCAGTTTACTGACCCACATAAAAACTCGGTAGAAATCTTGTTGTTTTATTGGCCCCGATTGGCCCCCCTCACAGTGGGGGACGCATTTTTGTTTAAAGGAATAGTTCACCCAATGAAAGATCGCTGAACATCAGGCCACCCAAAATGTAGATGAGTTTGTTTCAGCGTTGCAACAGACGTGGAGAAATTTAGCATTACATAATTTGCTCCCTAATGGATCATCTACGGTGAATGGGTGCCATCAGAATGAGAGTTGATAAAACATGAAAATGATTCACAAGTAATCCACAAGACTCCAGTCCATCAATTATCATCTTGTGAAGCAAAAAGCTGCGTGTTTGTAATAAATAAACTGTTAATGGTTTATGTGAGTAACAATCAGTTAACATTTTTATCTGTTTATGTGAGCTAAAATACATGTCATCTATCCTTAACATTGCTTTCTCCATTGGAAATGCCATCTGAATCAGGAGAGAAATATGCACAGATCAAGCACCGTTTACAGTCCAAAGCAGTTCTAAACAAGCATGTTGGTGAATTTATGATTTATGAACAGAGGTTGGACATTTTAACTGGAGGAAGTGTTTTTATGGATTATGGACTGATATTTTGGCCAGAAGCATTAAAAATATATTATGGTTATTACAAACAGCTTTTTGCTTCACAAGATGTTAACTGATGGACTGGAGTGGTGTGGATTATTGTGATGTTTTTTATCAGCTGTTTGGACTCCCATTCTGACGGCACCCATTCACTGTAAATAATTGGTGAGCAAATAATACAACATTTCTCCAAATCTGTTCTGATGAAGAAACAAACCTACACATTGGATGTCCTTGAGGTTGAGTACATTTTCAGCTTTATTTATTTATTTGGTGAACTATTCCTTTAAGAGTTCTGATGTACAGTGTATTGACTGAAATTATGGCATGGATGCTTATTGATGGTCTGGCCATTGTGCTATGTCAAAAGGGATGTAAATACAAGATTTATGAGAAAGCTTTCTTTTGCCATAAGACCACCCCAATGCATTTCAGAGTCAAGGGTACACTGTACCAGAGTGCATTGTTTTGTTATAGAAAAGTAATTCAGTGTATAGAGCAATTTGTGTGGCTCAGCTTCTCCAGGGCTCCGTGTAAGGATCACAGCCTAGACCTCTCTGAAATAGTGTCAGCCGATGTTCACTGAACTCTTGGTGTGAAGGAACTAGGGGTTGAAGGTTGTTTGGTAATTTCTGTTCTTCTAGTTTCTCCTTAGCTTGCTGTACCTGTGTCTTAAAGCTGCAGTGTGTGATTTCTGCACCACTAACATCACCAAACAGGATGTATTAGGAACGTAACATTTTATGTGCAGTGATTTACCCTTTTTCTTGTTCACACTCTTTGCCTTCAGTGGTTCATTTTAAAAGGTCATGCAGTTTGACTAATGAATATAGTCTTAAATAATATTGTCAACAGCTGCTTGCATGATAAGTGTAAAAGAGATGCCAAAGGGCTGTTCAGAATAGTTTTATATGGATTACAGAGTCTGTTTTTGTGAGTGAGTCATTAAATCATTCGCTCAACTAATTCGTTCATAAACACTGATTCATTTAAGAATGAAGCACCTTTAATCTTTTGAACTGCTTTGACTTTGTTTGGAACTAAAAATAGACTAAATATAAAAGCAACATCACACAATTGTGCTGGTGGTCTGTCAGCATTTGTGTTGAGTCCAAATAAAAATGCAATGAAATAGTGAATCAAAAATAAGTTTGCTTTGTACATGTTGACCATGGCTTTGTTTTGTATTGACCAGTATTTTTAAATATTTGAGATCCTCTGGCTCTAGATTTCTTGAGCTGCAACTGTCATCATGAAGCTCCTCAGTGTGCCACAAGTGACAAATTGAATGCTACATCAGCACACAGAATATCGATAAAATCAATTGGCTGGAGAACCATTACATTTCCCAGTTGTAATTGAAAATGACACCTACCACAGGCAATTGAAACCTCAAGAACGGTTCAGTCTGGGCTGGTGTATCTCACTGGGTAATATAGATATATCATAGGTTTCAGCCAAAAAGCCAATAATGGGATATTCTTGGGGAATGTAATAGGGAACCATTTTCTGTCATTCAGTAGACAACCTTAAATGAGACAAAACTGTGTAGACTTCTTTAATTACAGCAGAGGGGCTGCACACAACACACACACACACACACACACACACACACACACACACACACACACACACACACACACACACACACACACACACACACAGCTCTGTACCCTGAGGAAAGACACACAACTCGCAGCAGGGTTGGATAATGGAGAGGAGATAGCGAGTTCCCTCTCTTGCTCTTATTTATAGAGGCTTCTTGGCGGTCTGTGCACTAATTAATGTTTCAGTGACCCACAGACACCCGAGGCGTCAGCGCAGCATGAGCTCCCCTCTGTTGATCTTGAGCAAATGCCCTGCATTACGAGACATGCTCACCTGATAGTCTGAAGCGAAATAAATGCAATATTAAGTGGATCCCGTGATCAAATCAGGGACAAATTGACATGTCTGAACATGTAGCGTTTCCTTATTAAGAAATGTGATGCCATCCAGATAGGAAAGTCTGTGATTATCAAATTTTTTCACTACGCTTCTGATCTATATGACTTTTGTCGAACACTGTAATTAAAGGTAAATCCCTCATTGTGTGGCCTCGTGCACATTCATAATGGGTTTAGATTTTTTTTCAGCAACGTTCTGCATTTGTGAAAAAAATTAGGTGGTTTAAGTAGATATCTTAGTCAACGTACTGTAAAAAGAAAGTTAAAGAAAGTCTGATCACAGACTGCTCTGAATGATGTGGTAACGATGTAACCAAATCTTATTTATCTTAATAAGGCACTTTATTGTTTTTTTTAAAATCAAAATAGTATTAATGCTTTTTAACAATAATCTATTATGCTCACCAAGACTGCATTTATGTGATCCAAAATATAGTAAAACATAATAATATTATGAAATATTTACAATTTAAAATAACTGTTTTCTATTTTAATATATTTTAAAATGTAATTTATTCCTGTGATGCAAAGATGAATTTTCAGCTGCCATTACTCCAATCTTTAGTGTCACATGATCCTTCAGAAATCATTCTAATATGCTGATTTTATACTCAGTTATAATCAGTTATTACTGGTGCTCTGTTATTAATAATGGTTCTTATTATTATCAGCATTAAAAAAATGTTTTGGCAGCTTAATATTTTTGTGAAAACCACAATGCATTTTAAAATATATTTATATAGAAACCATTTTTTATATACTATTTTACAATATTGCTGTTTTTACAGTGTTTTGTTCAAATAAATACTTGATGGGATAACAAATTTAAAATAATTAAATAAATGAATGAATGAATAACTAACTAACTAACTAAATCTTAATTATTCCTAACTGTAATGTATACATGCCACTATATATGTAACATACTTCATATTTAATATTTTATATATAAATGAGTTATGTTGTCTGTTTTGCTCTTTGCGGCTGTACCCCTTGCCTTTCCTCCTCCTTCTGTCTCAAGGGCTGGAACCCATCCAGAACTCTGTCCCAGCCTTCAGTCAGCGTCTCCCTGCTGTGACGTAAGGAATAACGAGAGTGCAGTCTCAATTAAAGCTGAGCTCTAGTTAAAAAGCCACCATATACATATACAGTAAGATCAACAGTGGCAACATATTAATAACTTATTGCATCCATATTGTCTAGACAGTGAGTCAGGAGACTATGGTAAATAAATCATTTTAACCCCTTGAAAAGGAATTGTTGCTTTATTTTCTGAAGAGTTTCTGGCAGTGACTGAGACAGTCTGTGGTAAACACAGTATCAGTATCCTCATGACTCATGATAGCTCAGCTGAAAACACTCGTGAACTCTGCTGAAGGAAGAGGCTTCGAGGATGCGAACAAAACAGAAGATATCAAGAGAATTTGTGTCAGCAAGAGAGAAGATTATATATTTAATGAAAACAATTTGGATGTTATTTCAACCAGTCATGAAGGACTATTTGTATACAACATCAACATCTGAACTGTCCATCTGAATGTTATCAAATATTTATTTTATTATTATTATTATTTAAAAACTAATTTGTGAAAAAAATCATTAGCATCCCGCATCAAAGTTTGTTATTGTATAAAAAAAATATGCATGCTTTCTAGACTGAAATAACATAAAAATTATTGCTGCGATTAGTTATCACAGCTTCAAATTCAAAACTAGAATAATAATGTGTTGTTTCCGTTTTATAAAGTAAGTGTTCCTGCTTAATATTTACATTTACATTTAGTAATTTTGCAGACACTTTTATCCAAAGCGACTTACAATTGGGGAATACATAAAGCGATTCATCTTGAAGAAGCAAACAAACAGAGGAAGTGCTCGTAACACCTAGTCTCAGGCATTGTTCAAATAAGTACAAGCTAGCTAGGGAAGGAGAGAAAGAGAAAGATTACGTTTTTTAGTGTCGAAATAGATGAGTTTTCAGTTGTTGCTTGAAGATTGACAGGGATCCAGCATTCCGGATGGGGGTGGGAAGATCATTCCACCAGCCAGGAATGGTGAACGAGAATGTTCTGGAGAGTGATTTTGAGCCTCTCTGTGATGGTACCACGAGGCGTCGCTCACTAGCAGATCTCAGACTTCTGGAGGGGATGTAGAATTTGTAATAGTGAGTGGAAGTAGGAGGGTGCTGAGCCTGTGGTTGTTCTTTATGCAAGCATCAGTGTCTTGAACTGGATGCGAGCTGCAACTGGTAGCCAGTGCAAGGAGACAAAGAGAGGTGTGACATGTGCTCTTTTGGGCTCGTTGAAGACCAGTTGTGCCGCTGTTCTTTAAAACTGGCCCTGAACTTGGCTTCCAGTTAGTTTGTCTATTAGAAAGGCTGAGATTACCTCACCCTGCCAATTTCCCCAGTCTGTCAGCATGATCAAGAGATCCTGTATTTCTCCATCCCGATGATGCAAGAAAATCAATCGAAAAGCTTATTTCTGGGCAGGGATTTTGATCTAAATTTCAGTGTGTCTATGCATGCTCTCCATCATGCAGATTAGTATCTCACTTACTGCAAGTAAGCCTTTCTCATTGGCTGCAACTTCCAACCGTATCCTCACTGCCCGGGTGTTGACATCAAACAATTCCGTATGGGTAAAGGCCAGGTCAGTGAATTATTTTAGTAGAATTATAACTTGCAGGTTTATGCTTGAAACCCCTATTCATTTTTAGATAGCATCAAATGCTTTACATACTTGAAATGAGTGTGTGCTAATCCACGCCATGCTTTCCTGTTTACCACAAGGGCAATTACTCACTGGGGAGTCTGGGGTAGTTACAGTAACACAGCCCTGCTCAATTTACTTCCCGCTAAAGCCACAAATTACAGCTCTCTTTTATGTGCCCCCTGTTGCTAGGTTAGTTTAATTACCCAACAAGGGTTATGTGTCGTAATTACTGCGTTTGCATCTACCATCTTGTTGATTTGTGATTGTCTGGCTTGTAACACAGAAGTGATGCTTTGTTTCGTGGAAGTGGAAACTGATAAAAGTTGTTTTTACATGCACTAGACTTATTTGCGATACACAAAACTCAACTAAAAAAGTCATAATTGAACAAAAATTGTTTTTCCAGAGAAGGGTAAATTTGTGTTTTCGACAAAACTTTGTTTAATAATGGAGCAAATTGCATCTGAAGAAGGCTTTCTCTCGTAAATATGGATTTTTTTGTGATTACAGTGGTTTCAAACATATTTAATAAGTCCTAATTTGCTTTTAGAACTCTACAGATTCCCCTGATTGTTACACATTTGGTAAAACCCAAATTCTAAAACAATTTTTCACTATAGTACTCCTTTTCCGAGCCCTGTTTGGCAACTCGTGGTTTGGGAAACTAATCATGTCTCAATAAGGCTGAACACGTTTTAAATGCAATTTTATGATGCCTACCAGCATTTTTTTTAATTGTATTTTTCAACTTTAGTCTCATTTGGTGTTTTGCACAGTGGACATTTTTTTTTCCAGAAATCTGTTCATGTCTGGATTGGATTTTTTGTGATTGCAATATCTTATTGGTTTCAAACATTTTGATACAAAAACCCTTAAATATGATACTAAAGTAAAAAAAAAAAAAAAAAGGCAGGAGCTCAAAAAACAAGGAACTAGATAGCACAGAACTAAATGCAAAAGAAAAAGCCTAATATCAAAAAGTATAAAATAAATGCAAATAAAACTAAGCAAGACTAAGCTTAACAACAGTAGTAACAGTCAACAAAGACAAGAGCCATGTTAACTCAGCATAGCAAAGATTCGATCTGGCAAAAGACAGAAAACAAGAGGGGAATATAAAGGGTGACTAATGATCTAAAACAGGTGTTAACCCTAACAAGATAATAAGTTAGCAAGAGGGGCAGGGTAACAATAGAGCACATGGCAAACACAAATACCAACTGACAGCCATGTGCTCCAGACAGACCAGGACACAACATAAACAAACCCAGATCAGACCGGCGCCTTGACACAGCATTGGCTGTTTATTGCCTTTATTTAAACACATTATAATATGAGCAAAATCTAATGTCTATCAAACTCTAATTCATATGTATTTATATATCACTACACTAACCAACATCAATACATATTAATACCTATACACATAATGTATTTTGAATGTCTTGAGCATTTTAAACTTGTAGTTACACTGTTTTGCAGTTGAATGTGTGTCTGTTTATATTATTGGGTTTGTTCTGTATGAACAGTGTTCATTTTATTTTTGCAGGTCTTACCAGACTAAAAAAAAAATCTTAAATATGCTTTTAATACTCTGCAGATACCCCTCATCATTAAAACTACAATCTAACTTTACACTAACACTCCTTTTGCAGACCCCCTGTTCAAAAACTCTTAGTTTAGAAAACTGATCATGTCCGAATAAGGCTTAATATATTTGAAATTGAATTTTGAGGATGACTACCAGCATTATTTTAAACATAAATCTCATTTTTGGCCTTCCATTCTGCCAGTCAGCCTCCAGCAATATCCTCTTGCATGCTATAGCTCATATAATACTCAATATCAGTGTAAGAATATTTCCCTGACCAATTACCTAATTAGTTTTCCTGATGGTGAAAGCTTGCCAGCGCTGCTGATGCTGAGGTTGGCATGACTCAATCTGGCTTGACAATGTGCTACTTTAGCTCAAGTTCTCTGGCATTTACTCACATGCTGCACGTCTGTACTCTAATCGCTTTTTGTTTGGCTCTTCTAGGAGATGATGACCAAACTGATAACTGAGACACCAGACCACCCCATTGCTTTCCTCATTGGCCATCTGCAAACCAAGCAGGAGAGTCCCGGCAGGATTCAGAGGACCCTGTCGGGATCTGCAGCACTGTGGGCCGAGAGCTCCTCAGGTGGGTATAGTTCAGAATCTTTCAAGCTGTTTCGCACACAGAGAACATGTAGATCACTACCAGTTTCTCTCTCTGTAGAATACAAAGGCACACGACGGGACTCCAGCGGTTATGAAAAACCTTGGCAGATCCATCCCAAGAAGCCCAAGAAATCAAAGAGCGACCTGGCCGTGTCCAACATTTCCCCTCCGTCTCCTGAGTCTAAATCACGTGAGTCCTGCTGCAAGAGAGAAGCTAGTGTCATTTCATCAGTTTCATGTGATTCAGCTGGCTGTAAATCTGAGATCAGCCGAGCATTTTCAGAGATCAGAAATAGAGGAGACTGTCTGTATATTAGTGAACAATGACGACTTCTATCTTTAGATAGTGCCATTATGGAGGCTATCAGCATGAGCTCTGAGTGATATGTATTGCTGAGGGAGTAACTTGTATCAGCGTCTTTAATAATTGAATATGATGCTCTGTTACTGACAGTGGTTCTATTTCTGCCTGAGTGGAGGCTGTTGGCCAGTTTTTGGGGAAATGGCACTAAGGGAGATTGTAAATACGTGTAACCCCGTTTTAAACTGGATGCGTGCCTGTGCCCATTTCCAGTTGACTTATTTAGATGGTTTTCACATCAGTGAGTTTGTAAAATCTTGTGATTATGTTTCTATTTTTGTTCTTATATTTTAAAGCAATATTTAATAAAAAAAAAATTGTTTATTAATGTCCTTCCTAATGTCGTGAACGACCATTTGCTCTTTTCAATGAATGTAGACACTGCCAAGATCTAAAAAGGATGAAAAAAGAGCTTTATTTCGGGAAAGGCTCAAAATTAAAGGGATAGTTTACCCAAAAATGAAAATTCTGTAATTAATTACTCATTCTCATGTCATTCCAAACCCGTAAGACCTTCGTTCAGCTTTGGAACACAACTTAAGATGTTTTTGATGAAATCCGAGAGCTTTCTGACTCTGTATAGATAGCAACGCAACTGACATGTTCAAGGCCCAGAAAGGTAGTAAGGACATCATTGAAATAGTCCATGTCTCATCTGTGGTTCAATCTTAATTTTATGAAGCTACAAGAATACTTTTAAGATATTTAAGACATCAAAATATCTTAATTTGTGTTCTGAAGATGAACAAAGGTTTTACAGGTTTGGCACAACATGAGGGTGAGTAATTTTTATTTTTTGGTGGGCGAATTATTCAATAATTTTGTGGATTGTGGTAATGGAACACAAAAGTACAGAAGTCACTGAGTGCATTTACATACGCAGTCATATGTAGATCATGCTTAACCCTATCAAACCTACTTATCATATTCAATACACAAGTTTTAAGGCCTCTATATTATTAGCAAGATCAAAAGTTTGCTTTTGTTCTCAATATACTACATGCCTTCTGTCATCTGACTAATATGTACTTTTTTAGCAAGTAAAAGGTATTTAAATATAATTCTAAAAATGGCCCACTTTAGGTTAGTTAGGCTATAGTCTTTCTGCTGTAAAATCTTTACTGATTTTTATCAGCAAACATCAGAATCTAGAGTTTTGATCATAAAAATAAGAATTTAAATATAATATTACTAAGATATGTTTTTGGGGGATATAGAATGAAGTCTATTATAAAATCTTATTGATTTACATCACAGGTTATCAGAATTGTATTCATTTTTGGCCATATAATTAACAACATCTAAACCAAATATGATATTTCTTCTCAGTTTGGGCCACTGAATAAAACTGAGATGTTTTATATCCCTCGTAGAGCTCCGTATTCTGACTATATCATACTATACCATATATATATGCCATAAAAGCTCAAATAAAAACACGTATGCAACGCCTTTTAATATTTTGGCAGTGCTCAAAATACTAAATTTTCCATTAAAAATGTATTTTTAAAAAGTGTTATTTCATATGTCAGGCTTTACAGGGTTAATTGTAGGTCATGTTAACTTCCTAAATCGTTTTTTTTTATCGAAAAGGAAACACATTCAAAGTCTCAAACATTTTCATGCTTTGTTGGGTTTTTATAGTGAACATTTGCTTTGTACATGTAAATGCACTTCTCGACTTCAAGTTTTGATATTCGCAGGTGTGTATGAGATTTGAGAGCTGAGGTAAATTTTGTTTCTTTTTTGAGTGAATTATTCATTTAGCATCTTTGAAGTGTCAGCTACGTCATGTGTTCACAAAAACATAGGCTCTTGGTTTCCAGACAGCAGTGATATTTACTCTGCAGCACATGCAAAATAAACAGAGTGTAATTTACACATGGAAACATGCTGCAATATGCATAGTAACTCTCATTTTCAAGCTCATGCATGAGACGGAAAGACAGAATCTGTTCTTCCTAAGCAACAAATTGCACATGACTCTGATATATGCTATAGATCTACCTGATTTATTGTCATGATTCTGTCATGATTTTATGCACATCAAGCTCATGCATAAAAGCACAGTCCTTAAGGCATCAAAATACTCATTTCAGAACAATCCAAATGATCTCCCAGATCATTATAACATTCACTAATTGGTCGTTTTGGGTATCCAGCGTCCAGCTTTAGCTCTGTGGCGCTTGATCGCAAAAGCTAATGAGCTGTTTTGTTCTTTTACCTGAGATAACCTGTGCTGTCATTGTGTTCATAGAGTTCATGTTTTTTTGTCAGGTGAAAATGCAACTCTTACTGTGTGACATCACATTGCATGCTCACAGTACTTTTTGTCTGCATAGGCCACATTTAAAGCAATTACAGAGGCTTGGGTGAATGTGGATGGGAAAACACCCTGTACAGAAATCATTTGCAAAACATGCACTGCACTGAAAGCAAATACCTCTGAGTCACAGCAGTGGCAAACACATTTAGCTTGACGTTGTGTTTTAAATTATTCAGTGTTACACTCTTTGCTGCAAGTGCTCTTAGTCAGACTCGCAGAGCCATTGCATATGTCTGACAATCTGCGCACATTTGGATTTTTTGCACTGGGGCTATGAACGGTGACAGCGCTAAAATAGTACAATTTGAAGTACTTTTTTCCCAAAACAACTTGTCAAGAGTCCTGGGCCTGTATTCATGAAAAATCTTAGTGCTAAGAGTTGCTCCTAGTAACAAAATTCTAAGGAAATTCTTAGAAATGTGGGTGTTTCCTCTTAAAATTAAAGAAAAGATCCTAGTAAAGACAAAAGTAATTCAGAAAGCTTCTTAAATGCTTTTAAGGGGCTTAAGAGTTTCTTTAGCAGTGGAGAAAATGGACGAAATATGAAGAGGGAGAAGAAATATGTTGCACACAATGCATGACAGTGTGTTCATAAGACGCTACACATTAGATCGTGCAGGGATCATGTTTGTGACCGATTTATTAAAGACATGCTAACATCTCCGACACAGCGCTGCAATGCCATATAGTGCCAGAAATGGACGTAATCCCTACATTAACATATTTGGCAACTGGAAAAATGCAAATATGCAGCAGTGATGATTTGGGTTACAGCACTTATTATGTTACTGTTCATTTCCTATAAAATATGTTTAGTATGACAGCATGGTAAATAAAATATATATATACGTATATAATGTGTGTATGTGTGTGTGAAAGAGAGAGAGAGTACGGTAAAACAGGAAAAATTACGCCTGTAATTTCAAATTGAAGGCTTATAATAAACCCTACTATTAAAAGCACTCTTTTATATCCTTCTTGGACAACCAACCAATTACAGTCTTCAAAAGACTGTGTCATAGCTAGCAATGGGGTCAGCTCCGCCTCCTCACTAAGATAAAAGTTTTTGTCTTATCCTTGCTCAGAATTGCTCTCAGATTTGTCCTGAATCACTTTTAAGCTAAGACTCCTAGTTAGACATTTTTAAGCTCTCTAAAATGATTATGACAAATTATGAATGGGTTGAACATCACTTATTTACTTTGTGTTTATACTTAACATAACTGTTCTTCAGAGTGGAGAGCTCAAGCTCAACGAACTCTGGCGATCCTGACTTACATGCCTCCGATTGGCCATTGCCTTCACATGCTCAACAAACATATCTGTGATTGGTTACAATGCTCAACGCTGCAAAAACAGGTTGCAAATTGAAATTTTTGACACCCTACATAGACACTTACACAAATATGCGACTGTTTGAAAGCAGCTGCCTGTCAGCAAGTTGGTACTCGGTATTGCTGGTTCTGTGGAAAGGCTGGTTTCCTTGCGTTTTTTTATTTATTAGAAGTATTGACTTGGTACTGAAGTACCAGTACTTTAGACAACATGCAAGCAGCTCATGATCTGGGCCCGTATTCACAAAACATCCCAAATGTAGCTTATAACTCGCCGATTTATGGGAAAATCTTAGAAACATTTTAGATAATGAGCTTTTAAAAAGGTATCACCTTTGGTTTTAGTGATTATCCCAACTTCAGATTTTCCTTTGATTAAATCCTTGTTTTCATTAACCAGTTGGGCAAGAAGTAACAACTGTGCTTGCATCCAGTTTGGTTTTATTTTACATTTGCATGTCTTACTATCAGCCAAGATTATTCTGCTCTGTTAATTAAAAAACGTTTATATGCATATTCATTAATTGTTTACAAGAGGCACAAATGTACAAGGCTGACAATTAGCTGAGTACTTGTTTAATTAGTGCCACTTAGCCTGCATTTTAAAATCTTTATTTGAATGTGGCAATTAACATTTTTATTTTTAATAATTTTTTTGAATATGGCAACACAATATTGCGCTCTACAATATTTATATGAACAAATCTCTGACTGAGACTATCAGCCAATCCCTGTGTGCGCAGTTAGTACGCATGCTGACATCATCCATAGCAACGGGGTAAACCCCGCCCATACTCTTAGCTTAAGACTTCTTTCTATTCCTTAGTAAAATTTGTCTCAGCAGCTTTGTGAATGGGGTTTAAGAGACAACTCTTAGCTAAAAACTTTTACTGTTGTTTAGGAGAACTCTTAGTGGTAAGATAAAATGTTTTGTGAATACGGGCCCTGATGTTTTCAGTGTCTCAGAGCAGCTCGGTTCACATTAAAAGATGCTCCACAACAGCTCATCTTTTCGTGTGCTCTTAGGTTGGGTTGCTTGTAACGTGCATTTGAAAAATGCAACACACTTTAACAACTTCCAAAATTTGTAATGAGAATTGAATTATAAATCAGATCAGACAGCTTGTGCTCTTAGGTTGGCTTGCTTGTAACGTGCATTTGAAAAATGCAACACACTTTAACAACTTCCAAAATTTGTAATGAGAATTGAATTATAAATCTGTTAAGAGCAATAGAGAAGCTTGAAGGTCAGCAAACAAAATAAAAAGCAAAGAAAGCAACAAATAATAATAATAAAAAAGCTACGAAATTAAGACAGCCATATTAGTATTGTAATTGTGACTGTTGTTGTCATGATTGAATTCAGTTAGTTTCTTCATCATGGACTTTCAGTTTATTCACAGCCAGTTTCCTGTTTCAGTTACCATGGACATTCATTAACGAGCACACCTGTTTGTATTTAGTTCATCACCATTGTGTATTTAAGTTGCTCACTTCCTCTTCTTCATTGCCTGGCATTGTTTGTGTTAATGTTTGCATGCTGTTGCGAGTTTGTTAAGCCTTTTGAGTTTGTTATATTAAATATTGCTTTTATTTGTACCTGACTGTTCTGCTTTATCATCTTGGACAAAATGTGACAGTAGTTCTATATAATAAAATAATTGTGATTGTTATATGATTGTTAAACTGTTTTTTCATTAAAATTGAATATTACGTTATATATATATATTTTTTTTTATTTGTTGAATTTCTATAATTTGAATGATATCAAATTCAAATATTATTATTATTATAATTGTTCCGTTTTTTTAAGTATTTTATTTGTCTTCTGTTGCAGTGCCTCGTTCAATACTGCGCCCTACCTGGGACTGGAGGACCAAACCTGAGAGCCGAGACTTTGATGAGCTCAATCACATACTGCAAGAGAGCAAGAAGCTCGGCAAAGCCCTGGAGAACCTGTCCCGCAGTAAGTGAACCGACAACTACACAGTGAAGCACATGCATGAATTCTTAAAGGGATAGTTCATCCAAACATGGAAATGCTTCCATTAATTACTCACTCTTGTGTCGTTCCAAACCCGTGAGACCTTTGTTCATCTTCAGAACACATATTAAAGGGATCCCTGGGTATTAAGACTTGTATGGCTTAATGGAACATACATGATGTATCTTATTGAAATATGTAGTAGAAAATCCATGAAAGATTAGTTATTTAAAAAAATGAACATCGGTTTATACATATTTTGGACTATGGGACTATAGTATTGGACTATACTGATATGATGACCACTGCTACTGAAAGACCTTACAGGTGGCGATGGATATAAGCATGAGCCAGAGGTCTGCAACCTTCAACGTCAAAAGAGCCATTTTGGCCCTTTCCCCACCAAATAAAATTCACATGGAGCCACAAAATATTTGATGTCCAAATAAAGATAACACGGTATATAGCTAACGTTTTATATTCAGTTATGTTACAGGGCAGGGGAATAGCAATCATTTCAGAAGTGATGGGACAGAAATGCCAAATGTAATAATACTAGTAGTAATAATAATAATAAAAGGCCTAATAATATTTATGTATGTCTAATTGACAAAAAAACAAAACTCTTTTCTTATATCTTACTTTTAATTGGCTAAGAAATAATATAGGCTACACTGCTGGACAATAACCAATAATTTGTCTTCTATAATATTTTTATATATGTTCTACTAATGACAATTTAATGGTTATGGTTGCATAATCAGTATGATAGTTTCTATACTACAAACACTTGCAATCGCTTTCTTAATGTGCACTGTTTATCGGTTTCACTTTTGCTTTCAAAATCGATCACATTCAGCAAGGAGGGGAGAGGATGGAACGTGGGGGGCACAGTAACTTTTTTTGGTGGGGCACGGCCCGCGAATGCCCCCCTTTGGCACTGGCCCTGCATAAACCATACATTGTTG
The DNA here is from genome assembly GCA_027422405.1 of Ptychobarbus kaznakovi. Lineage (NCBI taxonomy): Eukaryota > Metazoa > Chordata > Actinopteri > Cypriniformes > Cyprinidae > Ptychobarbus > Ptychobarbus kaznakovi. The sequence continues at coordinate 9,500,721 of CM049814.1, read as the reverse complement.
CAATCGTTTATTGTCTTCCCATTTCATCAGTGAAGGTTTATGCTTGTTATTCAGCTTAGCAATTGCAATAGCGGGATGCCTTTGTTCATGTTAAGGATTTTCTGGCATGTCATAAATTATTATTACTTCTATCGTATGAGCCGTTTTGGACTTTCTGTGCGAGAGCGCCCTCTGGCTTCAAGTATGAATGAAACAGTGCATGAGAGTGTTCAGCTCTCCGTGATGTTGTATTCAAAACGACGTGACTATATTGTCTCTTTTAATAAAAATCTAGATTTATTCACATTGGCCCTTGAAAACCTCTACGTGAACACAGTTGCCCATCAAAAAGTGAAGGGGAAGAGTTTAGGTTTTATTATAAGTCGGGGGGACACCTACCCCGGGTATTGTACACCGATGCTACCGCAGAGGGATGAAAGAGCTGCATGCGGCTTGGAAGCCGTGGGTTGCCGACCCCTGGCATAGGCTTAAACCAAATGCCGTACCATCGATTTTTCCTCACAAGGAGTTTAAACGTCTCTGGATCTCGAGGGAAATCCATGTTGAGAAACTTCTCCAGTGGCCGTGGTGTCATGATTAGTGTCGGCATGTTTACATCCTAACAGGACGGCATAGCATTTCTTGTCTCAGCCGTTTTTTAAGCTCTTTCAGTAACTGTGGTCTACTAAAAGCCTCAAAAGCATCAGGGCTAAAGTGGAGGGAATAAAGAAGCGGGTTTGTAGGAAGTTTTAGTCGTCCACAGACATTTTTCCATTTTTTTTCCTCTTCTTATCACTAGGAAGCAGTGAAGTCTCTTCTCTTGTTGCCCTTCGACTGAAAATTACAACCAAAAGCCACACAATGTGGAACCATATCAGTATTTTATTTTTTGAGTTGTGTATTCTGAGTTGTGTTGCGGTAAAAAGCACCAGTAGCTCACAGAGTGCAACCTTTTGACATCATCGACGCAGAATGTACTGTGCACATAAAATAATGGTGACCCCCATAGTCCAAAAACGATGTCGATTTTTTTTTTTTTTTTTATATCTTTCATGGGTTTTCTACTACATATTTCAGTAATAGACACAATTTATGTTATATTAAGCTATACATGTCTTAATACCCAGGGATCCCTTTAAGATATTTTTGATGAAATCCAAGAGCTTTCTGACTCTCCAACACAACTGAAACTTTTATGGCCCAGAAAGGTAGTAAGGACATTGTAAAAAATAGTCCATGTGACATCAGTGGTTCAACTGTAAAGTTGCAAAGCTACGAGAATACTTTTTGTGCACTAAGAAAATTAAAATAATGACTTAATTCAACATTTCTTTGCTTCCATGTCAGTCTCCGCCATTATTCATGAGAGTAACCTGACACATGCGTGTGGTGCTGATCACACAGTAGCCAACGTTCTGATGTAGAACCCAGATAACTGATTTAGAAGAAAATAAATAGAATAAAGTCAATATTTTTGTTTTTCTTTGTATTCTTGTAGCTTCATAACATTATAGTTGAACCACTGATGTCACATGGACTATTTTAAAGGGGGCATAACACACACAGTTTCACCCAATCTCATGTTAATCTTGAGTACCTATAGAGTAGTACTGCATCCTTCATATGTTCAAAAAAGTATTTAGCTGTATTAGTTTTATCATATTTATAAAAGAAAGATACAGCTTTACAATTCTTTCCGAAAAAAAACGAGCTCCTGGTGGCGGCACGCCGTGGGCGGAGCTAAAGAGTGATGAGCACTTGAGCGCGATCACCAGCAAAACACATACATTTGATGCCGTTTCACTTACTGTCTGCAGTTCTGAATCATGACCGGGATCTTTTATAGCTGAGACTGCTCCATCATTCAGTATCAAACGATGTGCAAACCCAGCGTCGAACTGGGCCTTGTTTATAAAACGTTCATCAATGAACACACTTGAGAAACTCTGTTGCTTCCCGGAAAAACAAACTGCATCCACTGTTTACGTAACGCTGGGTTCTTTGGGAAGCTGAACAAGGTTATCTTTCCCTCACAACCAAAAGCTCACTTCTTTAGAGACATTCTTCCCGAGCGAGTCCCGTGCAGCCGGAAGAGGTGCGTTGATGGCCGCACTCTCTCTCTTGCTCCGGTCGATGTGTGCATGGGCTCGTTCTCCCGGGGGAAATGCCCATATAAGGAGTTCCACCGTCGTTTACATCAGCAAGAGCCACGATCGAAAAAACTCTCAGAAACTTGTACGAACCCGGAAGTGAGGTTTTTGGCACAGAAATACTCTGTCCAAATTGTTTTTTTGAAACTTTGTCCATGCTTAGCATGAGAAACCAAATCTTGAACAGTGTAAACACCTCTGAATGCATGCAACCGCATTGTACCTCCCCATTAATTATATCCTTACTACCTTTCTGGGCCTTGAACATGTAAGTTGCATTGCAGTCTATGCAGGGTCCGAAAACTCTCGGATTTCATAAAAAATATCTTAATTTGTGTTTCAAAGATGAAGGTCTTATTGGTTTGGAATGACATGTGGGTGTGTAATTAATGACATAATTTTCATTATTGGGTGAACTATACCTTTAAGGAATAAACTGTGCCACTGTGAAATTTCTCTTTTTTATATTCTAAAATAAACTCATTGTGTTGCAGCTAAAGGCTCTCTAGGTCAGTGGTTCTCAACTGGTGGGTCATGAGTCATGACCCCAAAATGAGTTTTAGGACCGTTTTGACAGCAGGAAAAAAGCAATGCCAGAAGCAAATAATAAAATACAGCTAACTATAAATAAACTAAATGAATAGCCTTATCAACTACATATTAAAAAATATACTCAAGGTGCTGTGTTGTACATTCTGAGTCCTGAAAACCAATTGAGAACCTCTAATTTAGAGTGTCCAATAAACTATTTTCTGAAGACATTGATTTGTGAATTATTTCTTTTGCACAGGCATTGCTGTTTCCGATGACTTTGACCTGGTATGATGCTTTTTATTTCTTTTTATCTGATATGCTATCTTGCAGTAATATAAATCAAATACTGTTATGGATTTGTTTAGGAGATGAAGAAAAGCCTAGTTTGTTTGTGGTTTGTGTGTAGACTTAAATAAATAAAAAAGAGAGAATCCAGCTAAAACATCTGCCTTAGTCATATTTCTCAGAATACAGTACAGTTTTAAAACTTTAATAGCCTGTGTCTTTTTGGCAGTTTGCCCAGGCTTCCCTCTGTTCCCAATTTGGTATTTCAAATGAATATTAAAACATTTAGCTATTAATGCAAATTAATTTATTCCTGTACCACTGTTATGGAGGACATTTTCTCATAATTGCCTGTTGCTGATAAACTACTGCAAAAATGTAATGTCAAAGCTGAATTTTTTATTACTGCTCACCATGCGTATCCTCCATTATTAAAATCTATTCGCCGTAAAAATGACTGGCCACACAAGTAGCTTAGATAATGAGTCATACTTCAACATCAGTCATTTTAATTATCACCTCTGTAATTTATTACTCCTTTGCATAACCAGAGATTGTTTAATGTTTGTCTCTCACCGTTCCTCTCTCTTTTTCTGTTCGTCACACCTTGGCCTCCTTTTTAAAGGACCCTCGGGCATATAACTCCATACTGAGGCCGCGGGTGGTGGGTGAATGGGTGGGCCGTGAGGAGGAAGATTCTGACCCCCTTGCAGCTGAGATGCTTCAGCCCCCCGTCCCAAGAGCCAAAACTGAGGGTTGGGTGAGCAAAGACAACAGTCCCTGTTGGAAGGTGAGACACACTTATGTATTTCATTGGATTAGATACCAAAAAGAGATCTGCAAATCATGGCCATCTGTTTTTTAGAGCAAAACAAAAAAGTGTGTGTGTGTGTGTGTGTGTGTGTGTGTGTGTGTGTGTGTGTGTGTGTGTGTGTGATACTGTATGAAAAACAAATTGGTGTAAACAAAGTTTATATAAAAGGAAAAACTGTCAATTTATTTACTGTCAAGATTGCTTCATGAAAATGACATGAAACCTCCCATTATATATCGATACATTTTTCACCTATAAAGTATTTTTTTTAAAGTGAAACAAAATATTTTACTGTTAAAATTATTATAATTTTGTACAGCGTGACTTCAGAATATAGTGCATGAGTCATGTGGATTATTATTTTTGATCCTTTATGGTGCATTTTTTTGTTTTGGAGATTTGACATTCCATGGTCCCCATCCACTTTCATTGTATTTGTATGAGAGTGTTTCTCTGCATTTTAACTTCCTCTTAAGCTGTTGAAAGGAAAGATCATGACAGCCCATCACCTTCTAATTTGTTCAAGAAGATAAGGGAGTTTATTTACATGGAAAAAGTGACGTAATAAAGTGAGCCAGAGTTTAATAAAGCATATGTCATACTGCATAATGTACTTTCTCTCAATATCTCCATAAAACTGAGATGTTTTGTCAGGTTTTCTAATCAAAGAATGCCATAGCCTCCGGTAACCCCGCATACATCCCTGGAGGGGAAAAGTTCTTTGAATGTGTCTGCATCGCACAGTTATATCTTTACAAAAGCAATTGCAGCTCCTCGACCCTTTAAAGATGTTACCAGGGTGATTTTAATTGGCTGGTGTTTGAGTGGAGGGCAGAGGCTGGCCGCAGAGAATGCGGCTAATTAGAAAGGATCAGATATTAAATAATACATCGTATTCAGAAGCTGGCTGTCAGAAGAGACTTTATTCCATTAAAATATTCTCACTTGATTACAGTAAATTATGGAGCCTTGGGCCGTTAGCGCAGGCGTCCCCAGTGCACATAGCTGTACAAGCATTGCCAGAGACTTTCATTACAAAGGAGAAAGGCAATGGCTGCTGTGATCTCTAGCCTTATTCCTCGTCAGTATGAATGAATCATTACAAGAGTAAACACATTCTCCTCTAGCATTGTGCCGTTGGGCTTCTGCTGTTCATTACGCATGTTTAGACTTTTGAACAGTTCATTAAAGTTGATGCTAGATGATTGTAGTTTTTATAACAAAACATTGAGCAGTGGATTTATTTTTACTGAATATATTCGTTGATGTTTTTTGCATGTGAATTCATCTGCTGATGCTGATGTAATACTGCACTAAAATACTAAATGACAGAGCATGTGTAGGGGTTCAAGCACGTAGTGCATTGAAACCCTATTGTAATTGTAAGGATTTGTTTTATTATTATTTTTCTCCGGTAAAACTGGTCGTGTAGCCCAACCAGTAAGATCTTTGGTCAAATAAAAAAAATTGCGCAGCTCTGACACTAAAACGAAAAAAAAACATAAAAATGATGATAACTACGAAATAGTTGGTCCGATCAACTAGAAAATTGGTATGCAGTGTCTTTGTCCAAAGGGGCACAAGTGTCTATGAGGACATTTGCGTATCTCAAAACACATGGCCGCCATTGGCCAAAGAAGTTTAAGCACCTATTAGACAAGGTTAACGGAGGTCGATCGGAACGAAACTCGGTGGGCATGTTTGACTCATGGCCATAAAGGTCTGTAAGAATTCTGAAAGAAATCGGCCACTAGTTGGCGCTGTCGAGTTTTATGGCTCTGTAATCACGTGGTGTTTCACACATTCACACAATATGCATATCATTTGATAGATCTCATAATGAGCCACTTTGCCTCAAGGATCATTGCTGTCAATCAAATCGTTCATTAAATATTCTCAGTTATGTTAAAAACCTACTTTTGCAAACTAGTCCTAGGTTTTTCGCCCGCTCATAACCAAACCACTGCAGTACAATTCTGTGGACTCTGGAACAATAATTATAGAAAAACTGTTGAATTTCGTCTTTTGGTTGGCTATAATGCGGTCATTTAAAAAAAGGGAGTGGTCAGAAATAACCAAAAGCTTATAAAACTTAAACAAATCTCAAAACTTTACGAAACTTGGTAAAAACATGTGTCTGATGACTCTTAAAAAGCATGCAAAGTTTCATGGAGATCGGTCCATAGGTGGCGCTTTAACAGTAAAAAAGTATCCAAAAACACAATATTTCAATTGTAAAAGAATTCAATTGTAAAAAAAAAAAAAATCATATATACACACACTACATTTTCTTCTTCAGATCATAAGATGGATCGCCTCATGATGAACAACTTTGCCTCTGTGACCAATGCTGTCAATAAAACTGTTCATTAAATATTCAAGTTTATTTAAAAAAGCTTCTTTTGCAAACTAGTCCTAGGTTTTTCGCCCGATCGGAACCAAACCAGCACAGAAATATTCTAAAGATAGTGAATGTCTATAATTATTTTTAAAAAGTTGAACTTTCAGCTCATGGTTGCAAAGAGGCGCCAAAACGCTCGAAAGAGATGGGGCTAATTTTACTAAAATGGTTATAACTCTTGAACAGAATGAGATATCTTCATCAAACTGGGTAGACCTGTGTACGCGCCAGAGCATGTGAGCGAAGCGGAGCGGTGTGTCGCTCAGCTCAATATTCCGCTCTGTGTGTGTGCGCTCTGCTCAGTCGCTCACGGCCAAATCAAACGCTCACCGGTAAACCAATCCCGCTCAGATCACGCTCTCACATTAAATGTCCCCAGTAACGTTAGGCCTATTTATTTTTTCCTGTTTATAGTGAAATTATTGAATAAATGTCTCAATTAAAGCAGTAGTCCGATAAGAAATGGTTATGTTTCAGAGTGAAATTGTTAATTTAAATTAGGGATGTTCATTAACCGTTAACCGACCTATACGAATTTTGACCGATTAATACAATCAGTTAAACGGTTTAAAGTCACTTATTTATTTATTTTTAGTAATTTATCAAAATATTTTAAAAGGTTTGCTGCATGGTTAAAATAAGCTATATGCGTATAAAAAAACAAGTTTTTTAGAGAGAGAGCGAGAGAGAGAAAAATACAAGTCACATTTTATTATTTCATTCAGAAATAGGCCGATGCGAATTACAAACATTATAATAAACACTGCAAATATAGCTAGCGAATTTTAGTTCCCCTCACTCCTCAACAAATCCTTTCAATTAACAGTAGGCTATTTAGAAAATAACAAGAATTAAAAATAAGAAACGACAAACCAAAACGTATTATTTTAGGCTAAAACGAAACTGAAACCCATGTTGGGTCTCTCGTTCAACACAAAATCAAATGTTCCCATATTCGCGATATTTGAATGCCAAAATATTATTTACCTTTTATTTACGCCTATTTCCCTCCCGTTACAAAATCCACGTAAAACAAAATGTTTTGCATAACTTCAAGGCGGTACGGTGATAACGCTTAACGGCACAGATTTGGCTACATATTTAACTGAGCAGTGTGTTTTTTCCATATGTTTGACTGGTTGTTTTTATAATGATAATGAACAGGCTGCATTGTCAAGGTAGAATGCTTAAATGTGAGCACATGCGGCGCTGGAGCAAGCACTTGATTTTTCCCTCTTCTAACAGTGGAAGCAGTTACTCCTCTTAGTCATGAAGATAATCGGAATTGTAAAAGGTTTGCTTTTATTTGTGTACATTCACAATAAAAAAAGAATCTTTGCTTTTTTGTAAAATAAGACGAAAAAAATAGAATTCAGCTTTCTGCCTTCTGCTTTAATTTCGCACAGCACAATAATGAACAAACTCTGCATACTCTAAAAAACACTGGGCTGGGTAAATATAGGACAGAACACATTTGGGGTTAATTTTATCCAGTAAATTGGATTGTTTATTAAACCCATCATAAATGGTTGATTTGACTCAGCTAATGGGTTTATTCGTTTCTATTATAATATTAGCTTTTTTAACTTTATGCATGAAATTATATTTACAGATTAACTTAAATCCTCTAAACTTTTTTAAAATACTCCAGAACCACCGGTTTACGTGATAACTTCTCATTTGCTTGTTTTTATGTAAGCTATAGCCCTACACATTGCCTATTTAATCCCGTTTAACAAACATAAGAAGTAAAGATTAAACAGACGTAATTCACGAGTAAATCGACCACCGTAACGGCTCTGGCTCTCGTGCCCGAGCTGGAGTCGTGTTCGACGGGAACTGTTCACGGATAAGACCGCCGCCCTGCGTTTCACTCATAGCCGAAATGAACTGCGATTGCCTTCACAGTCTGCCCAAAAACAAAAAGTCAACAGCTCTGAGGACATATTTTAACATCCAGAGTATTTGTGTTCTATATCTTTATAAATATAATCGTTTATTTTATGCAAAGCATCAGTCTCTTCATCAAGCAGACACGAGCGATGTTTGTTTAGTGATTCACACCGCGCACCTGTATGTTGCTCTGCATAAATTTGAACGATATACTGCACAGAAACCATTTTATCAATAAAGGGGTAAGACAGAGAAATGGGATTCACCCTGAGTCATAGTGTAGTCATTGTCTGGCTTTGAGTTTTGGACTCATATTTGTTTTGTTCCCATTGTTTGTGTGTTTATTTCCTGTTTTTAGTTCCTGTTTCACTTGTTGCATTGCTTCTATAGATATGTATAGGTAGATGCCCTATTAGCGGCTGTTTCTATGGGTCGCTTTACGAAAGATGTCTGCCATATTGGAAAAAGACGTCAAAGACGATCAGTGAACACTTGAGAGCAATTTGCCTGTATGTCTGCAACCCTATATGCATTTGTTTATCTATATCTGCAATAGACTTCAGCAGATGATTTTGCTAAACTAACACAATACAACAAGAAATTAGCTAACAACATAAAAAGTTACCTCCGTTTAAAAACCTGTAATATTTAAGTTTATACATATTAAAAACACAAACCAATACATTCAATTTCCTCATGAATTTAAATGTAGTGGCGCATGACCAGGTAATCAGTGTAGCTTGCCCTTTGATGGTCAAAAATAATCACTACAGTACAAGTACATTTTAGTTGGGCTTTTTTTTGTATGTGTGTATTTGCGGTCTACTTTGAACTTGCTGACATTTCGGAGAGAAGACACCAAAAACCGGGACTGTCTCCAGATAATGGGGACGTCTGATCACTCTAACTGACAGCTCTAGTCCAAACCTTGCATTGTCATTCAAGACATGAATCTGCAAGTCCAAAACTCCATGAACAGGGGATACAGATTTTCTTAATATCCCTGCACACGTTGAAGCACAGCAGGGCTGTTTTTAACACCTGTTCTGCAATTTTATATAGAGGAAGAAAATGGCAGCTGCTCTTTATAATGACCATCGCCTTCTTCCGGAACAAAATGCTGTTTTTTCCCTCATACCCTCACCCTAGAACAGCAAGGCTCTCCTTAGCTGTCAGTCTCCAGGCGCTGCTTAGACAGACAGTGGAGGACGTCTGGGACAGTTTCGAAGCTGCTGGGAAATTAGGTGGAGGCAGAGGTGGATTCTGGGGAAGGATTAATGTGACTGATTATAGAGATGATAAAGCCCCAGTGTGAGACTCCCATTCCTTTTACACACAAGCAACATATTATAAAGTGTAACCCCCTCTTTCTCTCTCTGTTTTCTACCCTCCTCCCTTTCCGTTTCTAACTCCTACGCTCCACATCGCTCTTCTTTCCTTACATTCATAGACATCCCCATCAACCCACTCTCACTGCAGGGATCCAGTCAAAGACATTCAAGGGGGCTAAATGCTCAGATGTACAGTATACTCAGCTGAGACCGTTTGACACTTTTGCAACCCCTAAAGTGCCTACTTTAGTTTTGATTAAGTGCTGGGAGTCAATCCCACTGTTCTTGTGGTGGCATCAGATATTTAGTTTTGTAATGACTTTATTTGCAGCAGCTCCAGAATGATTAGTCACATGGCATGTACAGCTCAGGTGACTGACTTTGGATTCTACTTACCAAGAAGAGTAGTTCAGATTTTTTTAAAGATCCATTCTTTGTTGTTGTTTTTGTTGTTGCTTGCATCATTAAACCAGTAGGTGGCAACCAGTGTCTTTTTGAGTCACTGAATCATTTTCTCAAGAAATGTGTAATTCTAATTCAAAAGTAGATAATGACTGAAACAGCACTTCCTTCCCTTTTTCATCATCTGGTAACACTTGCATCAATTAGAATGATCATTGTCAGTTCCAAAAATTCAATTTTAAACTATAATTATTGTAACAATAACAACAACAATATTATTATTTAGTTATTTAATATTGTTACAACTGATTACAATTCTCAAGTTCAGTGTTTACTTATTTATACTCTAAGCCTTGTTGGAGGGAAGGTAAAAAAACCATGGCTACAAAAAAATAAGTTCAGGAAAATTAGATTTTGCAGGCTTTGCTTGTCTTATGTAAATGAAGTATACATTATATATGCAAATACAAGAAGGGAGGCAGAGAGTTCACTGCTAATGAGTCTTGTGTATCACTGCCATCTGTAAAAGCTGCATCTACTGAACCACCAGCTGACCCGGGATCAGTAAATCTGCATTCGCCACACTTCCCACTTACTACATGACACTTCACAAATCATTCGTACTTATGTTGCGTTCCAGGCAACCCGTAACCCGTGTTTTTCCAACCTTCTTTATGTGAAATTGCACTGGAACGGCACTTGACTTCCCACCCGTGAACTCGTACTAGATCGATGTACTCCCAGTTCCGTGCTCTGACGTCACATAGCCCGCGAAACAATAATGGAAGCTCCTACGGATGCTGTGTTTTTTATGCAAGTGGTACACGTGATAAATAGACTTTAGGACAATATAATGTTGCAATCAAATTAATAATAATAAATAATACACACACTCAATTCCTTGCGCTCAGGGTGTTTGGCGTGACTTGCCTGGAATGCTACAAAGTCGAGAGTCGTGGTTTGAAGTCGTGACTTACAGGCTCGAAAGCCTGCCTGGAACGCAGCATTAAAACACAGATTTGCCATGTGAATTTTGAGGCATATTTAAGTTTTTGTCTTATCTGAACTGATCGAGAATGACATGCGTCACCCTTATTATACTGACCTATTTGCAGCGTTTTGTTTGGTTAACTTTTCAGGTCACCATTCATCCCTCCTCCTTCCTGTTGGATGGCTTTTACATTTACAGCCAGTTGACTCCTCGTGGCCCTTGTGGTCTGTGTAATTTCAAGCTATTTACATCATGGTTATTCCATATTACTTCATTCTCAGCTTTGGTTTTGTGGTCTTGATTTTGTGGATACAATCTGTTCTGCCAGGAGGACATTGTGGAAAGTTTCTTATCCCACAGGAACGTGGCAGCAGTACAAATTTAGTTCTGTCTAACAAGGCTTCACTTCTCCATACCAACCCACGCAAGGGCTTACATAGTTTCATTGAATTGCATTCATCTGAAGGAATACGTTCTCTCTTTCATTTTATTTTAGTAGCGCAGCCTCAGATTCATTGTTTGAAACAGTCTAATGATTTGAACCCTGGCCAGGCCCCATCTGAGAGACAAGCTCTTCTGCATGAACGGAGCAGAAATTAGTAAATTGAATGTTTCCATTTATGAAGCTTGTTTCTAAATTATTATTTGTATCAGCTGTGCTTCACTGCACTCTGTTTACCACATTCCCCTCCACTAGAACAAGTGCCTTATTAAGTGAAATGACAGGATAAATCAGGTCACTAATTCCACCTCTGTGTAATTAAGCCAGACTGAGCTGGAGTTGTCACTGCACCTATTTTGATACTGTGCAGTGCTTTGTTACAATTTGTATTGTTAAAAGCGCTATATAAATAAAGGTGACTTGACTACAGTAACATTTGTATTAATGTGAAACTCTACCAGGGTCCTGTACTGTGGATGTTTTTTAGACTGAGATATTGTGGGCTGAATGCTATTGTGAAAATGATTGTTTTGCTCTTCTATGCATGAAACAATTAATGTAGTGCCATAGAGGTTTAATGGAGTGATGGATTCATATATCTCTGCCCACAGAATGAATATCATATTTATTTTTAGAGCTTTCATCAGTTCGTACTCTTACTGTGATAGTCTGCTAGTTTTATTCGAAAAATATTACAGTAGGTTTCCAAAAGACTGATGAATAATTAAGGATGATTAATTATGATTAAAATAAATAATTATATTATTTGAACCTGGAATTAAAAGGGTGTTTTTAAGGGACATGAACAAGATGGAAAAAGTATATTTAAATGATTTTGCATTCTCTCGCAAAAGAATTGCTTTGTCATCCGAAAAAGCATTGAAATATAGTTTTGCCTCCCACCTAAAGTTATTTCCGTTACAAACATTTTCAGAGCGAATATACATTTCTTGGCGGAACAATTTTTTAAAATTTTTATGAGTGAATATAAGGTTTCTTCGGGAAATTAATACAGTACAAACTTTCTGAGAGAGCACAAACATTTTGCGAGAGAATGCAAAAGTTTTGTGAGTAAATGTAAAGTTTCTCAGCAGAGTACAAATGCTTTGTAACAGAACGCAAACATTTCTATCCTGACAAATCTCAGAAGATTTTAGCATGGTAATGGATATGTCAATGTTTATGTATTTGGTCTTGGCGGAATAGATTTGCTACACTGCTGCTGCTATTACTGTAGTTGTAGATTATTGCTGCTGCAAATCAAATACAGGAACTTGCTACAACCAAAACATATGCAGATATGGTGCTGTGAGTATTTAAGACAAACTGCTGCTGCACAAATAACTTGGCATTTACAGTGGAGCTGTGAGATAAATGCTCTAAAAGCCATTTCTGAAAAGCAGCAAGCTGGCTGTGAATGCATGAAGTAATCAGTAGAGGTTTCATGTGAGGGCCCAGCCTGCCTCATCTAGTGTTTCATGACATAACTTGGCATTTTTGTGAGTAAATGAAAAGTTTCTTGTTTACAGTGCGAGAGACTCCAAGTGTTTTGTGAATGCAAAAGCATCAAAATATTTCTACGTGTCTTTTTTTTTGTTCCATCACCTCTGTAGGTTTTGGGTTTGTTCAAAAGTGAAAACATGGGAACTTAATGACATTAAATGAGAGAAATATGAAAGATTCTGCTTTATTTCTAGGTCACTAATAATACTTTGTATTGGAAAACAGTGACATTAAATTAGAAATAAATACATAATTGAAACATGTTCACTAGTGGACATTTGAACAGAACCATGGTACTGAATTAATTACCAGTTTACTCTTTCATACGCCATGACATTTGCACAGTACACCAAATATGTACCATGGTACGTGGCTGTTTTTGTTTAGCAGTTGCCTATTATTTATCGAGCTATAGTGCTCATTTGGGAATTTCAGGTTCAAATCTGGTTTGTACAGTATTGTCTTGATCCTGGTCATTCCCATTCTTTACTGTAAAAAACTGCAAAAGGCCTACAATATATTTCCATACATACAGTGAAAATGTAAACCGTATCTGTTCTGAATACTCTGTTTCTTCTTGTGTTTTATACAGTGAAATATGTGCTCCTATGAATGTTTATGAGCACGGGGACATGTGTCTCAGCATTGCTGGCACTGTAGTACAGTACTGGAGAGTTGGGCATTGGCTGAGTGACACCCAATTAGGGAAAAAGGTGAAACGGGCTAAATGATTCATAGTAGAGATGATGATTCATTAGCATAGTAATGTTCAACTCAGGATATTAAAACAGCTCTGGTTTGGCCTTAAACGTTCGATTATCTGTCAACAATGTCATTCCAATAAAATAACAATCAAATTAAACCTCTGCAGACTATTTTTGTCACTACTTGTGACTGAGACTTGGGAATAATTTTGTCAGTATAGGCATGCGAATTGCAGCATATGTTCATTATTCATTCAATTTATTTCTTCATCAATTTGCTTAACATTGAATAATTATCTGGTTTTTTTAGGCCCAGGAGTGAACCCTATTTACTGGCTATTGTAATGATTTAAAGATTTGTAATCTAGATAAAAGTACATTATTAAATTGTTCTTGATGCCAATAAAGAATCTTTATTTTAATGAGTGAACGGTACACTACCATATGGCAGACTCCTTAGGCAGAAGTTGATTGTGGAAGAAAGATTGGAGAATAATGACTGTGAAGTCTGGTGCTGAGATGACAGCCTGTTGATTTCAGCTGATCTCAAGTCAGTTTTCTCATTTTTTTTTCTCATATAAAGTTCAGGATAGAAGGATATTACAGCTCAGTGATTGTTGAATGATGGTGAATGTTGGACTCCTGCTCAGATGCCAAGCTGAAAGTGAGCGGAGTCCCATTCAATTTGAAGGACAGACCTGCTATGAGACATTCTAATGTATAAAAACAGATATATAAAGAAGAGACAATGTGTAAATATTATGCATAGTAGTGTAGTGTTCCTCACTAGAATTTTTGACAATTTGATGTGTTTTGGTCTATGGCATTTTTATTCATTGATGATTTATTAATTGACAATTTTTCCAGAGCTAGATATTAACATTTGTAAAATCAAGCTACCTCATATGGTTTTATAAGACCTCTTCAAAAGACCCACTGTTCTAGATGTTAAAGCTATAATCAGTATCCTCTCTCTTTCTCACTTTGTCTGCAGCCTGAAAATGGAGACTAAGGGTAAAGGCCTGAAACAGCAGCAACAGAATCACAAGAAACTTCTGGCAGCCATGTTGTCTCAGGACTCGTTTGACTCCATGCCTGACTCGGCCCCCTCAGTCACTGAAGACGAGATGGAAGATGAGGATGATGCCATGGAGCTGCTGGGTAATGAGCGAACACGCACGCACAGATATTCCTCCTCATAATCTACTGCAATCATATTCTCACGCATACCAAGCACAATTACATGTTTATTGCTTATATCACCACTGATTTTGAAGCATCATCTCTGGTCTAAATTGTGTCCTGAATGCCTTTTGATTACTGAAGCACATTCAGCATCATCTAAAGACTATCTCCTCATATGTGCGCTGTTACTAAGATTTCATATTTTCATGAGAGAGCGCTTACAAGTAGCATATATTATTGTAATATGTATTGTGAATTAGTAGAATGGCACTAAAAGACTGGGTGTTATCAGATAATAATTGTGCTGAAAATGATCTTTCGCAAAAGATTCAGCTATGTAAGCATAAATAGTTTTTGTTGATAAATTCAGATTATTCTACTAGTAGGCTATAATATATTCTACATACACGACTACACCATATCAGCATTGCACTATTGTTAAATCTAACTATTATAACTGTTTAAATAGCTACACATAACTATTAAAAATTATATTTAGTAATTGACGTAAAGCTGAAATATTATAAAATATAAATATTCAATAAAAACATTTATTTAAAGCAATTGTATGGGTTTAAGTAATACAATTAATGCAGAAATAAAAATAAAACGAATCAAATTTATTGCATTAAAATTAAATGAAAACTGAAAATGTAAAAATAAAAGCTAATTAAAAATATTAGTAAATACTGCAATATTATATAAAAAATACCAAAGTAACACTGTTTATAGATGGATACGCAGACAGCAGCAAACAAAAAACAAGAACAAATGGCCGTGGACTGTATAATACTTCTCAACAGATTGTTATGTTTAGAATCCCTATGAGTCACTATGATTTATCCTCGCTGCTCCAATGATTACATGAGCGTGACATCCTAAGTCCCTGTTTCTGTGCCGGTGCCAGACCACCCCTCAGGTACCAGAGCTTTGTAGCAGTTTAGCTCTGTGGTGTTAGCAGGTTGGTTCCTGCATGGGTGCAAGACGTAACCCAGTGCCTCCCACACAAAGCTCAACCTGTACTTGCATGTGGAAAATGTGCCGTTTTCAAATGTGAATAGAATTAAAGCTTGAAGATAAGAAGTGTTTCAGTTTGTAAAAAGCAGAACTTAATGTATGTCTTATAACTTAATTTTTATGAACAATGCCTGAGTCTTGGTGTTATGGGCACTTCCTCTGTCTGTTTGCCTCTTCAAGATTAATCGCTTTATGTATTCCCCAATTGTAAGTTGCTTTGGATAAAAGCATCTGCAAAATGACTAAATGTAAATGTATGACTTGTTACTTAAATTTAAAACGCTTTAAAAGGGATATCCTTGTGCAAAATAAGTATTTAGTATTATTGAATATATATATATCAGTAACATGCAATTAAGTGTCTGAAAAACAGAACATTAACTACAATATTTACATTATTCTTTTGAAGATATGCTAATGTTTTCTTCTCTTTGCAAAGGGTCGTTCACCCAAAAATGAACTCTCTCATCAATTGCTCACCTTTTGTTTTAAAACCTTCATTCTGTCTTATGCGGGACACAAAAGGAGATATTTTTTGCAAAGTTCATGCTGCTTTTTTCATACATTGAATGTGAATGGTGACCGTAGCTCTAATTCGAGACAATCAAGGCAAGGTTTTGAGTAAATAACGAATAAAAACTTGTTTGTTTGAACCACTTTTATGGCGCTTTCAGAACCTTTCCACTCTCATTGTATGCGACTAAAAAATGCTACACCATCTATAGCATCTCCTTTTGTGTCCCACAGAATGGTTTGGAACAACATGAGGATGAAGAAATGATGACAGACTTTTCATTTCTGAGCGAACTATCCCTTTAAATAACCTTTTCAAGCAGCAGCGTTTATTCCCGAAAGTGGTACTGGAGAAGCTTTTCATCAAGTGCTGGTTGTGTTCTTGTTTCGTATGCGAGGGTAAAGAGTTTGCCTTCTGACACTCCACACACAGAGCTGTCTGGGGCTGATTTTGTTTTGTTCTTTTTGTGGGACGCGGTGTGCCCTTGGTTGTGTGTTCTGTTAGCAGCGACCTGGTGAGCTGAACTGATGCACTGAGGCTTTCTCCTGCAGAGGATGCTGGGAGATAATGAGATTTTCTGTGCTCTGAGGTAGCAGCAGAGAGAGCATACGCAGCTGGGATGGGAATACTTTAGTGATATTTCAACAACCTTTTTCTGTTCTCTATCATTCCATGAGTCTCTTCTCTGACTATTAGTTATTGCTCATTAAAACTCCCACTTAATTAAGTTTAGTTTGAGCTATTTGACCTCGAGAGCATGTTGTAGAGCTCTCTGAAAGTTTCCACTTGCACTTGTTGTCATTAAAGAAGCTCACTTGAGTGCCTGCTAGAAAGCCTCTTTACCCCCTTAGCAGCCCAATAACCCAATAACTGCAAAAGAAAATGTCTATGGCTATGTATAGAATACTATACTACTACACTACTAGTACTTTTTTGAAGTATATAGTAAATGATGTACTCTGTGCACATTATACAGTGTATATATATTACTACATTTGCCATAATTTGCAATAGACAAGGTTTTCAACATTTGTAATGCCAAGGACCTTCAAATATGACGATCCCCCTCCTTAAATAACTATATATTTGCACATAGAGAATATATAAAATGTGACTAGAAACTCATATTATATAAATATTATGGTATTTCAGAAAAAATTGTAAATATATTGTGAATGTTAAAATCACTTCATTAAGCATATTTCTTTCATATTTAAAGTGCACATTCATTTTTACATCCCTCAAAAAACTATTTGTAACATCTCCTATTGACTCATTATTTGACTGCCAAAATACTAAATAAATAAATACGCAAATAAATAAATAGATAACATAAATAAAATATCAAATTTATCCAAGATGGTTAAACTCCCCAATATTGTATTGAAATGTAGTGGCAGTACAGTACAGCAGTAGTAGCAGCAGCATTAGTAGCAGTAGTAGTAGCAGTAGCGATAGCAACAGTAGCAGTGTAGTAGCAGCAGTAGTAGCAGTAGCAGTAGAAACATTAATTTACATACAACTTACTGTAGAGCCCTTGCTCTGGTGCTTTAAATAGATATTGGATATTGTTTGCAGGGATGTTTTGTAACAGTGTGTGTGCAGACAAAAAGCCATATAAATCATATTTTACTCCAAATGATTACAGATGTATTGATTTGATGAGAGATATATAAGGATATGTGGCTCTCAGATTAACTGCTCTCAGTAGTTGCAGGCTGATGGAGTTCCTGGTGTCTGGTAGTGGCATGGGCTCATCACTCATATCGAACACCATGCCAGACGAACTCAGAGAAACGGTGAACAGATGGGACGGAGTCATCGAGACGGGAGTGAGACACTGCGTCTTTGGATCTCATTTCGTGTGTCAGTCCTGTGGTCCCTCCTGATCTTAAGCAGACAGCAGTGTGACCCTCAGTCTCATTAGAGCATCATCACAGAGAGCTGCAAAGGTCACAACCACTATCATGTGCTTAATTAATCCCTTTTGATTGTGCTGGAAACAATATTACCTCAGAATACAAATGTTCCTTTTAAAAGATAATAAGATAATCTGGATAGGAGACAATGTAGCTTTTATTCTGGTCATACAGTTTTAAATATGTAAGGAGACATCACACTTTTAACCCAAATTAGTTGATTGTGTAGAAAGAAACCCATTGCCTTAAACCATTTACATTTTAAAATGAAACTAAACAAATTAAGCTGAATAAACAATGGATCTTAAGTGGATGCAGTGGACAAATCAAGATTACATTAGTAGTCTTTACTCAAAATCATTACTTCACAACAGTTATTATTATTTGGAGTATAGGTTGTATAAAATAAATATTATACGTTTTATATTGGGTATATATAATATATCTATACGATGTCTTATAGTGTAGTTATACACTAGCAGTAAAAATTAATGTCTGTATATGCTGACTAAGGCTGTATTTATTACATTGTAAAATAATTGTTTTCTATTTGAATATATTGTTAAATGTAATTTATTCCTGTGATGGCAAAGCTGAATTTTCATCCATGATTTCAAGCCATTTCTCCAGTAAAATAAAAACATTTCTTTAACATTATAAAAATATAACATGTTTTACTTTCAGTTTAATGCATCCTTGCTGAATAAAAGTTTTTTTTTCCCACAAAAATATTAAGCAGCACAACTGTTCTGACAATTGTTCAGATTTATAAAAAAAAATCATACATTGAAACGTAAAAAAACATAATTATTCCAAACGTTTGACCTGTAGTGTAAACTGATAATATTGGGATATCATTTAGCATTATCATTAATATTAATACAGATGAATTGACAACATATGTTTCGACATATAACAGTCAGGGTTTCTCTTTTTACAAGTAAAACAGTAAAAGGTTATCTGTTTGCTTGTAGTAGGGTCTAGCTATGAATTTGGTATCAAATCATTCCCATGTTAAATGATATATCTGAAGTTTGCATGTGCTTATATTGACCTCTAGTGGTGGAGATCCGAGCAGCATTTCTTATGCTGTATTATTGACAATATTGTTCTGTTCTAAAGCTTCTCATCAATCCTCTCCTCCCCTCCTGTTTGCCATAAACCGCTTTCGTGTATATGCAGCATTGCTGTGAATATCATTTGAGTCCATCCTTCACTGATGCCTGTGTCTCTGGAGAAAATACGGTGTAATTGCGTTTTAGACCCTCTCCCCACCTTGCTAAATACTCTATAGAGAATTTAATGCAAGTCAAGAGAGTGCAATTATGCTAATGAATAAACCTTGTACCTGATGTCTTCAGCCCACTGGTTTCCCTCAGTTTATCATGCATTCAGTGGAGGTGCTGCTCAGGCTGTTTACTGAACATATTGACTGGGCACATGAGGGAATCAGCCGCTGTGCTGCTCTAATTGTCTTGCTCCTCTGGCAGTTTGGTGAAACTACAATGAAATGCATTTTTAATATAACACAGCTTCAGGGAAAACTGAGGAGAGCCTCTTAATTATGTTCATCACTATATGGTCTTTTTTAATTTTATTTGAAAAATTTTAATTTTTACCAATAGGGTAGAGCATGTTTTACATCACTCAAATGTTGGACACAATGTTTAATTTAACTGCATTTTTTCTCTCTCAACAGAGCTGGCTTAATGTTCAGTTTTGTTAAAAGTTACTGATTCAGTCATCCTACATAAATAATAAGTTTTGCCCCAAAATCCTGTGAATTTAGATGTGCATGAATTCAGCTGAGGCTGGATTTAAAGAGATAGTTCACTCAAGAATTAAAATTTGCTGCTAATTTACTCGCCCTCAGACCATCCAAGACTAAAATATTTTTTTCTTCAATAGTACAGTACAGATTTTTTTTTTGCAGAAAGTGTAGACCTCTGTGATTCACAAAATGCAGCAGCTACTGCCACTTTGAGAAACAAAAAAGCATATACAGGATACCCAAAATTAATGCTAGTATCTCCTGACGATATAAAGAGGAATATGATATTACAATATTTTCTATAGATATTAATCCAGCCATTGGCTGATCATCAGAGCTTGTGCAGCTGCTCTAGTTTCATTAGCAATTATTAAGTTCATTTTATGAGTTGTGTGTGTGTGTGTATATATATATATATTCATATATTTTTCTGTATCAATTTTCTTACGTCATTCATTTTGTCCTCCAAGCCAAACTATATTAATATTTTTATTTTGTTTTACTTTTGTGTATAATGTGTTATTAATATAGTGCATATATTTGTAATATTCCATATATCTGTCCATCCTGTACTATATAAAAATATCCCATCACTTTATTTTATTTTAACTGACTCCAGGGAAAACAGAGAAAAACTTCTTATTTCTGTTCTTCTCTAAATTTAATTTTTCTCCTTTTTTTATTTATTTACTATTTTAATTGTTACCTGTCAGCTATGTTACTCAGTAGTAACAATTTGATTGTTCATGCATATTGATCAGTTATTTTTATTAGATTAATGGGTAATGTTTTTAAAGTATAATTATAATATAAAACTTAGCATTAATTACTTAGTTCTATTATATTAGTTTACGTTTGGTATTATTATTAGGCATAGTACTGTATATTACTATTATCGTTTGGCTTTGGCAATATCAGCTTTCTACCACTAGAGGGACATCATAGTTATTTTCTCCTTTATTTGAGCTGCTTGAATTGTTGAAGTAAAATGAGCCAAAGTGCATTTGCTGACAAAGACACAACATTATTTATAAAGGGTTACAAAAATATGACATTGGTTATCTGGAAAATTATATATGACAGTCATAAAACTGTTGCCGACTCAAAGTCTCCTTTTATGCTGGGATTATTGACACTAAAGAATAAGTTCTTTGTATAAACAAATCAATAAATAAAAGCAGTCTCAGTGGAAAATGACTCACGACTTTTGTATATGAGATAAATACATGTGGGGCCACTCATCATACATCATCTGCACACAGTCAACCGCATTTTCAACTCTTCAAATGGGTTTTTTGAAGCAAAACCCTGTTTTTGGCAGTATTTTGTTGTCTTTTGGTTAGCTGAATAAACCAACATGGTAGAAAACCCTTTTCCCAAGACATCAGTGCACTCCCATGCTGGAGCAACACTAAAGATTGCCATTATGAATTTCATGGCCTCGTGAACTTGATGAAGATACAGATGAAGCCGCACATTTACAGTAAATGATGTCTGAAGAGAGCGCTCACGGGACACTGGTTGCCTTTTTGCTGTGCTAGTCAATCCTAGCGATGACAGATGTGTGTAAGTGAGACTAAAATAAATAGTGTAGCTTTATTCTCAGGTTGTTTTACATGTCTGAGCTGTGGCCATCTCGGCGGGATGAATAAGCTATTTCTGCCAGGGTTTAGGGTTTCGGATTTTGTGGTGGCGGCTTTTTATCTGGTATAGACTGTGAATATGAGTCAGGTCACATCTGTCACCTTTCAAACATTAGAAGTGAATTTATGAAGGGGTGTTCGTGTGGGGTGAGGAGACAGAGTTGATAAATGGTGCACTGGTTTCACACAGATCTTGAGTTGTAATTGTCTGGAGGGTGAAGCACATTTTCATGGGGGATGAAGCTCTCTTGTGCTGGATGCCCACCCGTTTCTGAGACACCCACTTCGTCTCGCTCAGAGAGACCCAGATGACATAGCAGCCGTGAATCTCTCAAATGTGGTTTGTTGGTTTGGCTGACAATAAAAAGATGTTAAAATATGGGAATTTTTGGGAATCTCCAAGCACTGAGGGAAATATTGTGTTCTGGTTTATTGGTTTTTGACTGATTTGTATATACGTGGAGTTATCAGTAGCTTGTAATTTCTGTGTTTTTATTGGTACACAGTAATTATCGAATTGAATTGTAAAAACAATTAGTTTTTTGCATTGTCTGAGTGAGATGTAAGAGGCTCTTGGCCATGCAAAAGTCAAGATTTATTTTATTTAAACGAAGGTGACATGTAATATTATGAAAGATAAATGAATGCTGTTTATGTGAAGTATCTATTCATCAAATAATCCTTTAAAAAAAATTAAGCAGCATGACTGTTTTCAACATTTATAATAATCAGAATGTTTCTTGAGCAACAAATCAGCATACTGTATAAGAATGATTTCTGAAGGGTCATGCGACACTGAAAACTGGAGTAATGGCTGCTACAAATTCAGCTTTCCCATTAAAGGAATGAAGTGCATTTTTAAATATATTCAAATAGAAAATTGAAATTATATTTTACATTAATATAGTAAAAAAAAAAAAAAACATTCTGGCACAAACAAAAATTGAAACTATCTTACCGACCAAACACTTTTGAATTCTATCCATATATCCATCTAATCATCTATCTATCTATCTATCTATCTATCATCTATTATCTATTTGTATCTATTTTGTTAAATGAATATCTGAACATACAGAACATCAAAAGAAAGAACAGATGATCTGCTTGTAAACAGAAACATTTTATTCTAGCTTCTTGCATTCGTTTTTTTGTTGAAACACTTGAATGTGGGTAAGTTTCATAAATAAAAAATAAAGAAATAAACAACATTTTGAACCAAAACCTGAAAAAGACTGAATTGGAAACAGAATGATAATCAAAATGTAGACGGAGTCGATCAACACCCCAAAGCTTGACAGTCTTTATTACCTCTTCATTGGTTGACATTTTATTCCATAACATTACACAGTTTTTATGCTGTTTTATGTCTGATGATCATGTTAGATCACATGTGGAAGCATCTGTTGTTTCAGTTTCTTCTTCACTTGTGTTTTTCTGGAACTCAGATGTGTAGCACCCCCTACCATATAACAATAAAAACACGGATTCTATAGGAGCACATACTGTATATTTAGACTTTTTCTAAGTATAAGTCAAGTGTTAAATGTATATTTCTAATAACAAGCTACACTAATAGCACACTTGAATAAACTTCTTTCTCGTAAGGGCAGAAAAGTGCTTTGTTTTGATTCCCTAAAAAGAACCAGTTTACAAGATTTGGACTAAATCAGACTACACTGGTCACGCTGTATGTTTTTGCATGAGCCTTGTGAGGACAACTGAGGCAAGTGCATCATTTATATTAACCCATTCCAAATTAACCTATATAAATGGCTATATTACTACCTGATCTCATGGGATTTACGTACCTGGGTGCACTTTTTAGCGAGACACAAAATACGTACCAATAACTTGGTTATTGGTTAAACATATTACTACAGTTTCCAAAAGAAACAAACACTAGAGGCAGTAAAACTCTGACACCTTTTACTCCTTTTCACGCAAATTTACAGAATTTTGATTAATAAAGTGTAATTTTCTCACAATTACTTGAAGAATTCATTTTACGACTTCAAAACAATATAAAAAATGGGAGATTTGAAAACACTTTTGAATGTTAGCATCGCACATATTTCATATCTATGGGTTTTCATAGACGGTAAGTTTGTTCGGTTGCTCACGGAGTACAGAGATGCACTTAGAAAGCAAAGAGCTCCGGTTCGAATCCCGTGTAATCACGGTTCGACAAAGCAGTTCAAATCTGCATATAAGGAAGTTGAAATGGCACGGTTGCATCAACAAATAAGTTTTTATGTCAGTTTTGCATTTGTTAACAATCGGGTAGGTTTAGGGATGGGTTTGGTGTAGGGCATATTTCCAACACGATAGAGCATTAGTTTTTAGCAACGGTCCCTGGATATTTAAATTCTGATCCGCCGCGATACGTTTCTGTAGCAATGTAATAAAAACATTGCAATATGAGACCAGGTTGCTATATTATAGCAAAGCATTTTATAATCCCTTCACATTAGCATAGAAGAATGTATTTGAATACTTTGCCTTTAAGAAGACTCTTGTTGATTATGCTGCGATTAATCCTGTTTTACATGATCTTTTTTTATGCGCAAAGCGGGATTATCATTTGGATCGGTTTCACTTTAACCTCCCAGATGATGTGAATTCTTGGTATTTTATAGATGTGTTATGATCGCAGTGGATTAAGCGATCAGGGCACTGCTTTTGTTTGTGATGTAATGGCAGCCTGTCTTGGCAGCCGTCGCCACTCTCTGCTCTTCCCTGACGCCAAGAACTCTCTCCAGGATGCGGAGACACAACAGTTGCCCTGGTGACGGCGTAAACAGATAACATAGATGCACCACTGTATCCAGTATGCACAGTGTTTGTCAGGGATGCCGGTGATGATGGAACATGCTGGTGTAAATTACAGTGATCTTCAATCTTTCATATGAAGGAGGCTTGGCTGTGGCAACTATATGGTATTTTTGATACACCTGATAAGAATGGAAAAAAGTCCCTCATGAAAAATTATTGGTCTTATATGGCTTTTACCACACACTTGCAGATGCATTACCTAATCGTGCGCAGTTGTGCCAAGACGCTGCAAGCCGCAGCTCAATGATTGATTGTGTAGGCCACAGTGAGCCATTTATTAAAAACTGAATGACAGCTGAAAAGATCCAGTGAGAGTATGATTTAACCCACAGACCCCTAGAGGATTTACAGTAGAGCGAAAACCTCAAACTATGATGTATTGCAAGAATGAACCCATAGACCTAACAACAAACATATCTAAAAATCAGACATGTAACAAACAGTGCGTCACGTTTGAGTCCAGGCGTCGTGGATATGAATGGTCTGTTTTGTAATCTTGCGATAATGTTATTCTACACACAATGCCCCTGTAGGTTTTATCTGACAGTTTGTGTGCGTGTGTTGTGCTGTGTTCGTCGGATTTGTTTCTTGGTCCTCATGGCGTGATAACAGGAACATCACCTCTGCTATCAACAGTCAAGCGTTTTTGCAGTCGAGCATGGTGTGTATGCCGGAGTTGCAGAATAAATGTAGGGGTTGTTGAATGAGTTATTGGCTTTTTGAGGTTTTTCTTTTACCTTTACCGTCAGGAGATACTGAATATGTCTGACAGTTGTATGAATTATTGTTTTAGTGCCAAGGTTTTTAAACTGGGGTCCAGGAAAAAATGTCAGAAAAAAGCATCAAAAAAGTATCTTATGCTCACAAAGGCTGCATTTACTCGATACAGTAAGACAGTAAAACTACAGTACATATTACAGTAAACATAATTAAGCTATTTAAGATAACAGTTTTCTATTTTAATATAATTTATTTATAATAAATAATTTATTCCTGTGATGCCAAAGCTACATTACGCTAGGCTTCAGTGTCACATGATCCTTCAGAAATCATTCTAATATGCTGATTTGGTAAAGAAAAAATATATATATATTTTGTGATTTATTATTAATTTTGAAAACAGTTGCTTCCCTTTTTTAACCATGATACTATTTTTAGGATTCTTTGATGAATGTAAAAAAATACTTTTGATGAATTTTGATCAGTGTAATGCATACTTTCTAAGTAAACTAATTATTTATTTAATAAAAAAAAACGTACTGATCCCAAAATGTTTAATTAGTGTATAGTAGTTGTATATTGTATTGTGAAAAGCACAATATAAAATATTGATTTTAATAAATAATGATTAAATCATAAATTGCTTTTATAAGTAATATTTTCCAGATAGTATTTTTATTTTTTTTGGCTTTAGTACAATGACAATGTAAATGTCAATTATTTAAACCATATTGTCTTGATAATATAACTCCTCCCCCGTAACAACCAATAAATGTTTTAAAATAGCTGCATTTATATTTTAGGATATGGTTCAGTGGATCATTGAATTTGGGGGACCTTGGCATCCAAAAGTTTGTCAACCTCTGCTTTAGTTAAATTTATCTGGAGTGATTCAACTCTCTTATTTTTAATGTACCAAAGAACCGTCTGTATGTATCAATTATAACCAGGCGCGGACTGGCCATTGGGAGCACCGGGCTTTTTTTTGCCTTCCCAATGTGCCAAAGTGATCATTTCCGATTGTGGCATTCCATAATAAATCTAAATTAAATAATAAATCGGTTAGTCTTGACTGGCAGCGCCACGCTTCATGTCTGTTCCTTCCCTCCGTCAAACAGTTTTGAACAGAGTCGATGCGCGGCGGTGGGACTCGAGGAAGGAGAGGAAACGGCCAGACGAAACAGTTAAATGTAGCCAAAATTACTAACCTGTTCAGGACTTCAAGTGCAGGTCAGTTTAATATGTAATACGCTGCTGTAGTTTTGTCTTTATTAACCTAGTTGAGTATTAAACTACTAGCACCTGTTAGGCTGTCAGTAGCATCCCATAATTATCATCTGTCAGAATAATGTGCTAAAGGACATCATTATCGATTGGAAAGTTACATTAATAAATTTAGCTGGCAGATATTCACTTGGATTTATTGTATAGAAAGGGAGGGAGCTAGAACAAACAGCAACACAAAAATATCAGTCAGCCCAAAAATACAATAGTGTTCAGTATTAGGATTGTCAATGCACTCATTTTGGCATTTAGGCACTTTAGAAAATTAGAAAATATATTTGTATGAATTATAGGTTTGTTATATCATGGGTATTTAAGTCATTTTAAGAGAAATAACAACATCATGTGCAAACAAATTGCAATGAGGTGGTTGTTTTGCAAAAAGGTGAACACAGGAAGAGAAGGCGCAGTTCAAAAGAGAACATTTCATTATTTTCCACGGCCCCGACTAAAGACTTAGGTTTGTCCATGTTTCAGAATTTGTTGTGGGTGTATGGGATGGCCTGGATGAGTGTGAGATCTCCCGGCCTGAACTTTTGTCCCAGTCCACCCCTCATTATAACTGACCAGCAGGTGGCAATATTGTACACATCTGCTATGGATTTTAACAATCACTCATTCATAAAATATAACAAACAGTTTTAACAATTGTGAATTGTACGTAAACTGGTTAAGTAATTAATACTTAAACAAGAGTGTGTGTCTCTGACGTGTCAGCGCCTTCCAGTCCTCATCAACCTCGGCGTCATGTGTAACTCCACTTAATTCCCATCTTTCATTAACTCAAGATATACATTTTGAAAGATCATTTATCATCGCCTGTCATGACAGACGTGACATTTTTGCAGCTTGGTAGGCAGAAGTATTTTTAGAGAATGAAAGGGGCGACCTGGGGCCGTAATTATAAAATGGGTTAAAATATTGTTTTCATTGCAAAGCATAACAAAAGTGCTTTTCCCACTCACTTCAAAGTGCTGTATGCATGTGAGGACTAAACCACAGTGCTGGAACGTAGCATTTTAGTCTTAATGAAACACAAATGCGGAAAGTGCGCAGAGTCTGAGACGTCAAAAGAGCTTCTCGACTGCGAATTCTGTCAATTACCCGGCTCAGATAATTACGAGCTAGAGATGGAACATAAACCCATGGAGAACTTTGAAGTAAATCGGGAAACGTCATGTCTGCCTGCGTAGTCTGCGTTTATTATAGTTTACTGTGGTATGGCTATGTGATTATGGAATTACATCTCTAAAATCATCTAAAATGTAAAAAAATAAATATATGTAACTTTTGGTGGGATTCATGTAACAGTCTGAAGAACTTTATTCAATTAGGAGTTACAAATAGTGACTAAAAACCTCAACGTACACCACAATCATTTGTGTAGACTGTCTTTGATGCATTAAACTACATGGAAACTTTGTCTGGAACAAGCACACACACACACACACACTGGCCCATTGCTTTGGTTGGTGCGAATAATTACAGACAGAAATTCCTTGTCATCACTCCTGTCTTTGTTTGGATAACACTTTCCACCACTCTCCAGGGGCTCAGCATCCCCGCAGTTGATTTATTCCACACTGAAGGTATGCAGTGACACTACAGTAACGCATGACTGCTGCAAACGCACACTCACATAGACGCTGTGCTCTTGTTTTGTCTGGATGTGTGCAGCCACTGTTTTTTTGCTTTTCAATGTTATCAAAATGTTTTGTGTGATATAAAGGTAGCATTTGTACACTGCTTCGGAGGTAGATGATGTATTCTAAGAGATTAAACAAAACTCTTTTGTAGTGCGACTCTCAATAGAGAGCATGTTTATGCTGTAGGGCCCCAGCTTACTTACAGACGTAAACGTTTATTGTTTTGGCTGACGACTGATGTTGCCCTTTTTGCATTGAGCATTTAGGTCTGTTCTAAAACTAGTGAGCTGTTTACTGCATCTGCCTTTGAGGCTGGGTGTTAAAGGGATAGTTCGCCCAAAAATGAAAATTCTGTCATAATTACTCACCCTCAAGTAGTTCCAAACCTGTATGAATTTGTTTGATCGGCCGGACACAAAGGAAGATATTTTGAAGAAAGTTTGTAACCAGGCTGTTTTGGGGCACCATTGACTTCCATAGAAGAAAAAAACACTATGGAAGTCAATGGTGCCCCAGAATCGCTCTGTTTCCCACATTCTTCAGAATATCTTCCTTTGTGTTCAGCAGAACAAAGACATTCATACAGGTTTGGAACTACTTGAGGGTGAGTAAATGATGACAGAATTTAAATTTTTGAGTGAACTATTCCTTTAAGATCTGTTTATATACATGAAACCACATTTGGTGTTATGTAGTCAGTCTTTTTACCTGTTTTATGATTTTTTATTTATTTTTTTAATTGGAAGGACAGATTTTATTGACGTAATAATTTCAGTATTACACTATAATTAATATATTGGCATCATATCGGTTGTCGGAGATTATTAGATGCATTTTTTTTCATTTATCGTATCAGTCAATATTGGATATTTGTGCATGCCCATTTCCTCTATTGTTACATGTAGATTACCTTTGTCCTCACATTCATATTTATTTTTTGAAAGTCATTTAATATTTTAATTGCTCCGTTAAATGTACTCTGTTAAATGTAATTTCTCAAACTTTTTTCTCACTGTCCATCTGATTAAAGGATTTAAAATACATAAGACTAAATTGAGTGCATCGTTAACAAGATTATTTTCAAAGCCTCACCACCCTCTTTGTCTTACGTTGTCGGCAGGCTCTAAATTCTCTGATAAGACTCAAACAAATCACAATGAAATTTGTGTCTTCGTGTCATGCTTTATTTTGCAGCTTTGCTGGATCGGCAGTCCTGGCAGATTTATTTAGGAAAGGCAGTGTACCGTTTAAAGAGTCTTCAGACACCTTTGTTTCCCTCTGCATCAGTTCTTTCCAAATGGAATAGAAGAAAAGCCCACTCTGCAGTCTCTTGCTTTACTATGGCAGGAGTTCAGATCCCTGTCAGGCCGACTATTCCAAGTCTGAAAGTCCACTTTTGGCTCGGGCATTGCCGCATTTGTGAAACAAGCAGCTTTAAGCCCACAGAAAAGAAGAAATTAGCCAAAGCTCTGTGGGAAAACACTTACAGAAAGACTTCCAATGGAAGGCCAATTAATTAGGGTGGGTTTTTATGAGCACAGTTTCTTGCAAACTGACCCCCTTTTAGAAAATGCTCAGGGAACTTACATTGATAATATGAGCCAATGATTTTTCATAGACTTTTGTATTCTTTGATAGAGTTTTGAGGTGGGAAGAGTGACTGTTATACACTCAAAAAGGGCATAACGTTAAGATGCATGTATTCGAATAGCTAATAAAATTCCAATTCATGTGGATTATGCCATTTTAACATAAACAAACAGTTAAATTTAATGTGATGCATATTTGTTAGTCATACATACATTTACAAAGATTGGTCTGCACTCTAAAAAATATTTTTTCAGTTAAAGCAGGAAGTAAATACAACATTGATTTTATTTCCTGCTTTAACTCAAATAATAATAAAAAAGACGGCAGACCAATCTTTCTAAATTTTGAACATATAGGTCTTGGATCCTAGGAGAGTGCAGTTAATGCATTGATTGGCGTCATACATAAATTAAATGGGTAAGATTTCTGTAATAGCACTAATAAACTGAATATGTTTAATCAATCAATCAATCAATGTTTATTTATAGAGCACATTTAAACACAACCGGGGTTGACTAAAGTGCTTTACAATGAATAAAAAACACAATGCAAATACAGGGAAAACAACACAGGCCCAAGGATTGGTCCTTGCAGAAAACCACAACCGAGAGGAATGATAGAAGATGAGTAATTCCACAATCGAACAGTAAAACACCTATTTGACAAAATAAGAATAAAACCACTGTAAGACAGGATCACAAAGTCCTACACAAGACTCCAGGCATGACAGAAGAATGTTGTGATCAACTAAATCAAATGCGCCGTTTAGTTCTAAGAGAACCGGCGTCATGGGTTTCCCTGAATCTGTAATGAGAAGTATGCCATTTAAGAGTTTTATCACTTATGAGTATGTTTTAAATACACAATGACGAGGTTTATATGTTTGTCATCAACAAATGCAATTTTATTCAATCTCATACATTTGATCTTACTGAATATTGCTTGTTCCATAGCTAGATATTATAAAAATGATTGTTTTAAGTAAGATACATTATGCAAATAGTTAATAAACTTGTTTGAGTGCAAAAATCATACCATTATCTTTTTCTTTTATCCATTTCATATGTACTATATGGCTGACTAATATGCACATTTTAAGAACATATTTATTCATTTGTTAAATATTTATAAATTAACTTTCTCTCGGTGCATGTTAGAACTGTGTAATCCAAATTAATTAACATTTTATATATAAAATACATAAATCTTTATGTATGCCTTATATTTCACAATATTACTGTTTTACTGTAATTTGATAACATAAATGCAGCCTTGGTGAGCAAGGACCTTTCAAACCTTAAAAAAACCATACAACCCCAAAAATTTCAATGACATTTTTTATGCCATTCAATGTGTATGCACTTCAAATACATAAATCTTGAATATAGACCTAAACATATTTTTTTAGCGTGTAGTTGTGTTCTTTTTACATCTGTCTCTGTACTTCTTTCAAATGCTACGTCTCAGCCAACTCACATCAGCATTAACAAAAATGCTGCCATATTACCACAAGTGCCCCCCTCAGCGTTGAACCACACACCCTGCAGCCCAGTCCGAAGAGAGATACTTTCCCACGATGGACAGCTGTGTTCTTCTGTACAATGCTGCGTGTGTGTATGAAGTGGCCTCTGGCTCTCTCTCTCTCAGCTGGATCAGACCTGTGATGATGAATGAGGCATGTAATATCACCACACTCGCTGGTATTTCACGAACAAGGCAGTGTCCGCATTCCTGTGCCAAGCGGACCTCCTTTTTACACAAACACATGCTTTCCGTGCTTGCACAAAGACTCATGGGAGAAATCTCGTGTTGACACCACGGAGCGTTCGCACACAAAAAGGTGCGCTTGGGGGGCTTTTAATTGTGACTGATAAGTTATTTCCCACCGGGCCGCTTCCCACATCAGCAGCTTTAACAAAAAGACGTGGCAATTGAGAGATGTAAAGTGAGTAGAGTAAGAGTTTCGTGGATGAATAGGCCAAGTCTAATCCCTGCCATTAGCTACACTTACTTGTCTTACAAGGTGCTTTTTTTCAGTGTGTCCTTCCACACGCTGTCAGCTGACTGCGGTCTCAGCGTAAGTGGTACGGTTGGTATATAACACCTACAGCCACAGGCACGGGTGGGAGGCGCTGACCTCAAGGAACGCGGCTCACTTTACCCCGCTGCTCTGAGTTCTTGCTAGATCATGATGTTTGTGACATGAGAACGAAACTCCATGTGAGAAACATGCTTTGTCAAAGTGGCATTATGAAACAGATTATTCTGGCTTTGAAATCAGATTTAATGAGGCGTGCCAAAGCTATTACACGCACACCTGACCTTACATCTATTGAATTATATAATAAATACACGAAATTGCTACAAACCGTTAAATTGGTTTGCAGTATTACAATTATGCTTGTTGTTATAGGCTGCTTAGATGGTTTTGTTATTCAGTTTCAAATGTACATTTAGAGGAACTGTTCTCTATTTGAATATATTTTGAAATGTAATTTATTCCTGTGATGGCAAAGCTGAATATTCAGCACCCATTAATATCCAGACTTCAGTGTCACATGATCCTTCAGAAATCATTCTAAAATACTGATTTGGTGCTCATTTGTATGTTTGTGCAGTATGTATGTATTGTATTTATTTTCCATTTTAGTTTTACATATCTCACACAACACTTTGTTCCTGACAAAATATCATAATTTTAACTTAAATCAGTCATGTTCATTTATTACATATTTGGTAGGTATCTGCCTTACACCAGGGTCTTAATTAGGGAATATACCTGACTATATATTCACCGGTTTCTGCTATACACCGATTAATATATAAATTATATTTAAGTAGAAGCAGAAAAGTACAACAGGTCTCAACAGCTTAAAAACCCATTCAGCTCTACTTATTCATATACTTGAGCTGGGAAACTCTGGGAAACGACCCAGCTTTCACCCAGCCGCCCTGTTGCGTGTAGTAGAGGAACAGCTGTAGTGTAAAGAGACGCACATCTCTCAGATCCAGCCCTCTGCACCTGTTATCTGGGCGCAGGCGAGCATGCTGTGAGCATATGCTGTGAGAGAGTCACCAGTGACCTCCCAGAGTATAGAGTTCTCTCAGTGCTGTTAGCTTTGTTTATCTGTCTTCATGTATTCTCTCTCCTCTACTTTCAGTCTGTTACTAGTAATCAGAGAGTATTGCTGAAACCCTAAAGTTCCTGGTTATAAACTGCTTAAATCACAAAGATTCAAGATTTGTTGAGTGGATAGTGTTGTTTGTGCTTGTCACCCTGTGTGGAAGTTGATGTATTTTATTTTTTATTTATTTATTTTATTTTATTTATTTGTAATTGTATTTTAGAATAAAATAGAAAGATAAACATTGTTAAAAAATTCTAAATTAATAGTTCTGTTTTTAGTCAGTGTAACCTCCTAATATAAAAAAAATAAATAATAAAAATGATTCACATTGAAATATAAGGTTGATGCTTCAAGACTTATGTCATAAAAACAGAAAGAAAAAAATCCAGAGAACTTAATTTATAAAACATGAATAAATTCTGGAATTTTCTAATTAAGTTAAAATGTTCTGATTTATTTATTTGTAGTAATAATAATAATAATAAATTATTATTATTATTATTATTGTTGTTGTTGTTTTATAAAGAAAAAAATAAATAATTCATTAAATATTTGTATATTTCAGTTTTATTTTAAGAACAATGATACAAACTATAATCACGATAATAATAACAGTAATATTTGTTGTTTTTGTTGTTGTAATTGTTATTATAAAGACAAATTAAATCAATAAATAATTTATTTCATTGTTATTTTTTTAATGATGATGATGAAAAATAATATAAACAATCTAAAAGTAAATGTAAAATGTTTAATTGTATTACTATTATTTTTAAGCATAAGGATCTTTGTGACTCCAAACAAAGACAGTAAAATCATCATCAGATTTTGATCTGTCTTTCTTTCTCTGTCTCTTTGTCTTTCTCTCAGAGGATCTGGATGACCTGCGAATGGAGGGGGTCACTGGCCTGTTGCCGTCCGGCAGTAAGTTCAGCCAGGGCCGCAGCTCCTACTGTTCAGAGCCCCAGGCCAAAGTCACTCTCAACATCTGCTCAAGGTGTGCAAGGTAAATATTTACACAGCTCAATGTTTACCAACAGCCCTCTACTAGTGATGCGCGGGTGGCGGTTATATCCGCGGGCGCTGCGGATGATCCGCGGGTCGGGTAATAAAAAAATGCAAATATTAACAACATTTTCTAAATAGGCTACAGAAATCGAATAAAGTGTAAATTAACATATTAAAGTTATTCAACAAAACATTATTTAGTCAAGAGCAGTGAGGGATTTTTTCTGTCTTTTGTTGTTTGATTGACATTAATGACAAACGGCACAGCTTTATTAGGCTGCTGTCACAAGACCTATTTCATGAATCCAATACTGATACAGATGAGTTTTCTTTCGTGACTGTTTACATTAACTTAAGACAAAACTGACATTGCTTTTGAGGATACTCACCAGGATGACTATTTTGATTTGATACATCATCGATGTGAAGAACAATGAAAATTGACAATTCTGTCAACTGCACCGAAAGCGTGAGCTAAAGAGAGCGTGCAGCAGCTCTAGATGCTGAAGAAGGTCAAAGAGAGAGGACTCAGTGCTGAATCACTCACAGTGTTTTATAATGACTGATTTGATTTGATGGGTTGTGTGAATTTATTTACTCATCTGACCTATATACTCTATACTGAATACATTTTTTGCAGTAATTTCCCTCAGTTTAAAGTTGAAAGCTGCGGGAATGAGTAATGCGATATATGCGCGATATACCGCACTGAAATAATGGAAATAATTAAACATAATTCTATTATACAGAGGATTGTGAAATAGATTTCCATGAACGTTCTGGGTTTATTTATTTTTCAAATGGATCCAGACTTGGAAATTGCTGTTTTAAAATTCCATGACTTTTCCAGGTTTTTCATGTCCATACAAACCCTGAATGTGACGATCGGTGCGGTTATCTAAATCAGACAAAAATATAGGTGCGGGCGGTTGGCGGCTGGATACTTTATTTGAAGCTGCGGATTCGGGTGACGTTCTAGCTCATCCACGCATCACTACTCTCTACTCAATGACTTCACCAATCACAAGTCAAGCGGTCATATATCTCAGTCAAGTCACGAGTCACATATCCTGACCTCTATTTGCTGAGAGGCCACACGCAGCATTTCAGCAATCTGGAGTCAAAGCTCTGAGAGCTAAAGTTGAATAAGTGCATACTGAGGTAATGCGCAACGTTCATCTTACTGAGGTGACTATGACGTGTGCAGTTATCTTAAGACTACGCATCTGGGTGTTTCTTCAACTATGGGCACTTTTGGCCCTTTGAATTGTTAGAAAATGAACATAACTCTCTCAAAGCACACTTTTCATGCTCTCACTAGTTAAATTAATTTGTCCATGAACACTGACTAACTGTGACAGAAGAATTCTGTGATTTATTATTTTCTGAAAGTCATGAACATTTCCACCACGCTGTCATTTCCAATTGATTTTAATTAGCATTCTGTTTCAGAAATAACAGTTGTGGAATGGACATTCTTGTTGTTTGTCGTTGTTGTTATTTTTATAAAATGGTTGACTCCTTTTTCTTGTTAAGGTAAATTGCACAGCTACAATTTTATGCATTCTAAATACACAGTTAAATATTTTCTCACTTTTTGCATAATTTTACATCTTGACTGGAAATATAAATAAAAAATATATATAATAATATATAAAAAAAATTTAAATATAATACAAATCATTCTATTTAAATAACTTATTGAGCATATTTTTGTTTACACATTGTGTCTTATTAGTAACTTTTAAAGAAACTTCATTGAACTTTGTTTATGAACACAACCTTTAAAAGTTTGGGGTTGGTGTGTTTTTTTATTTTATTACAATTTAGAAGAAATATTTTAATATATGTACAGATTTATTTATTTATATGATGGCAAAGATTAATTTTCTGAAGCCATTATTCCAATCTTTAGTGACACATGAGTTAATGCAACCTTAATAAAAAAAATAATAAAAAAAAAATTCAATTAAATAATTCCCGTTCAAACTTTAGAATGTTTGTGTATATAAATTATTTTCACATTTAAAAAATTAAATGGTGTTTATTTCTCTTTGTTTAGATAATCATATTTTAGACATGTAATAATGATCTCCTATTCATATTATTTACAGTTGTTTATAAAGAAGGCATTTAAAAGGTAGCAGAAATAAAGGAAGCACCTTAAAATGGTTCAAGACTGTTTTATTGTGACATTCATATCATAAAAAAAAATTTTTATTTGTTATTTTAGATTTTAAAAAATACCCCTGGACATAAAAGTGTCAAAAGTTGAAGAAACACCCATCTATGGATGAGAGAAAGCATACATATCTTAAAAGCATTCTAGAAATCTGATTGCATTCATAAGACCCACAAACAGATAATCTGTATTATCATTATCTTCATTGTTTTCTGTTTTTATTTCCTGTTGTGTCGTTTGTGGCTGGGCAGTATGATCACATTTCACACTGTTGGCTGTGATAGGGTGACTCAGCGCTCATGTCCGATGCCAGCCTCTGATAAGAAACAATCTGCTGGGTTCAATGGCTGCCACGCTCCTGCATCCCCCTCGTTTGTTTTGTTTGGCTCTTTCTTTTTGGCTTTTCATTTCTTCCCCATATCAGATTCACCAGAGATACTTTAGGCATTCTTCACAGTCTACGAGATGTTGAACACATCTTTGCACTTTTATCACATAATCACTGTTTGTTTGTGCCCAGTTTATCACATTGATGTGGAAGCTCATTTGTTTATATCACAGGTTAAAAGCGCAGGATTGTGGATACGGCCCACCCCGGTTCCATATTTGGATCAGAGCTTCTTGCATTGATCATTTTTTTGTATTTTTTATTAGTGATTCGTTTCTTGGGCACAATATTCTTTTAAATCTGAAAACCCGAAGAGTTCATCTGAATAATTAATTCATGGATCGAATGAATCAGTCTAAGTGATTCTCTAACTGATCGTGTCTGTTTGTACATCTGGAAGCTCTTCATATACAGTAGACTTGCCAAACAGCAGCAGCTCTATAATGTGAGAAACTGATGCCCATCTCTCTCTCTCTCTGTTTTCTTCTCTGTTTCTTTGCCTGGGCATGTGGCTACTTGGAAGACACAGGCAGCGTTCTTCACATTTTCTTAGGCTCAGACTTAGGAATCCTTTTATCTGGACATTTGTTATCTCAAGTGGTCAATGAGTGAAGAACACAGTGCTTAACAGCAGTCTGGAAAGTCCGGATGTTAGACACCGTTAAAACGTGTAATATTATACTTAAACCTGTCAAGTTCATTCAGTGGGTTCACTGATTTATTGGTGGTGTCTTGGGCAATAATCTGAACGCCAATTTTATTCGAAAGTAAGAGAATTCTAAGAAATACATTACCGTTTAAAAGTGTTTTATTTTTTTTTAAAAGGTCTCTTTATGTTCACCAAGGCAGCATTTGTTTAAATACAGTATTTATTTTAATACAGTAAAAACAGTATTGTGAAAAAAAAATTAAATACAGTTTTCTGTTTTAATTTGTTTAAATTTATATCTGTGAATTCAAAGCTGAATTTTCAGCATCATTACTCCAGTCTTTAGTGTCACATGATCCTTCAGAAATCATAATATGCTGATTTGCTGCTCAAGAAACATTTATTATTATTATTAAGTGCTGTCAAATGGATTCATCTTAGTTAATGACATCCAAAATAAAAGTTTTTCATAATATACGTGTACACAAACAGGTGTGAGCAAGGCACCGAACTGTCCCGAACAGAGGATGTGTGCTGTCCACGTGTGTGTCGGACTACTGGGATGTGTGTTTATATACAGTTACAAGATGAACACACAAATACAGTGTATATATACAGTACTCAAATTGTGCATATATATATGGCGGATCGGGGCCTTGGGTGGCCGTGGCGGATAGCCATTCGGGAGTAATGCATAAACACATTCACTCTCTTATACTCTGGAGAGCCGGACGGAACCGGCACTATGTGTGTGTATGTGACAGTTACCACGATACACACACACATAATATGTTAACATGTTTTATTTTGGCTGTTAATTAATCATCTTAATTGACATACTACTATTATTAATTATGACTACTCTCGTGGGCGCTCGGGTGGCGCTGATGTATGTGGGCGCTCGGGTGGCGCTGATAAACAGGAACTGATTTCACACAATATACTGAATTATTTATATACATATAAAATATAGGTATATATATATGTAAACATATATCCTCCTCCAAATGTCTGTTAATTTTGGGAAAAATGTGTTGTGTGCTGAACAAAAGTCAAACACGTAGTGTTGACAAATGACACAAAAATGATGTCAAAATTCCAAATGACAGTACATTAATTATATGTTGAATTTTAAATACACACACATACATGGCCTATACATTTAGAATGAACTATAAATGTATCTCCCACAACCTTGTTTTCATTTACATTCTAATTTAAAGCAGCACTTTTAAATGTTTTATTAATGTAATGCGTAGCAAGTAAAATGCAATAAAATAAATACTACTAAATAGTCAATGCAACAAATTATTTTGTCAAATTATTCAAATTGTATTTATATATTTCTCAAAAGTTTTCTCACAAGATTCCTGCAAGCATCAGTCCACAGTGAAGCTTAAACTGATTATGAAATGTAAACTTATGTGTTTCAGTATTACTAAATCTTCTGCAAGGATCTACTGACCCATAATACACCAGTGTAGGAAAAGGTCATGGGATTTATTCCTTATCTGCCAGTGTCTGTCCTCTTCATGTGATGGATGAGGTGGTAGACTAGCCACACATGCTTAGGAAACAGCTCATCTGGAAATAGCACAATCGCTCTCCGATTTCATCTGCTCCTTAAATTGGCAACAGATATGACACTTTTATATTACGTATGGGGTATATGAATGAAAAAGTGCATCTGATCCATTGCAGGACATGAGTGGGGACTATAAAAGGCAATATGTTATAATTGTTTATAAAGCACAGAGTAGCCTTTTAAAGTAAACCTGAGCCGCAGCTGGCAAAGCATCCGAGACCCCTCTCTGCTATTATGGGGGGACTGACCCGATCAAGCACAGCAGTATGAGTCATTCACCATCATTATTTTAATTATTCATTCCAAAAAATGATGCTCTATGATCAGGAACTGCCTCAGATGGTGGGCTAGGCCAGATCTGGTTTTTTCTCAGTGGCTTCTGTACATATGAGAGAGAATGAGGGAGAAAGTTGTAGTTGGATTTGATATATGGATAGACGGAGAGAAAAATAAAGTCGCAGAATCTGTAGTGAAACAGCAAGGGAGGTAAAGCGGTGAAAAGAGAAGGAGTTGTTTTCTTTTGTGACGATCATGCTTATTAGCTGCCCTGATTGCTTACGGGAAAAGGCACGCAATGGCAACGCCGAGAAATGTGAAATGAATCAAGCCTATCATTTGCTAAGTACAGCATTTGGTGATTTACGGTTCTGAAGTGAAACCGCTCCAAAATAACAGTTTGAGAACACGGCATTGTTGAAGTATAAGGTATGACAATTACACTGCTGTAGGTCTTCATTTTCCACTCTGGGAAATTTGTGAGACTGGAAGGTTTTAATTGGATGCGCCTACTTAAATCACCTGGTATGATCCTGGCCACACAAAATATATTTTTTTTTAAGGATACTGATTTTCCCTGCCTTAAAAGGAATAGTTGACTCAAATATAAAGATTTGAAGCAAAAAGTTTGTTCCTAAAAAACATACATTATTATCGCATTTTAATTTTAGGCAAAATACAAGTCAATAATCCATTAAAACGCTTCCTTCTGTGAAAAGAGTCAACTTCCTGTTGTCCTCTCACATCAAAATGCCCCATATGTGACCCTGGACCACAAAATCAGTCATAAGTCGCATGGGTATATTTTTAGTAATGGGCAACAATACATTGTATCGGTCAAAATTATAGATTTTTATTTTAGGCCAAAAATATTTATCTCCTGATTCATTGAAAATTACTTTTTCAATGGAGAAAGAAACAATAATTTGCATAGAGGATTTGAGCAGTGGTTTGAAGTTAAAAATGTCTAAATGAAGTTTTTTTTTTTATACAAACATATAGCTTTTTGCTTCACAAAATATTAACTAATGGACTTGAGTCATGTAGACAACTTATGGATTATTGTGATACTTTTATCAGCTGTTCGGATCTCATTCTGACGGCACCCATTCACTGCAGAAGATCCAATTGGTGAGCAAATGATGTAGTGCTAACTTTCTTCAAATAAAATAATTTTGGATGGGTATATTTTCATAAAATCTTCATTTTTGGGTGAACTATTCCTTTAAGGATCATAGTACTATATACAGTGAAATATATAGAGTCCATAAAGGGATAGTTCACTCGAAAATTACAACTTTGTTGCCTTTCTTTCATTTCTAGATGACATTGTTCATGCTATCAAGCTCCAAAAATGACAAAGAAGTCCATTAAAAACATAAGACAGGCAGACTGAAATCCCCCCCCCCCTTTTTGAAATAAAGAGCAGCATCAAATTCTGAAGATGAGTAAATAATGAGCATGTTTATATTAATAGCATTAACTGTTCCTTTAAGAACAAGCCCTCTTTAGACAAGCTCCTAATCCCAGCATCCTCTGAGATAGGACATCATAAATGATGGGTGTTTGAGACAGCTGCGCAGTTTGGCGATTAGTAGATTGCTGTCAGGTCTTAAGCGTTCCCCTATGTTACGCTCTGTCTACATTCCAGCCTGCCCATATCCTCATCCTCCCCTGATAGTGATAAGACAAATAGACTGATTTGGCACGGTCTCATCGCCTTTTATGAATAGAGACTCACTGTCTCCACTTGTTCTCATCCAGCAAAGATACTGGGTAAAAATAGAGATTTTATTCGATACTGATCCATTACACAGAGTCCTTTCATAGCCTCAGCAGAGAGTTTACTCTGAAAGGAGAACATGATAGTATTTCTCTGTTATCTTCCATAGCTATCATAACTGTGGGGAGAAATGCAAGCCACTTATTATTGAAATTAAAACCTGTAATGCTCAATGTTTGTATTTTTTTAGGCTTCAAGGGGGCAGTCTAACTGCAAGGCCTGAAGAGGAACCAGTACCCCATGTCCCAGAGCAAGCAGTGCCAGAAATACCTTGTAAGTACCTACAGTCATCACTGAAATTAATGGGGCATGGGACAACATTTATTTATGGGATATAAAGTCAAACAAAAGGCCAATCCTAATATGTGACCCTGGACCACATCATAAGTGTTATGTCAAATTAGTCATAAGGGTAATTTTTCGAAATTAAGATTTATACATAATCTGCAAGCTGAATAAATAAGCTTTCCATTGATGTATGGTTTGTTAGGATAGGACAAAATTTGGCCGAGATGCAACTATTTGAAAATCTGGAATCTGAGGGTGCAAAAAAAATCTGAACATAGAGAAAATTTCCTTTAAAGTTGTCCAAATGAATTCCTTAGCAATACATATTACTAATATAAAGCTTTTTTATTTTTTATTTTTAAAGAAGTCTCACCCAAGCTGCATAAAAAGAATACAGTAAAAACAGTAATATTGTTAAATATTATTACAATTTAGAATGGTTTTAGTATTTTTAATATAATATAACCCTAAAATTGTTTAGAATTATTTTAATAGAAAGTTAAATGTGTACCCTTTATTTAAAAAAAAAACAACTCTGTAACATAATACTTTACTAAAAAAAATAATTAGGCAGCACAACTGTTTTCAACATAAGGAAGAAATCACATGGGGAAAAAATATTTGTAATAATATTTCACTATTATTGTATTTTTGATTAAATAAATGCAGCCTGAGCGTAAAAGACTTACGTCACATAAGAAACCTCATGTGTAACCAGTGTTGGGGGTAATGCATTACAAAAAAAATCAGATTCAGTATTCCTCAAAATGAATAAAAACAGTCAAATGCAAACTCAGAATATAACGCAAACCTACAATAATTAAATATGTTAAATAAGACAAATATAATTTATGTATTTAATCCCATTTTATTAATCAATGTCTTTACTACTGACCTTCAATGATCCAATTCAACCATATGAATAAACAAAAATGACACATTTGTGTTTCATTTTTGTTATCGCTGAATAGTGTTGAACTTTCTTCTCCTGCGTCATATTCTTCATGCAATTTGTTTGAGCGGCGCCCTCTACTGTACAGACGTGAATTTACATTTCCTTCAGCCTCAGGCCTATTCATTTCACTTTTGGTATGAAAGCGTATTTGCATTTGTAAAATAATACTTTTTTATATAAAAACAAACAAGCAAGCCCTGCCCAGATTTAAAAAGTAACTCAAAAGTAACGTAACCATTTACCTTCCATAAAAAGTAACTAAGTAATGTAATTAGTTACTTTTTTAGGGGTAACGCAATATTGTATTGCATTACTTTTAAAAGTAACTTTCCCCAACACTGTGTATAACCTTGTGTAACCTTATGTATATAATTGATTTATTAAGTGCAAGAGCCAAAACTTTTTTTAATGCAAGCAAACAAACAAACAAGCAAATAAATACATGTTATATTATAAATATAATAATACAAAAAATATTCATAAAAAAATAAAAACTTTTCCCATTCATTCATTTTGATATTATTAATTTATTTATTTATATTTACTTAAAATTAAAATCAGTACAGGACTGGCCCCTCTTGACAGACAAGAGTACCTCCCAAGTAGGTCCATAGACAACCCACCCTGCTCTTGTCTCCTTAAATCACATATCATATCCAGAAAGAGTTGATTTATGGATCAGGTTTTGGAGTCTGCTGAAAGGTGCAGCCTGTTAAAAATTAGTCTTTTAGTTCGGGATTCACTCACGCTTACTGAGGAAATGTAATCTATCCATTATCTCTTGAGGGGCCCTTTGGTGTCGAGTGTGGGAGCGTATTGTGAGTGTGTGTGTGTGTGTGTGGTAAAGGCTTTATTGTGTTTTTTTGCTTCTGGATCAGGTCCATTACCCGCGGTGACAGAAACCCTGACAGCAGCAGAAGATCTGCAGATGGCCTCTCAGGTGACAGGGCCGGTAGGTGATCCTCAGCCAGCAAAACTGTTCATTATATCACTTTCCCCAAGTCATTAATATCTACAGCATCATCTCCATTGTGAACGCTGTCAGAGGGACAGTTAAAACCACTTACAGGACCGGCCCCAGCGTGACTTGACTATTTGTCTCCATGCTTGTCAAGCTAGAGGGGACGCTCACCTAGCCAAACCACGAATAAGAGCTTATCGTGTGAAAAAGGTATATTGTATTTAATTAAAGAGCTATTAAAAAGGTGCAGGGTTTGGATGAACAAAGTCTTGGCTGTGTACCTGGTGAGAAAGCACGCAACACTTGCGTCCTTCTCGCTGAGTATCGTGTTGTTGATGGAAAAGTGTTCGTTTACATTCGAGAGAGAGGTCAATGAGGACACCTGTGTTGTAGAAATCCCCCATTCCATCAAATCTGTCAGCAGCAGCCACCAGAGACCAGAACAGACTTCCAACATGGAACACAATAACAGGAGTCTGGAGCCGTTCACACAGAACACGTTCTCGTGTTCAAAGACAGCTGAACAGAACTCAAGGGTCAAGTCTGTCTATCTGTCTGTTCATCTGTCCATCTGTCTGTATGTCATTCTTTCCATCCCATCTTTACGTTTATCTATCTTTCAGTCTATCTGTCTGTCGTTCTACCTTTCATACTATTGTTCTTTCTTTTGTTCTATCTTAACTCTAGGGATTTTTGTCGATAAGCCAACAACTTTCTAATTAAAATTAGTTCATTTCGTCCAGAAAAGTATTCTTACATTCACATTTGTATTACAATTGCATCCTGTTTGCAGCCTGAGTTAAAATTCAAATTGGAGATTTCAAATTGGAAATTAAAAGGTGTTCTCCAATTCAGTTCTTACAAGTGCACAACCCCGGTATTTACAGTTTTTACAATCCCTGGGAGAAATTTTTCAATACTTAGGTCACTTTTCACTTAAGTCACAAGTTCTCATAGAAATAAATTTCACATCCAAAATGTACTAAAATACAAATTCATACATTCCTCAAATGTACTCATTCTAACCAACAAAAACACTTTGTCACTCATATACTACATATAGGTAGTAATACACAGTATTCCTTCTGTAAAATGTATTTACAAAACAACAAGGACAATTCTCAACTGTTTAGAACTCACTGCAGTGTATGTTACATGATCCATTATATTACTGTACGATGATATTCCTAAGTTGTCCCCATTTATATAGATGGTAAAACAGTAAAGTTTGGTTACTGCTGTGCATTGGCCTTCCTGATCTTTCCTAGGCCAGTTCATTTATAACATAGAAAATGCAGTTGTTCTTGACAAAGATAATGTCTATTTCATCATATATTATTGCAGGAAGAAAATTCAGATTCTAATCTACAGTGTGAATTTAACTCCATATCTGATTATACCTATAGAAGTGGGGTCCAAAAGTCTGAATACACATTGAAAATCAGGGATTCAAAGTCTAATTTAAATCAGAAAATATTTTAGAAAATGTTGAAATGAAACAAGGATGCCAGCTCAAGTGAAAACACATTAAAGCAAAAGGGGAAGAAATCTAATTCTAAAATTCATGTTCATTTACATTCATTTCACTAATTTAGCCCACATAGACTGCTGTTGTGCTCAATGTGTGAAGAAGTCGGAAACCAAATTGTTCAGAAATGGGTCCTAGTTATTGTTAAAAAAAAACTTTACTCTACAACTGGACTGATGGCTGTGTTAATCTACGGACACAACCATAGAAAAACAATTAAACACCGCCCAGACCTATATGAACAACTCATCTCATTTCATTCAGAGTCTGACTCTCAAAATCTCATGGGAATTGAACTGTATACAGGTTTCCACTACAGTAACCCCAAACTCCATATAACCCATCATAAAGTGGTTATTTTTCTAT
This sequence comes from Ptychobarbus kaznakovi, assembly GCA_027422405.1. Classification (NCBI taxonomy): domain Eukaryota; kingdom Metazoa; phylum Chordata; class Actinopteri; order Cypriniformes; family Cyprinidae; genus Ptychobarbus; species Ptychobarbus kaznakovi. The sequence goes on along the minus strand of CM049814.1, from coordinate 9,456,071 downwards.
CAGCAGCAGAACAGAGAGTGCAGCTATAATTACAGAGGGAAAGTGTTGGAAAAATCTCTTTAGGAATCTTTTAGGAGTCGTGTGTGGAGCTTATGGGCTGAGAGCTCCAGACAGAGTGGCAACATCAAACGTGTGAGGCTTCTTCTTCGTCACCCAGCGGGGACACCCAAGGAGCTGCGACTACCCTGAGAAACCGTGCCAGAGAATAAACAATGCCGTCCGGACACCGTATAGGGCCTCACACACACTTACGTCTGCTTTCTCATTCACACAGAAACATGCTCTTTACTTTGGCTTGCATTTTTAAGACCTGTCTCTCTTTCTGAAAGAGAGAGACAGAGAAAGTGTGAGAGGAGGCCCCATCGTCTATAGATTAAACCGTGCCAGTGAGCTAAGAGCGAGACGGCTAATGTTTCCCACATGGAGCGGCGTGTGTGAAAGGATCAGATCACCTACTGCTGCTTTTTAAAGCTTAATGTGGTTGTTTTCTGGTTAAATGCTTATTTTGGGCTCTATTTGAAAGGCAAATGTGATTTGTCTTCCTAATAGTTTATTACTTTAACTGGTCCTCAGGGGTTCTCTCGTCTTGCCGCCCAGAATGGCACGGAAAACAAACGTAATACTTTTATTAGCTGAGTCACTTCTTGGGACAACAATAGTCATGGGCGCTGTATCTGTGCTGATCTCCTCCTGGCTGCAGCTCTTGTTTTTAGCCTCATAAATGATGATCAAGATGGACAGAGCTGCTTATGGGCTCCAGGTTGCATAGAGCATCTTGGGACACTTCAGTTTTCATGTTGGCCTGTGAACAATCTGTATTTTTACATGCATTCCACAGTTTTTTTGTTACTGTTTCTTACTGATTTCTATAATCTGTTTATATTATGACCTTTTATTTATATTATGAACTTTATTTAACTTATGTATTTTATTGTATATTATTAAACTACATTATATCATTTTATTTTAATATACTTATTCTTATATTATTATAAGCATTAAATATAGCATAGAACTGAATACTTATTTGCTGTTAAACAAAATAAACCAAAATGTATAAATTAAACGGACCAATTCATTTAAAATGAAAAAATATTTTCTATTATTTATAGAAATAATTACAATTATAAAACATTTTTTATATAAAATTATAAAATAAAATTATGCTATCCTATGCCATTTAAATAATTACAATACCAAAATAATGTCTCCAAATAAAAATACTTTAAATTAATTGCTGGTTATTGTGTGTGTGTGTGTGTGTGTGTGTGTGTGTGTGTGTGTGTGTGTGTGTGTGTGTGTGTGTGTGTGTGTTGTGTGTGTGTGTGTGTGTGTGTGTGTGTGTGTGTGTGTGTGTGTGTGTGTGTGTGTGTGTGTGTGTGTGTGTGTGTGTGTGTGTGTGTGTGTGTGTGTGTGTGTGTGTGTGTGTGTGTGTGTGTGTGTGTGTGTGTGTGTTAATTAATTAATGTGACAAATTGATATTTCACTAAGTAGTTGCCCTGCAGAAAGTAGGAAGTCAGAAAAATGTCAGAAAATATTTTAGAACCAATTATTCATTCTACACTTTGCCTGTCAATTTAGGCTATAATTCTGAAATTCTCTAATCAGCCTTTTTGTAAATTAAATAATCAGTTTTGATTTCATAAAATGAGAATCAGATGGTATAATTTAACTGAACCTCTTTAGCCTGGCCTGGATTTTTAACTGACTGAGAAGGAAGTATTTTGTTTTTTTCTGCATGTGCTAATTATGTCCATGTCTGTATTACTGAAATATGTGTTTTTGTAGGGTTGGAACATGTGTATGTGTGTGTGTGTGTGTGTTTTCCCTATGGGCTTCACTTTAGTTATGACAGCCTCCCACCTTGGCAGATCAGAAATATTTCAGCGTCAACCTTTTCTATTAATATTGGCCTTCTTCGTAATATAAGCCATTACACGTTAATGTGTCTCTCTCATGTGGTATCCGGTCTTGATTGTCTTAGTACTGGGGTGATATTAAAAAAACAGCCTTGAGGAGAGCTTGCTTTGACTGCGTGAGCTAAAACGGTAAAGTTTGGTCACGGCTGTGCATTGGCCTTCCCGATCTTTCTGATTAGGCCTGCTCATTTATAACATGGAAAAATGTAGTTGATCTTGACAAAGATGATGTCTATTTCATTATGCATGATTGCAGGAAGAAAAATCCTCCATTCCACATTTCAAGATTTGTTGTTTCTGTCCTCTACTGCAGTCTGAATGTACCTCCATGTCTGATTGCACTTCTAATAGTGGGGTCCTAAAGTCTAAATCTGGGATTCAAAGTCTAATTTAAACCTGAAAATAAACACATCTTAGCCTTAAAAACTGAAACAAAGAAACAAAAGGAAGATAAATCGTATACTTTCTAATTCCAAAATTCATGTTCATTTTCTTTCACTTAAAAAGCTAAACAGAAGTATTTTCACTAGAGGTTGGACACAATTTCACAAATTATGCAAAATATGCAAAAATGACAAAGCCAACTACAGGCCTCATGTTAAGTCCAATATGTGCAACTCTTTAGTTTAAGGACCAATTTTCACTATTAACTAGTTGCCTTTAGAATACATACTAGAAAACTGGCTGTTTATTAGTACTTATTAAGCACATATTAATGGCTTATTCTGCATTACTGTATTGTAGATCCCCTAATCATACCAATAACTAAACTTAACTACTGTACTAATTATTAATAAGAAGTGAATTAAGAGTTTTTAGAGACAAATGAGGCTGTTAGTTAATAGTGAGAATCCCCAAACTAAAGTATAAACTTTATTATTTTTTGTATTAGACATCCTGGAACATGAAATCAGTGGACAAATTAAGCAAACTTCTCAAATTGCACACACATCTGATTCTCATAAAGCATTTCAGATGTATGGCATGCACAATTTAGTTTTTGGCCCCTGTCTTATCTATTACTATAGCTAGATATTTATTTTTAAACAACAAAAAGTGTGCTGGTTGGTTATTAATTGCTCACAAATGCACTTTTTGCAATCCTTACTATCAGTATGTGAAGTACTTTATTTAAACATCTACTTCAGCTTTTAGCAGGAAATGGATGATGTTTCATTAATTATGGAGATGCTCATTTTCTTGGCATCTGCTTTTGGTCTTTAATGTATACCATCTGCTCTTACTTTAGGAAGAATCATAAGTTACTTTTATTTTTGCATTTATTGACAGGTGAAAATGAGAATCCTGTGTCAGTTGTCTGTAAAATGCTTTTCAGAACTCAACGTTATGCAGTACTATTTGATTCACTTTAGTAAATGTGGACAAATAGAAGATAATAACATTGTATTATTGTTTTCTTGAGTGAAACAGCAGGGGTGGCCTCAATTTCTTCTTCTGAATGGGGTCCCTGAGCTATTATGGGGGTCTGGGACCCTGCAGCTCCCCCTCAATTCAAACACTGAATGTAATTCAGGCAATTTATAAGATATATGCCAGAGGAGTTGACAGACTCTCCCATATATTCAGTCGAGCCATCTGGTTCACGTTTTTCACTCGTTACAAATTTCTGAAATGTTGTCCAGCTAACATAATATAGCGATAGCATTAACAAATGATTCAGTGGGCCTCTAGAACTAAGACATTTGTCAGGCAAGATGCAGACAAACACACTCTTAAACGTCACACAGTGGCGGACTGGCCATCTGGAGCACCGGGAGTTTTCCCGGTGGGCCGCTGTACAATATGGGCCGGTGTACCGACGAAACATGCTACCTATCAGATTGTGCTACCAATAATATATTTGTATTATTTTAAGGGTATGTTTAGGGTAAGGGTAGGTGTGGATGGGTAGGTTTAGGGTAAGGGTAGGTGTGGATGGGTAGGTTTAGGGTAGGGGTAGGTGTGGATGGGTAGATTTAAGGTAGGGGTAGGTATGGACATTTAAAAAACGCCTCAAACCACACAAATAAGATGCTGGTAGCACAATCTGATAGGTAATATTTTTTTGCTATCGATTTGTGCTACCTATCTTTTTCAATTGGAGGTAGCACAATCTGAGTGGGTAGCACAAGCATACATATATATAAAAAATTAATTATAGTAAGTGTATGTAGACTATATTCCAGACGAATCGCCCGCACGGCCCATTTGAGTCAAAATATCGAATTAGTTTGCGTGCTCTGGCTCACTGCAGCGCTCATAAGCGCTCGTCAATGTCAACATTTTTGAAACAGCCAATCAAAGTGTAGAAGGCGGGATTTACTTTTCACGGAGCTGAGCTCACGCGGTTTGAATGCGAGCTGACTCTGTCTGAGGTAAGATGTAAGCAGCTAAACATGACGAATTCAGCAATATTTGCCAACTGTTTACGATAAATATCCTAAACGACAGACATTAATTTCCAGGGGTGCAAACTACTACTGGCCCTTTCGAATTTCTTAATGCCCTTAGTTTAGGCTACGTTATTTGTCACAATAAGAGTGAAAGTTTGTAAATCTCTATCGAGGCTTTCTTCTGCAATTTCACGTGTCTAAGAATTAAAATTAAATAAAAACACGTAAAATTTATTCTCAAACTTACTCTAGGACATTGTAAATCTGAAAACTTTCGCTTTCAAGTGCTGTGATTAGGAAAGTGATAGCCTATATATTAATAAAAATATATAATTTGCTAGTTCACATGGATTATTTATATATAGCCTAAGTGACACACTGGCGATCAAATGTTTGGAATAATTAAGACTTTTTATTTATTAAGTTTTTGAAAGAAGGAATTTATTTGAGCAAACATTCAGTAAATATAATAATATGACATATTACACTTAAAATATTGTTTTTCTATTAAATATATTTTAAAAGCTGAACTTTCAGCATCATTGCTACAGTCTTCAGTGTCACGTCTTCCTTCAGAAATCATTATAATATGCTGTTTTGCTGCCTAATTATTCTCAGTATTATTTGTGATCAATTAACCTATTACTAAAGGTTTTCCTTATTATCAATACTGAAAACTGTTTTCACTTCATATTTGTGTGCATAGAAACTATAATACTTCAACTTTTTCATGATTATTTGATGAATAAAAAGTTAAAGAAGCAGCATTTATTTGAAATGTAATTAATTTTTAATAAGTATAACTTTACTGTCACTTAAATCAATTTAATGCAACCTTGTTGAATAAAAGTATTAATTTATTAAAAAAAAATGATATTACCCAGACTTAATAGTAATGTATCTCATTCTCCATCAAAATATAAAGCAGCACAACTGTTTTCAACATTGATAATAATCAGAAATGTTTATTGACCAGAAAATCTGCATATTAGAATGATTTCTAAAGGACCAATAGAAAGTGGTATTAAACTACCATCTAAAAGAAATGTATAAAACATATTCTAAAATATTTACTATATGTCATATAAGCCAGAAAAGACTAATTATAATGTAAAAAACATTCAGTAATGTTAATGATAATATTTTTTTGTTTATAAAAAAATTGATATAATTTTGATTTCTGAATTGTGTTATGTGTTAGCTGGTGGGTTTATGGTGTGGGTGTGTTGCAGATTGGGTGTGGTGGGCCGCTTTATGCCAAAAAGTCCAGGGCCTTTTTAGCCCCAGTCCGCCCCTGATGTCACACACCTGCTGAAGCCTGTTATAGCAAATATACGATGCTCACTGCCTAGATGGATGTTTTTTTAATGGATGTTTTACTTTGTTATAAACAAATTATTCAGAAGTGATGTGGTTGAATGAAGTCATTTCAACAGGTTACATGGTTTTCTCTGGGGGTCCGTGTTGTTTTCTTCATGTATAATCCAGGTGCACACAGTATGTCATGCTGCAGGGCTCTGTGGTTTAGAGGTTTAGAGTTTAATCAGATAATACATTTGTTATTGTCCATTTCCCTTTTGATTTTGGCACAGCGCCCGTGAACATTCATAATGTGATTTTGCATGCTGCCAACTCAAGCAGATTTAATAAATCTTTGTGTTAGACTTCATTTCCGTCTGCATGCGCTCTATTATAGCACCAGAGGGGAGGTTTGCTTGTGTATTTGTGTACGATTTAAATCTGTTAGCACTGAAATTATATTTGATTTTGTTAATGGAAGTTGGGTCAAATGGATGTATGCAGATGTTTCAAGTGGCTCTTAATAGATATAAAAAACACATCAATTGAAAATGTAAGAGCTTTCTCTTATGTTTTCAATTTATGTGTTTTTCCATAACCAAATGTTGTTCAGGGTTATTAACTTATTATACTGTACTTTGTAAAAATATTTGTTGATAGAAATAAAGATGAATATATTTATATATAAATATTAAATGAAAGTGTACCAATGTTGCATTGCCAACTAACTGAAATATGTTCAGACCCTAGAAAAAAAACTAAATTAAAACAAACTGTAATAAATTCAATCTAAATAGTTTGTAGTAAAAAAATAAATCAATGCAGAGATTACAAAATATAACATCAAAAAGCGTATAAATCACTCGTTTGTCTAAACAACCATTGTCCAACAACGACACCAGCAAATAAAGTTACAACAGTGTCTGCGTCTGTCGTTTACTGGGGGGTGATTGAGAACAAATGAAAGTCACGTGAGCGGAGGCAATGCCTCCATCGTGATTTGATTGGATATGACTGATTACGATCGGCTGTGATTGGTTCATGCGACAAATCCCTCCTCCCGCATCTGAGTCCGTCTGAATCAGTTTAAATTGTTACTGCTTGAGTTAATATTTTGGAATAAATGTAAAATGGCTTAAAAAGCATTAACTTTATGAGATCTATGCTTGGCTTAATAAATAGAATATTGATTACATTGAGAATGTAAAAATATAAAATATAATTTAATAGTTATTTTTTTCTTTCTTCCAAAAATGTGACTGGAACGAGAATTTATTTTTGATTAGCTCTATGTGTGTGTTTGTATGTATGTATATGTATGTAATATATGTATGTATGTATTATATATATATATAAAACTATAATTACAGTAAAATGAAAGCTGAACATCTAAAAACCAAAATTCGAAAAATCTCTCCATCTGAAACAAAAGTATTTGGCATGTCTTGAAAGTTGCCACTAAGCATTAAATCAGTAACTTCCTTTGTCAGACTTTGAACTCAAAGAAAAAGCACAAAAGAAAGAGAAATTATATACTGGACTGTTTTATGGCCATTTTTATCTCTCACATTCAGCAAACAAACAGCGGAAGAGGCTTTCAACTGGTTTTAGCACCCCAGCCCAGAAGGACTGATGCAATACTGTTGGTGGTGTTTGCTTCCTTGTGCCAGGGTGGGCCACCGCTCTTTATAGTGACTCTCTTCCCTTGTGGCAGGTCGGTGTGGGCAGAATACAAGCCTGAGCGCTCTGTGTACATGCTAAACATCACTGTGGCTTGAGCCTGCGGCCTCCAACATGGCCGTAAAGAGTCAGCGCACGCAGATGTGACAGCAGACACTGAGCCAAGGCAATGTTGTAAATAGACACAGGCCAGCAGCGATGGCAAATGTAATTCCTTGACTTTTCCTTGTGGTTTTTGAACCTGCTTCCAATGAACTGGACATTTCTGAACAATTATAACGGCGTTTGATGTGCGTAAGAGAAACGCTGCAGCTTTACTAGCCTGTTAAAAGGCCTTTGAGAGTAAAGTGGTGTGCTTTTCCTGTGAGGATTGAGGTGAATGGTGGATCGGTCGCCAGTGGTCCGACCTAAATATGGGCACACATACACAGCGTGAGTAAAATGCGAACAGTCGTTGAATGGTCTCATATTTATTCACAATCTGAATTTCATTTCTAAAGCAATTGGTACCATGCTTGTGAGTGGACGGAAGCCCCTTTAAAAGTGGTTGCAAGCTTTGGTGGACCAGTCGGGTTGCTCTTAATCCACAATTTCTCAAAGCAAACGTAAAACAGCTGCTTTGTTTGGCCGGTAAACAACTTGTTTCTCATCGACTCACACAAAACTGATTTGTTGAAACTAGTTTGACTCATACTCTTCCGAGTCGCACGCAAACATCACGATCAATAAAGACAAATGTCGCTGTAAACCGCAGTCGTGCTGAAGGGAACGGCATAGCGCTTCCCAAATATTGCTTCAGTTTGCAAGTATCTAAGATCTATTATGGGTTTGTATAGTCAATGACGGATCTAAGTGGAACCAATAAACCTCAAGAGAATGGATTGGCAAGTAAGGCGGAATCAGAAATGAATCATCCTCGAATATTAATGCTGACATGCATCTCTAACAGCAGCCTCATCATTTATGAAACAGTTTCTGTTAACTGCCATTCATATTTATTTGTTGTTACTGTAAATGTAGATGCTTGTCTATAGAGAAATGTCAAAATATTTATGAGGGAAGAGTTTTCTTTCCAGCATGTTTGGATGAATGGCGCTAGAATTGGAGTTAAAATGAGTGTGTGTTTGTATGATCGTCTTCTATCTGTATGAATGGACATGACCTGACTTTGCTCTGTTTATGTTAATAGTGTATTATTGGCCAGGAAGCCGTAATCACAGATTTGGTTTTGTTTATATGAATGTATTTGGGTTATTGGGGTAAATATACTTTATATAATTCCAATCAGCAATATAATTCCATCGTTGTTTATGTTGTTAGTGTGTTGGGTGTATAATGTGTGTCTGTCTGTTGTCTGTCCGCCTTCTTAAAAGTGAAGTGTTGTTCACAAAGACATCATTTATTTGATCCAAAATCAATTATGAACAGTAATATTGTGAAATATACATTTGTTATTACATTTTAAAGGGTTTTGATTTTTATTGAAATCATGACCCTTTTTTCCATGATTCCTTGATGAACAGAAAGTTAAAAATTCTAAAAGTTATTAAATTATATATATTTTTTAAATGTATAGATTTGAGGCTTCAAACTTCAAAATAAACAGTTTAGAAGCAGACGTTCAGCCATTACTGCTGTCATGCGTTTATTATATTGATTTGTCCGCCACAGTTACCATCAAACGCTTAATAGTTTAGCTGTTTCTTCCTGATTTAGATTATATTATTTATAGATACTTTTCAGCACTTGTGCAATGGAAAGTGGCAGTAGTATAAGTGCGTCAGCAAGTGTAAACAGCTTAAAAAAAAGAAGAACAAAAAACAGGTATTGCGAAAAGGTCACTTGTTGGGCAGCGTTCCTAGTCATTTAATTTATTAGGGGAAATAAACTGCTTCATTTTTTAGCAAATAAAAAGATTATACATAATACTTTTTGCATGCAGTACTGACATTACTTTCTGTTACAACTGCAATGGCTAAAAATATTGATAGGGTTTATTCAGAACTTCTTTCTCAAGTCTATACGCATGATGTGTACAGCTCCAGATGGCTGTTTAAAATGTTATGGATACAAAAACTGATCCAACATGTTGTATTCTATCCCAGCCTCTCTTTTAATTGCGACTACTCAAGTCCATCTGTTCTCCTTGAGGCATTAATGATGTGTTTGAAAAATATACTGCAGATCTGCCTAGATTTAGTATGCTGCTGCAACTAAGACCAGGCCCGGTTCTACGGGGGTGCTAGATTTTGTTGCAGATTTGGCAAACTATCCAGTGAGTTATGGTTTGCGCTCTGGAGAAATCGATTTCTATTTCGATGATTATAAACGATTTCTATTTCAACTTTTGCAGCGTGGAGCAATGTAGCCGATCACATACTGTACATATCTGTTGATTTTTGAATCAGAGGCGTTTTAGTTAGAATCCACCAAATTGCCCTGAGTTTTTGTTCTGGTTCAGCACAAATCATCTCATTATAAGAAAATGTTGACTCGATGTAAATAAGAGATTTGTTGTGCAGCATAGAGAACATTATTGATAATAATGTATCTTTGTAAGATCACGATGAACTAAGATGAGTGACAGCTTTTTAGTGATTATGAACGGAGCGCTCTTTGCCCCATAGCAATGGACGCTTTTATTATATACGGTGTATATATATATATAGAAGCACCCTCAGTGATTTGATTCTGGAGCCAGGCCAGACCAAACAAGAACCAGTGCAGAAAGTGGAAGTGAAGGAGCACGTGCATCTTCAGAGTGATGTAGGAGGTGGTCAGGTCTGAGCAGCATCTTGACTTGCCCTCAGTAATGTTCTGAACAACAGATGTTTCCCAGCATGGATGGGTGTATGTATTTGCTGGAAAATACGATTCTGATTATGATCTGGCAATTGATGTGAGATGATCTTACAGGGTTTTGACTTATAACATAATGCTGTCCCTCTATAGTGTACTAGACTATAGTATAGTGTTTTTATATGAAAGTTGTACAGTACTTTTCTCTAAAATTGTTCTTCGCTCTTTCTCTAGTTGTTTGACTTTTTAAGGCTTTGAATACACATCATTCAAAAATACTACATCCTTTGTTCTTTATGTGCTAATTCATTAAATATTTGGTAACAGTTTAGTATAGGGACCAATTCTCACTATTAATCAGTTGCTATTAGCATGCCTATATTGGCTGCTTATTAGTAATTATAAACCACATCTTCTGCATGACCATATTCTACATCCCTAATCCCACCCAATACCTAAATTTAACAATTACCTTACTAACTATTAATGAGCAGCAAATTAGGAGTTTATTGAGGTAAAAATCACAGTTAATGGATTGTTAATAGCGAGAATTAGACCTTAAAATAAACTGTGATCAAAGATTTTGTTTATTTTGATGAGGCTACTAGTAAAAATAGAGTATTTATCTTTTGTGTAACATTTTTTACCTTGTGTAAATCCTATTTCCCCCCTAGAACTTCCCAAAGAACAACAAACAACAAGAAAATATTTTATAGTGAATGACACACAGTTATCAGTAGCTAGGCTAACCAGTTAGCCTGCTAGCTAGGCTAAATATTTTTAAGCTCTTTGTTTACAAAGCATCTTGGTCTCTGAGCTGGTTACCACTGAAATACAATACCTAATGTTGGCTTTAATATGAGGGTTAAGAAAAATAAGAATAATTGTTAACACTTTAGTGTAGGGACTAATTCTCAGTATGAACTTGCTTATTAGCATGCATATTACTAACATATTGGCTGTTTATTAGTACTTATAAAGCACATATTCTGCATGACCATATTCTATATCCTTAATCCTAAATTTAACAACTACCTTACTAACTATTAATAATAACTGTTAATGGTTTGTTAATAGCGAGAATTGGACCTTAAAATAAAGCGTGACCGAATATTTATCTATAATTGTGGGATTCAGCACCCTGTTGTTATAACATTTAGCATTTGCATCCCTCAAACCAGTGCCAGTCCAGTAATAAGACTAGATTTGTTATAAAAACAGTGTTTCTTGCGTTGCCTAGCAAGTATGCATATTAGAAATAAGCAAAATCATTACACACCAATATGATTTTGATTCATCTATTGTTATGGTTTATTCTCCTTAGTCTTGAATTGAAAGGCTGCATTCTTAATCCCCAAACCACAAGTTTATTATCGCAAAATAGTAAAAACAGGATCTCTACGCTGCCTGTCGTCATCCGTTCTCGGATCCCTAGAGTTTATTGATTGTTACTTCAAAATCCTGTAACCACTACTGAACATCTAGCACAGTGTTCACAAATAAAAGTTCAGTCCTTGCCGCCATCCAGACTTTCATCCCAAAGAACTGTGGTTTTCAGTGTTTTTCTAATTTCTCTTAAAAAAATAATTGGCCCTCATTATAACAGATATGGCACAGTGTTGTAACCATAAGTCATATGTAAAAAAGGAGTGAAATTCAAAGCTAATGCGACTATTTTGTGTGTGTGTGTGCCATAGCGTCACCCTGTCTGGGCATCGGATGTGAAGCCGATCAGAGGCACGAGCCCCCAGACGCCCAGACGTGCTCTGCAACTCCAGGACTCACTTTTCTCCAAAGAACTGGAGAACATGGGCAAACATCTTGCCGGTAGGTTTTTAACACACAGACACCCACATGCATATAAAACAGGCCACCTTTCCATTACAGCCTGACACTGTCAAAGGCCACACATGTGAAAGTCTGCCTGCGAACACAGGGATGAAGGCGTCTGACTGGCTAATTAAAAGCTGATCCACCAATTAAAATATATTGTGAAAAACGGTGACCATCTTTGATTCATTTAATAATGAACCAATCACACACCATGATAATTGTTAGACTATCTGCTGTGCTACCATCATCTACTATATGCAGTGACAGCTGGTGAGTGATCTCTCTGTATGTGCAAACACACTATTATTGATGTATGTGTGTTTGTGTGTGTGTGTGTGTGTGTGTGTGTGTGTGTGTGTGTGTGTGTGTGTGTGTGTGTGTGTGTGTGTGTGTGTGTGTGTGTGTGTGTGTGTGTGTGTGTGTGTGTGTGTGTGTGTGTGTGTGTGTGTGCTACATTCATTTCGTTTGGTATCCACTTGAAAGCATTGGGCAAAACCAAAGGCACAAACAGCATAAAGCATTCCAACATGTGTCACACAGTTGTTTGTTTACGCATGTACTGCTTTTTATTTCAATACGCTTTCGCACACTGAATATATTTGAAACACATTAAGTATTTAAGAAGGGCACTCTCACTAGTCACAAGTCATCAGGACAACAGCTGTGTGTATGTGTGTGTGGATGTGGGAGGTTGACATTTAAACACGAAAAGTTAACAACCTTAGCAAAGTAGACACGAATATGTAGCTTTTGCACGCATACTTAGCTAATCAGAAAGCACTATAATTGTTGTTGATGTTTCATATATATATATATATATATATATATATACAGTGGGAAAAAAAATATTTGATCCCCTGCTTATTTTGTACGTTTGCCCACTGACAAAGAAATGATCAGTCTATAATTTTAATGGTACGTTTATTTTAACAGTGAGAGACAGAATAACAACAACAAAAAAGAAAAATACATTTAAAAAAGTTATAAATTAATTTGCATTTTAATGAGTCAAATAAGTATTTGACCCCTTTGCAAAACATGACTTAGTACTTGGTGGCAAAACCCTTGTTGGCAATCACAGAGGTCAGATGTTTCTTGTAGTTGGCCACCAGGTTTGCACACATCTCCGGAGGGATTTTGGAATTTCTCCAAGTCCCGTTTGGCTCGAACCTCTTTGCAATTACTCTCAGAATGGCTAGGCCGAGGGACTGTAATGGGCTTCTTCTTCAGCCACTCCTTTGTTGCCTTGGCCGTGTGTTTTGGGGCATTGTCATTCGACCATTTTCAATGCCTGGCTGGCTTTATTGCCCTGGCCCTGACGGTATTTGGCCCCGTCCATTGTCCCTTTGATGTGTGTGCAGTTGTCCTGTCCCCTTAGCAGAAAAATACCCAAAGCATAATTTTCCACCTCCATGTTTGATAGTGGGGATGGTGTTCTTGGGGTCATAGGCAGCATTCCTCACTTCCAAACACGGCGAGTTGAGTTGATGCCAAAACATGGGCGTAAATCCCGGGGGGGACGGAGGGGACATGTCCCCCCCCCCTTCGTATGTCCCCCCTGTACCAAACATGTAAAAAAATCGCACTCCATGTGAAAAATATATGTATATATACCTAAATAATTGTGTAAGTAGTAAAAAAAAAAACGCACAATGCTTTAGAAACTGTTGAGTAGGGGGACTGCTCACCTTCCTCGCAGTGGTTTTGGCCCAGCTGCCTGCTTTCCAGTTTCTTCTCACCTACTCCACCATGTCAGGTGTGTGGCTGCGGCCTCAGTTTAATGTTGAACTCCAGTAAGTAGGGTACTTTATTCACTTTAAATAAGCAATTCTCTAAGTGTAGTTGATGCAGCAGACTCATTCATAAATTTGTTGCGGCAAAATGCTTGTTAACGTTACCGATGTTTCATGAATCGGCTGGGCGATTTTATCTAGTTTGCCCACGTTAGCATTGTTTACAATAGCTTGTTGCATAGTGCACTGCAACTTATGGGGGTTTTCCACTGACTGGTACCAGTTCGGTTCGGTGAGTTCGGTGCTCTGTTTCGGACCTACAAGTTTTCCACTACAACTGGTTTAGAGTGCTTCCAAACATTCCGAGAAGCAGCAGCAGAGCAGAGCGCTCTAAGCTGAGGTAAACAACCTGGCATATTACACTCGTCAGCATGGATGAAATAAAGGGATTTTATTATTCTATCCTTGGTTTGTGGCTGTTTGAAATACGTGCTGATCTGCTTTGTCGTTGAACCTGAGAAAACTTTGAAAATAACCATAATGACGCAGTCTCCCTTTCTGCTACAATAATAATGATAGAAGCCCACTATATGTCGTTTTGTAGTGTGTGTGTGTGTCGTGTGTGTGTAGTGTGTGTTGTGTGTTGTTGTGTGTGTGTGTGTGTTGTGTGTGTGTGTGTGTGTGTGTGTGTGTGTGTGTGTGTGGGTGTGTATCTTTATATGACGGTATCTAATAGTGTTATGAGAAATGTTTATATTTATTTAAATGAAATTTTTCTGCCAAAGATATATATATATATATATTTCACAGTTATGGCATCAACAACAATTGTAGTGTTTTCTGATTAGCTAAGTGTCCGTGCCATAGCTACATATTTGTGTCTTACTGTCTGTAAATAGATGACAGAAATCACATTAATAATTAATTCAAATATTAATATTAAATAATTTTCATAACATATTTACACACACACACACACACACACACACACACACACACACACACACACACACACACACACACACACACACACACACACACACACACACACACACACACACCAAACAATTAAATAATTAATTTAATTCAATGACATAAAAATAACATTTTAAAATTAAAAGGCATATATTTATCTGACTTGTTTAAAAGCTGTACCGTGAAACTTTTATATAGTGATGGATACAAATATTTTATAAATATAGTATCAAACCAGTTTCCAGTTATTAATAAACTATTCAGATTTAATTTAATTTTTTGTTGAAGGCATACACCCCCCCCACACACACACATATTAATATGTATATATATATATATATATATATATATTAATTGTGTAACTAACTGACTAAATAAAAAATAAAAAAATCCTTTAATAATAACAATCATTTAAAAAAATGCAGGCCAATATTCATTGTATTGATTCATGCATTGGATTTTGGAATTGTTATGCAATGGTACAACAATTAGGCTACTTTCAATTGCCTGTTGTAATGAAAATAAATAAAAAAAATAATTCTCACATTTCTCACTACAAACATTAAAGGGCAACATGAACGTGTATGTGGGAAGTGTTTATCTATTTGTATCAAATTGTTATTCTGTGACTCAGTGGGAAGCTTATTCTGACATCACTTTTGCGGGAAAAGTCGTCCTTGCTCTCAGATGGCATTGATTTAAAGCCGTTTGTCTGTTGAGTTATATCTGAACAGAGACATCCCCATAGGACCAGGCATTAGCCTCATTCAACAGCCTAATTTACCCCTTTCATGCTTTTATTAGCTGTTAATGTTCTCTGTGTTGAAAGCCAGGCTTCTTTTTTTATCTCATTATTACCTCAATTATGTGGTCAACTAAATCCTCAAGACTCCTTTTAATTTATGGTCAGGCTGCGTTGGTTTTGTTTTAGGAATTTAAGAGCTTGATATTTGACTTGTGCCCAAAGGACAATGTTATTGCCTGTTTTTTAATGGCAGAGAAAAGCTTTCCGCCACTTTTGTAGCATGACTTTCAGCTAGCTGGAACTCCTCAGATCTCTCTCTCTCTCTCTCTCTCTCTCTCCTCAGCGAGATGAACATTTTGAACTTGTAGATATGCCGGGAGAAAGTCGGGAATCAATAAGGTTGCATATGTTCTAAATGATGGGTTTGCGTGCCTGAGGATTGTAGCCTTGTGGGAAGAACATTTGCTTTTTTTAATCATGAAATGTTTATTATAGATTCGATGTGCTGCTTCTTGTTAACTCTCTTCAGTCTCCCCTCCTTCTCTTTGCTTCTTTTTTTAGTCTTAGGGTCACTTATATATGCTATCGTCCTTTGTCACTACAGTATCTTTAGTCACCCAAAAATGAAAATTTTGTCATCATTTAATCACCCTCATGTCTTTCCAAACCTGTATGAGTTTCTTTATGTTGAACACAAAAGAAGATATTGAAGAATTTTGAAGAACCAAACAGTTGCCAACCATCAACTGTTTGGTTACCAGCATTCTTCAAAATGTCTTCATGTTCAACATAAAAAGAAACTCACACAAGTTAATAACGACATGAGGGTGAGACGAATTTTCACTTTTGGGTGAACTATCCCTTTATTAGCATGCATATTACTATCTGCCGTTTGTGATGAATGATTGTTTATGTGTGTGTGGTGTTTACAGTGAACATAATTGTGGCTCCTGGGTTCTCAGCCTCCAGCATCGACTCAGACAGCTCAACAGCAAACTCTTTTAAATTTCATGTGGGAAATTTTAAACACAGATTTTTTTTATTCAAGATTCAAGAGTTGTATTTGTCATATACACAATTATACAGAATATAACCAGCAGTGAAATGTAAGGTCTTTATTTGGGAGTGTTTTCCATCATCCCAAATGATTTATGTCTGTGTAATAATTTCACAGCAAATCCTTTCCGTCACATATGTGTTTAGGTAAGAAATCGCTGGAATAAGTTCCTGTATGCCGTTTAAATGGGACGACAGGGGTTTGAAATTAAATTCTGATTGACTACAGAGAAAACAATCTAATTATCCATTCACACAATTAACTGTATCATATATCACAACAATCTGGAATAGTTTCCGTAAAGGGAAGTAATTACAAGAGCTGTGTTATGCAAAATGAGAATTTGCTCTATTACATTAGTAATCTGGACTACGCGCATGTGTTTCATATTGAAAAGTATCATGTTTCTTCGGAGAAAGAACTGTTTGCTTACAAGTCAAGTAGTCAAGGTTTCTGAAACACAAATCAAACTTGTAAATACTATTTATAATATGTCACATGTTGTTTCCTCTGAATCCTCAGTTTCTGTCAGACTGAACACTGGTTGACGTGTCCAGATGTTCCATCTGAAAATGTGCAACAGACTTGCATAAACAAAAATATTTGACTTGCTACCAAGCAAACAAATATATTGACATGAAGCAGGCCGTATTAAACCGCTCTTGTACTCATACAAAGTAAACATGCCATCCAATTTACACTTTACAGCTGACAATAAATACTGCTGCCATGACTGTTAAAAGACCTCGGCAAAACGTCAGGAAATTGTTTTGGTGGTTTGTTAATGGGAATCTATGAGTGGTGAGTCAATGCTCCACGTCAATACACTGATGAGTTTTAAGGCTGTTAGTGAGTTGAATCAAAATACATGCTGAAAAAATGAATGTGCAACAATTTCTGGGAATAACAAATATATATACATATATACACTGAACAAAATTATAAACGCAACACTATTGGTTTTGCCCCCATTTTTCATGAGCTGAACTCAAACATCTAAGACTTTTTCTATGTACACAAAAGGCCTATTCCTCTCAAATATTGTTCACAAATCTGTCTAAATCTGTGTTAGTGAGCACTTCTCCTTTGCCGAGATAATACTACTGCAGTCCTCGTCAGGTGTGGCATATCAAGATGTTGATTAGACAGCATGATTATTGCACATATGTGCTTAGGCTGGCCACAATAAAATGCCTTTAAATGTGTAGGTATCACACAGCACAATGCCACAGATGTCGCAGGTGAGCATGCAATTGGCATGCTGACTGCAGGAATGTCCACCAGAGCTGTTGCCCATGAAATGAATGTTAATTGTTAATTTCTCTACCATAAGCCGTCTCCAAAGGCGTTTCAGAGAATTTGGCATTACATCCAACTCGCCTCACAACCGCAGACCACGTGTAACAACACAAGCCCAGGACCCACCCAGACAGCTGCTGCAACAATCAGTTTGCATAACCAAAGAATTTTGGCACAAAGAATGCACGTCTCAGGGAAGCTCATCTGCATGCTCGGCGTCCTCATCGGGGTCTCGACATGACTGCAGTTCGTCGTCGTAACTGACTTCAGTGGGCAAATGCTCACATTCGATGGCGTCTGGCACTTGGAGAGGTGTTCTCTTCATGGATGAATCTCGGTTTTCACTGTACAGGGCAGATGGCAGACAGTGTGTATAGCGTCGTGTGGGTGAGCGGTTTGCTGATGTCAACGTTGTGGATCGAGTGGCCCATGGTGGGGGGGGTATGGTAGGCGGCGTATGTATTGACAACGAACACAGGTGCATTTTATTGATTGCATTTTGAATGCACAGAGATACCGTGACAAGATCCTGAGGCTCATTGTTGTGCCATTCATCCACGACCATCACCTCATGTTGCAGGATGATAATGCACGGCCCCATGTTCCAAGGATCTGTACACAATTCCTTTGAGTTCAGCTCATGTAAAATGGGGGCAAGAACAGAAGTGTTGCGTTTATAATTTTGTTCAGTATATATATATATATATTAGTGGCATAATGGTACACGTATATGATGTACCTTGGGTTTAACGTCACTGTTCGGTATGATTTCGGTACAGCAGGGAGGAAAATGTTTTTTTTTTTATAAACAGTAGTTTACTGAACAAGTTGCTCTTTCTATATAAAGGTATATAATAATTTAAGTTTTCTTAGTGATGGAAATCTACCTCAGCTTATGCTTAAAACTATAGGGAGCCCTTTTACATTATGGTTACAATTAGGCCTAACAACTTAACCCAAACTTAAATTTAATTACTATTTATTTTTAAATAGATAATCAACACTCAACTTTTAAAAAAAGAATGTATGCAAACATGTAAATTGCACATAATTCAGTTTTTTAAATTAACTTATAAATAATAAAATGTCTAGGCTATTTGTTAAAATATATTCAATTACACATAACAGATTAATTTAAACATAAATAAAATAATTAAGACTAACAGGTTTAGTAAAACATTATGAGTATATAGTGTAATATTTTGCGAAATGCTCCTCTCTAGACTTCATTTCTCTTGTGAACTAACGAGCTGTGGACACTGATTACTTGCTGAAGTAAATGAAATGCTGCATGACATTTTATTTCCACTCTGTTTTGTTGATGACTTTCCGTGGTTGAAACACATATTGAGCAATTACATGATGCATGAGACTTTCAGTCATGTTTATTTGTGTTAAAACTAGTAGTACAGAGGAAGGAATGATTGCGTTCACTCGAGCTCCGCTCTGGACAAGTCTGCCGTGCATCACGGCTCAGATACAGGAACCCCTAAAATATATATATAATATATATACACCTATATATATATATATGTATATATATAAGACCTACATATATATATATATATATATATATATGTAATTGTAATTGCGTTACTTATTTACCTTTAATGGAAAGTAATGCATTACATTACTTTTGCATTACTTTTTGTGACCTGAGCTGGGCTTGCTTGTTTATTTTTAATATCTAAAAAGCCCAAAAGTTGTATTTTTGGCAACTGTAAAGGCCTTTTCACATCAAAAGTGAATTTAATAAGCCTCTGGCTGAAGGAAGTGCATCTGAACCTCACTCCCAGTTTATCTCAACACAGGAGCAGGAGAGGTGTCAGTGAATAAATTTGGAAACAAAGTAACTGGCATCACTTATTTAAAAAAGTAACTCAGAAATGTATTGTAAATTTAAAAATAACGTGTTACTTTACTAGTTACTTGAAAAAAAGTAATCTGATTACGTAACTTGCATTACCCCAACACTGGTCATGTCCCACATAACCTATGACCGAAATGTTTACAAGACATAACTGTTATTGTCCCCTAGATGGTGATTCTTTGCTTTTATTGTCTTGATTTCTTCAGAGGTGGAGAAGGACTTGGCCAAGCTGGCAGAGCAAGGGAAGCTGAACCGAAGTCCAAACAGCCCTCATAGGAGTTCGCTTTTAACCCCCCTCTTCCACACCACTAACACTCTGCCTGTGCTCGGACAGACGTCCAGACCACAGTCTCCCAGCAGTCTTTCCACAAAGACCGCAGGCCTGCCGCTTCACAACACTCAACCCACAAGCCTAGTCATGGGCCGGACATCTCCCAGCAACCCCAGCAGCCGTGCCCAGACCCCTAGTGGAGCATGGACGCCCAGCAGACCTTTGACCCCCAATAGTCTCATGATGCACTCGTTGACTGCCGGAAGCCACGGGAACAAAGAACGAGTGTACGGGCGCTCTAGAAGCAGACCAGTCACGCCGACGGGACAGATAACCAGACCAATCCTGACACCACCAGGCCTGAGCACGACAGATTTATACGGAGGACTGTGGAGCACATTGACAGAGGTACACATTAACACACCCACATACACATATAATTACATCAACATTGTTATATATAATATATTTTTTAATTATGTTTGATAAAAAAAACTGTAAAAAAAGTTATATTTTAAAATGTTATTACAATTTTAAATAACAGTTTACTATTATATATAAAATATGTATATAAATATTATTATACAATTATGTATTTTTATTTATTTCAGTTCCCATTATCAGTATTGACAATGATTGTGCTGCTTAAGTGTGGAAACCATGATACAGTGCCTATTTCAAGATTATTTTATCTTTGAAGAACTATTTATCTAAATTATATATTTTTTGCAACATTATAAATGTCATTACTGCCACGTTTGATCAATTTAATGCATCCTTGCTGAATTTAAGAATTTTTAAATATATATTTTATGTAAAAAAAAATATATATATATATATATATATAAAATAACTGTTCTCACTAAGTCTAAAGGAAAATATTTGTCAATCTCGGAAATAATTTTGGACTGGCTGAACAATTACATTACACACACACACACACACACACACACACACACACACACACACACACACACACACACACACACACACACACACACACACACACACACACACACACACACACACACACACACACACACACACACACACACACACACAAATATGCAGTACAATATTTTGGACTATTCAAAATAGTTCATAAAAGCCCTTTAATCTAACAAGCCTCTTACTGCTTGGAAACTAAGGTCCCATTTTATGCATGCCTTGAGAAAAAAAATAAAGCTCACATTTAATAACCCTGTAAACCTCAAGGTCAATGGGTTTAGAATCACACACGCTCACTGTTATTGTACTGGTTAGTTTGTAAAAGCTGTCTAATATTCTATTGTCCATGTGTGACTATGGCCTATTTATCTCATGCTCTATTGAGATTAAGCAATATAATATAAAAGGATCCAAGGGAAACTAAAGAACAGATTTACACACGACGATACACAACTGTATGAAAAAGAAAGGAGTCTGGTATTTCTGGGTTTCTGCTCTCTTTCTCTTTTGTTAATTTTTTTATTTTTATTTTATTATAAATCCAAAGCTCCTTCTGGGATTTTTTTATAGCCACAAACAGGAATCATAGTTTATATTCTTTTGACGGATGATATAATGAAAACATAAATGCATTGATCATATTCTGATTGCACCCACCTGGTCCCACAGCTGTTATAGTACTTCAGCTCCTGAATATGAAAAAGAAATATGTACCTGGACATCTCATTCAGTTCATAATGGGATCTACAGGAAGAGATTAGATGATTTGTCCTCCTCTTCTGTTTTCATATTTAGCACTGAAATGCGGAGTAGATGTATGAACGCTTCCTGTCTGGCCTGCACCAGTGATACCTTTAACGCAGAATAATAAGAACACATAAAAGTCTTTAGAAGCGAACAGGGGGCAATTTATTTATTAGAGGTTGGCTCAGAGGATTCGACTCAGAGGTGTACTTATTTCAAAATAAAATAAAAAAAATCTGTATGAATGAATGGGCCTGACACGCACATTCACCGGCCCTCTACATCTTGGGTTTCCAGTTCACAGGGGATTTTGTTGCTTTTCAAATCGCCACCTTGAATATTGAAGTAAATTATGTCCTTTAAAGGACTCAAAATTTGAGTTTTGTGGTATTTAGTTGATAGTGTGTTAGCTGTAAGGCTATATATATATATTAGTGTACTCTTAAAAACCTGCTGTTTAAACCATATTAAGTTGCTTTTAGCTGGTTCAAGATGGTCTCCCAGCCTGGCCAAGCTGGAGTCAAGCTCAGGCGGCCAGCTGATTTCCCAACTTCACCATCTAAGAAATACCCACACCCCTTTAAAACCAGCCAAAAGACCAGTCTGGCTAAGTAGTGATACAAGCAAGCTTAGGCTTAGGCTTCAGTAAGGCCCTGAAAGCATTTGGACACTTTTGGACAATTCAATTCAGGCCAAAAAAAATTATTATTTTAATTACATTATATAACAAAGTATCAAACCAAGTTGTCATTGTTATGATGTATTTCTCTGTTCCCATCATATGTGTTACTAGGAGGAGTTTTACCAGCAGTTGCAGGCGGTCAGGAAGCCCTGGCGCATCCCCAGTGACACGGAGAATGACTGTCTGGAACCACCTGAGCAGGACAAGTGTGAGTATTACATCTCTGACCCCGTCCCGTAAACTGACCAGATCATGACATCAAGATTTGAGGGGCAAATTCACTAAACCACTTTGGTGCAAAATGCATTTTGGTGCAAAAACCACCCACAATCCAGTTTAAACAATCTATAAATGCAGCATGTCATTCTTTACAGTGTAAACACACCTCCTTTCTATATAAATCTGACTTTTGTGGACGTTTATGTGATTACCTATTTGCATAAAGGCATATATAACTCTAACTAGAATGAAATCTGTATTAATAATAATTTGTTACATTTATATAGCGCTTTTATAGGCACTCAAATCGCTTTACATAGAAAGGGGGGAATCTCCTCATCCACCACCAATGTGCAGCATCCACCTGGATGATGCGACGGCAGCCATAGTGCGCCAGAACGCCCACCACACACCAGCTTATTGGTGGAGAGGAGACAGAGTAATGAAGCCAATCAGTGTATGGGGATTATTAGGAGGCCATGATGGTCAGAGCCCAATGGGCAAATTTGGCCAGGATGCCGGGGTTACACCCCTACTCTTTTTCGAAGGACATCCTGGGATTTTTAATGACCACATAGAGTCAGGACCTCGGTTTAACGTCTCATCCGAAGGACGGTGCTTTTTACAGTATAGTGTCCCCGTCACTATACTGGGGCATTAGGACCCACACAGACCGCAGGGTGAGCACCCCCTGCTGGCCTCACTAACACCTCTTCCAACAGCAACCTAGTTTTGCCAGGAGGTCTCCCATCCAGGTACTGACCAGGCTCAACCCTGCTTAGCTTCAGTGGACCACCAGTCTTGGGCTGCAGGTGATATGGCTGCTGGCTAAACGTCCACATTAGCTCACAATACTTTTATTTTTATTATAAGCACATGCTGCAGTTTTGTCATCTACTTAAAAGCTTGACTTATTTAAAGTCAAGTGGATTCTGATTGGCTGTCAATGAACTTGTGTCATTATCATTGTTGTTGTGAGACTTTACTCTTCTTATAGAGTTGGAACGATTATTGTTACAGTTTTAAAATTTGTTCTAATTCTGAGAATAGGAATGCTCACACCACAACTATAACGATAACGACACAGAATAATTAAATTGTTGGAATCCCTTTTCAAAACTATTTTTTCCAGCTGATGAATGACAAAACAATTAACAGCCAATCAGAATCCAGTTTAAAGAGCTTGAACATTTAAAGAGGCAGATGACAAAAATGTGCGCATTTATAACAAAGACTATAGAATACCCAAGATGTGTCACTCGTATAGTTTTGAATGGGGAAAAATACAACACTCAATATGGCCGCTCTATCGAACGAAGCCCCGCCTTCTGAGCAAAAAAAGCCAATCGCTAATCAGTAAAGTCAGCGCGTAACTGCAGCTGCTGCTAGAAGTCCCGGTTGCTATAGAAACAGTCAGTGTTCTGAGACGTGCGCTAGGACTGAGCATGCGTACTGGCGGGTTTAGCCTGAGAAATACGCTTTTTATAATGCTATTTGAGCAAAATAAAGATGGTGATTTCAAATATGAAATTTAATCGTAAGCTTGGCGAGCAATTTTGGAGAATTTGATGTTTCCCCATTCAAAGAGATAGGAGCTGCACTTGCATGCCCGAGAGGCATTTCAAAGATGGACGCCGAGTGACATGACTTGCCTTAAAGGGACTTTGTTTATAATAAACAGAATGGTATCGTGTGTTGATGTGGACGCTAATATATTTATCCTTATTGGTGTGAATGGGCCTTAAGTGTAGCATTTCATATTCAACATTAAATAAAAAAATCAACTTTGGAGTTATCATATTATTTTTGTCATAAGTTTAAAAGGTCTTTTACAGCTAAAAATGATACACAGATTTAATTAAATGTTATTTTTTATTAATATAGTGAATATTTCTCTACAGTGGCATTATGGTTTAAATTCTGTAGAGGCCTATAAATGATGATATCTGAGCTCTCGTCGCTTGGAAATAAATGAGTCAGGTTGAGGGAGCTGGTTTCAAGCAGCACTTTTACAGCTTCCCTTAGTCTCCACATATGCAAGACTGCAACATCTGTGGCTTTGAGGTTGAAAAACATCGGACACTTTAATTATGTTGATAATTATGTCATATCTTAGATCTCCATTCCAGTGCATGTCTGAAAGATTTAAGCATGCTTGGAGTCTTTAGAGGATTATTATTAGTCCAAATCACGGTCCGTCATCGCTAATAAATAGGAATCGGCCTCATTTTTCACTCTTTGAACGTGACATGGCCAGAATCTCCATGTCCCTCATGAGCCATTAGTCTGTTAATGACCTCGATATTGATGCATATCAAAGCTCAAGCCCTGAGAGAGTGTCTTTGAGTTCATGGATTATGCAAGAATGATTGTGATTTTTATCAGAATGAAGACTATTGTCTGTGATGAAGAGCTTTTTCGTAATAACAAAATTCCAGATGCAAAACAAAATGCTAAGTTCTAAGAAAATGTTACTGTGGATTCTGTATCTTTTCAACTGAAACTTAGAAGCACTTGTAGGCAAATATTTGCTATAGATCTGGTATAATATTTATTTGGTAAACAAATGATTTCGACATATGTTTGGAGCACACAATCGCACTGCCAGAGAAACGTCCAAAAATTTCTAGACAAGCAAAATATTATACAAACAATCCAAGCCCTGCTATCAAATGAAATGTAACTACACATGACAGGCTACATTTTGCCAAAAACATATCATGCATAAAATAAGTATATTGTGCTAACAGCCTCTACAGGCGTGCTTGCTGGAACTGTCATGCCAGCCCAGTTATTTAAAGGAACATGAGCCACAGTCTGTTAGTGAGAACGCCTGGCACTACCAGCCGCAGGACGTGACAAAATGCCATTTGGCATTCAGAACATTTGCTGATTGGCTGCCACAGTGACTGTTGATGCTGTCTGTTGGAGTTTAGCCTGTGCCAACACAGGTTTCTGAATAGACATCAAGTGCATGGCAAAGAACAAGTTCCATAACAATTTCCTGTTATTGCAGAAACGCCCACAATGGGGTAACCACTAACCCTCAAAACATTTCAGCCACTGCTCCATTCATTTCGAATTTCATGCCTTTAATATAACGACTCCCTTTCCTAACGAGAACTGATAACTCTGGCTTATGATCTGTAGGGAAGTTTGATTTCTCAAATGTAATATTTTTGTAGTTTGATGTTAGTATAAACATTTTGTATATTTTAATACTGATCGGCAGGATCGCACATAATCTCCATGTAGAAATCCACAGAACTGGAAGACCCGTTATCCACAACCTCCGCTATTTGTGTATTCATTTATTGTATATTTTTGTATATTTGGTATGTTTTCAGCTGACAGTACAAGTAAGCATAGCTCTATTTTAAGCGTTATATCATGTTTAAATCGGTTCTGAATATATGGTGCAGATTTCCTGCCAAAATCAATGCAAAATGACTGTAAACCTAATTTGGAAATTTAGTTTTAGCTTACCCTGCTGTTTAAAAGTTTGGGCCCAGTAAGCTTGTGTGTTTGCTTGTGTATTTATTTATTTATAAGAATTAATATTTTTATTCAGCAAGGACATATTAAAAATTTTAAAAGTGACTTTTACATTGTTACAAAATATGTCTACTGCAAATAAATGCTGTTCTTATGAGCTTTCTATTAATCAAAGTTTTATTACAGTTTCCTCAAAAATATTATACATCACAAATTTTTCAGTATTATTAATAATAAATCTTTCTTGAGCACCAAATCTGCATATCAGAATGATTTCTGAAGGATCATGTGACACTGAAGACAGAATAATTTATTCCTTCACAGGAATACATTATTTTTCAAAATATATTATAATGCATAACAGCTGATTTTAATTTGTAATATTTCACAGTGCTACAGTTTTTACTGTGTTTAATTAAATAAATGTAGCTTTTGTAAGCATAAAAGACTTCTTTCAAAAACATGAACAAATCTCGCCTGCCTCAAACTTTTTAGCTGATTTTCGATGTGGTTTTTAGGTTTCTGTTTTAGCTGTCTCATTGTATTATATTGAATTATATGTTTGACAATTCTCAGCATGAGACCATTTACAAGCTTTTCTTCTGTATTTTGGCAATGTTTAGGTAATCCAAGTGGATTGAGAGATGCCAGCAAGAGATCGGTGTTCTCAGGTAAACATTCCAACACATCAGTCCATCATGCTCACAGACGGCCTACTAATTGCCTGTGAATGTATCTTATGAATCTTACCCTCTGAAAAAAGTCTGACAGAAGATTTGGGTCATAGTCTTGCCGTATTAATTCTCATAAGAACCAAAATAAAATTAGAGACGTTCAGTTAAAATGATAATGATGTTTTTTTGACAGAATAGCATTCCTTCACATTAAGATCATCAAAATTACAATAAGTGACTCAGGCCTCATTGACTGACATAAGCAATATATAGCACCCACAATGCACTGTGAGATCACTTTTATAGCAGTCTGACACTACATGAGGTCCCAGTGTTTTGGAAAGAGGCCGTCTGATGTTCATTTCTGTTGACTTAGCTGGGTGCCATTCGAGCATGTGGCAGCTGAGAGTCACGGTAATGACGAAAGTGTCTCCTCTGTGGTTTGACTTCTCGTGCCCAGCCGAGGTTTTACAGTTGAAGAGGGCAGACAAGCCTGTATAGTCACATGCAGCCAGTTAAGCATTGTGGTGGAACTGGGCTAACCGACCCAAAGCTGGGTGCCGATTTCTCTGACCTCATCCGTACACACGCCTGTGAATGTGCAGTATGACATGGAACGGCTCAATTTTTCCATTCTCACATTTATCTTTGACATGTTCAAATATTAAAGGCTGTTTGTATGGTAATTACTGAATTACTGATTATTAGTGGTCACATGGAACTGACGTCTGTCTCCAGGTAACTGATGTTTTTGTCTTTGCTTTCTACAGGCTTGTAACGGTGTGTACGGCAAAAGCAGAGCCAATCAAACATTTATGCAATTTAAAGGGGCATTTGAATATTGTGAGTCAGCAAGAGACTCTTATTTTTTTTTATTTTGACCAGAAGAAAGATTGTGTACTTTTTTCCACAGAGGCCAATATTTCTTAGAAATAAAAATGTTACAACCATTTGAAATTCTAGAATGTATTGTGTTTATCATACAAAGATAAGCCCGCACTCGAACTTTTAGGTCTGTCAGCATGCTTAGTTGTCTGTTCATAAGAGTATTTATTGCTGCCTTGCATTAATAAACACAATTTATCACATAATGTGCCAAATCAATGGTTGATAAAGGGATTTTTGATAATTCTTTTCAATAGCAATCAACAAAAGTGGACGTTTTATGGCATTAGCAGAGAATGTTAGAAATGTGTGTATAATGTTGGACATGCACAGCACTGCCCCTGCTGACCTCAGCATGACACTCTCTCATTCCCAACAGCATTGTGTGTCTACACCTGGAGACGACACATTTCTATAGACTTTTATACCCACAGAAATATATGTAGCCTGTTACACCTGTTATATCCTTGTATAATGCCAAATAAAGATTTGTATAAAAAAAAAATTTTTTTCTGCATTTGTTAAGGTTTTCATGTTTGTCCATATTGGGCCAATCAGAATCAAGTCTTCCAGAGAGCCATTTAATACAATATTTTGCCAACAGTGCCCGTTTACCTTTTTTTTGCATCATTGGTTCCAGAAATATTTTTTTATTTATTTTTCCCATGTGGATTTAAAAAAAACGTATAAGCCATGTACTAAAGCAGCCAGCTATGATATGAATCACAACATCACAAACTTGAAGTTGAAACAAAATGTATTTGAAAATCGGATGAAAAGACTAAAGTATACGATTGTGTACTCAACGGCTTTAGTGAGGGAAAGAACTATAGGCAGTGAGGATTATATAATCGAATGCAAAACACCAGATAAATATAAAACGTTTGTTGTGTGTGGAGATCAAAATTAGAGAACAATCTATAAATACATGATTTTATGGAAATATTGTTGATCTTCATCAATCAAAATTGCGATGACACTTCCTTCTCCTCCTTTCACTGTCTTCTTTACACACTTTAGGTTCAGTCTTCCCCAGTTTGACACTGAACAAAATGTTTCCCATTGGATTCAAATAAATTAAACTTGCTCTCATCACTAAAGTGAATTTTGGACCAGTTCTCCTCTATCCACACAACATGCTCCTCAGCAAATGTGCTGATTGTTTCCGCTGATGAAAGACTCTCAGCAGAGTGCATTTTCTTTCCGACTTCTCTTAAACGTGCTGAGACAGATCCTTACCTTGTTCTTGTACCTTGAGCAATTCCAGCTGCGGTGTTGAACCGATTCCCCATTGAGATTATCTGAATTATCCTGTCTTCTCGTGCATTTGTCTTAAGTGGACGACCAGCCGTTTTGGGGGACTTGAATGAATTAGTGTCATTGTAAACCAGCAATATTCTAGAGATAACAGATTTGGAAGACCAACTTCTCGTGCAGTGGCTGAAAGGGTCATCACTTAGGTCTTCATAATCTCTTGTCGTAGGTTTCAGTCACCTTTGAGCGGCCTGCCATCTTGCAATCAAAATTTGAGGAATTCTGCCAGTTAAATAGGGTTTGTCAAATAAATGATCACGAGGTGTCAGATTAACATCAACAACTTGAAGGTATCTGTAACTGTTCTGTAATTTTGATCAGTGTTTTTTTTTTTCAAATATCTCATTTAAGTTTTTTATACTGTGCTTCAGAATACAATTAATTTATAATATTCTTAAAAATCTTGTTAGAATAACTTAAAAAAGGACTAAGTAGTGACCTTAAAATTTAGGATAGGATAGGATGTTCTCGAATGTTAATCTCCGCTGCATATAGAAATATTTAAGTAAGAGTGTAGAATTCAAATGCTTTATGGGAGTGGGTGTGTTTCTTTGTTTCAAGTCTCTGTTTGGTGACTTCTATGCAGAATCATGGGTAATGTAATCATAGGCATTGTATCATTAGGAATTCCACAGTTAAACATTAATATCTAAAAAAAACTATTGTGGACTGATGGATTCAACAAAAGCATGTGGCATCGATTTAATACGTCATAGCTCAGGTTTATCTTTAAACTTTTCTAAGTTATCTTTAATAAAAATGTCTCACCTTTTGAGAAAATGTGATTTTTACTGTGAAAACATGACTGCTGCACTCTATATTTTCTGTAGTCCATTGCTATGCCATATATCACACCTAAATGCAACAGGTTACATTTAGCGTCTTACTGCAATGTCCATGATGTTGCAAGGTTTAATGTTTGGTTGTAATATACATTTTTTTACTTAGTGGAGCTTTAAATAATATACAGGTCAGATTATAAAAAACTGAACTCATGTCATTATTTCATGTATTTATTTATGTCGCAACTTGTTGTGTAACAGGCGTGGATAATGTAATGTCGAGCAAAATGTACCTGGTCTGTCAGGTTGACTCAGACATGCAATGGAACATCTATTCATCTTCTAGTCTTTCTGTCTGATGAATTCTGAAATAGACTGAAGCAATTTCACTAAGCAGCAGTTACGCTACTACACAGTGAGTTATGGCAGACTCCATCTGTTTTCTTTCTGGCCATACATTTCAGTGGAAAAGACCCAGATCTCCTTCAAATCTCACCGGATTTAAACCCAGACCCAACTGTGTTTGAGATGTGACTCGATGGTGACATATTTCAAAACAACTGCACTTGTTTGACAATTTCTGTAATCTCTGGAAATCTTTTCCCACTTATGGTTGATTACACTTCACATTTTCCCCATCAGCATGACAAATTATGTTTTCAAAGCTGACGCTACTGAGAAATCGCCAGCCCTCATTTTGTGGTTCATGCTTCAAGTGTTTCAATTTGGTGTTGGTGATGGGCATGCCTTCCAGACACTGCACTGAGTTAGGTGTTTGTACAATTCAAAAGAAAAGTTATAGTTTGAATGGCTTCTTTTGAGTTAATTTTTTAAATGAAATATCTTGTTATCTTAAAGTACTAACATCCCAAAAAAAACTGCATATGACTTGAAATCACTACACACAGAGCTTTTAGACTTGATATATTAAACACAAGAAGTAATAATCAACAAACTGAACATTTAAAAACTCATCCTGACATCACAAGCCAGCAATGAGAAAAAAATCAACAATAATGTAAATAAAGCAAATGGCCAAACAGTACAAAAATAAAATATTTATACATGACTTACATGGTAAAATATATTGGAATAAAAAAAATTCACCATAGGATAAAAAAGACACACATAATTTGTATTTATTTATTCCTGACTCTCTGTGGTCATTAAAAATTTTTCGAAAAAGTAGGGGTGTTACCCCTCACTGGTCAATAGCCTGGCCTTGACCATTGGCCTCCTAATAATCCCCATCACATTGCTTCATTCTCTGAGCTTATATTCTGAGTGACACATTGTGGTGGATGAGGAGATATCCCCCCTTACTATGTAAACTTGAGTTATATTTAACAAAAGTTTGCTTCATTTATTTATTTTTTTAGAGTTATAGAAAGAAGTTGCGAGAAAGAAGTATGAATTGTGAGACATTACATTTACATTTAGTCATTTTGCAGACGCTTCAGTCCAAAGCGACTTACAATTGAAGAATACATAAAGCAATTCATCTTGAAGAAGCAAACAAACAGAGGAAGTGCTTGTAACACCAAGTCTCAGGCATTGTTCAAATAAGTACAAGCTAGCAAGGGAAGGAGAGAAAGATAAAGAGAAAGAAGACTTTTTTAAGTTTAGGATGAAGTCAAGTAGTGTCGAAAGAGATGAGTTTTCAGTTGTTGCTTGAAGATTGACAGGGATCCAGCATTCCAGATAGGGGTGGGAAGATCATTCCACCAGCCAGGAATGGTGAACGAGAATGTTCTGGAGAGTGATTTTGAGCCTCTCTGTGATGGTACCACGAGGCGTCGCTCACTAGCAGATCTCAGACTTCTGGAGGGGATGTAGATTCGTAATAGTCAATGGAAGTAGGCGGGTTCTGAGCCTGTGGTTGTTCTATATGCAATCATCAGTGTCTTGAACTAGATGCGAGCTACAACTGGTAGCCAGTGCAGAGAGATAAAGAGAGGTGTGACATGGGCTCTTTTGGGCTCGTTGAAGACCAGTCGTGCCGCTGCATTCTGAATCATTTGTAGAGGTTTGATTGTGTTTGATGGAAGTCCAGCCAGAAGAACATTGCAGTAGTCCAGCCTAGAAATGACAAGGGCCTGGACAAGAAGTTGTGCAGCATGCTCTGTCAGAAAGGGCCTGATCTTTCTGATGTTGTGAAGTGCAAACCTGCAAGTTCGAGCAGTCTTTGCAATGTGGTCTTTGAAGGTCATCAAAGATTACACCAAGATTTCGAAGTTGATAGGGTAATTGTTGATGAACCTAACTGAATCGTGAAGTCCTACTGTAGAGTTGGAGTGGCAGGGAGGACAATAAGCTCAGTCTTTGCCAGGTTGAGCTGTAGGTGATGTTCTTTTATCCATACCGTGATGTCTGCCAAGCAGCCTGAGATCCGTGCAGCTACCTTTGGATCATCTGGTTGAAAAGAGAGATAGAGCAGTGTTTCATCAGCGTAGCAATGGTAGGAGAAGCCATGTGCCTGTATGATGGGACCCAGTGATGTAGTGTATGTGGAGAAGAGGAGGGGCCCAAGAGCCGATCCCTGGGGAACCCCAATGACCAATTGATGTGCTTTGGATACCTCCCCTCCCCAGGCCACCCTGAAAGACCGACCAGTTGAGATAGGATTCCAACCAAGTGGAATCCCAGTGATATCCAGTGATGAGAGGGTGGACAGGAGGATCTGATGATTGACAGTGTCAAAATCGGCAGATAAATCCAGCAGAATGAGGACTGATGATTTGGAATCAGCTTTTGCAATTCGCAGGGCTTCAGTGACTGAGAGTAGCGCAGTCTCGGTTGAATAGCCACTCCTGAAACCTGACTGTTTAGCATCCAGTTTATTGTTCTGTGAAAGAAACAATGAAACCTGGTTGAAGACAACTCGTTTGAGTGTTTTTGCTATGAATGGAAGGAGAGAGACAGGTGTGTAGTTTTCTATAAGAGAAGTGTTTAATGTAGGTGTTATGGGGTTAGGTTACCCGAGCCTGCTTCAACGCAGTGGGGAAGATGCCTGTGAGGAGAGATGTGTTGATAATGTGTGTGAGTGCTGGTAAGAGTGTGAAAGAGATTGCTTGGAGAAGGTGTGAGGGGATTAGGTCTAGAGGACATGTTGTAGGATGGCTGGAGAGGAGAAGTTTGGATACTTCTGAAGATAGAAGATGGGTGTTTGAGCAGTGGATGTGGTTGGTTGAAGGTCTTGTGTGTGTGGAGGTGAGAACTGACTACTGATTGTTCTAGTTTTGTCTGTAAAAAAAGTGGCAAAGTCATCAGCTGTTATAGAAGTGGTGGGAGGTGGTGAAGGGGGACAGAGGAGAGAATTAAATGTTCTGAAGAGATTACGCATGTTTGGAGCGCTGTTGATTTTGTTGTGGAAATGTGAGGATTTGGCATTGCGGACTTCAGCGGAGAAAGATGAAAGCAACGACTGATACCTACTTAGGTCCGACGGATCATTTCATTTGCTCCATTTTCTCTCTGCCGCTCGGAGTCTGGTCCGATGTTCACGAAGAAACATCAGATAACCAGGGGTTAGAAGGGGCAGTCCGTGCTGGCCTGGAGGAGAGAGGACAACTATCGTCTAGACTTCACATCAAGAGATGAGAAATAGTTAGGTGAGGGAAGAGAGGAGGATACTACAGAGGAAAGATGGGAGGGAGAAAGGGAGCATAGGTTTCATCTAAAAGTAACCAGTAAGAGGGTTGTTGGCACCCGGGTAGCAAAATGTAATGTAAATGTAATGAAGAAATGGTCAGAGATATGTAGTGGTTGTACCAGAATTTTAAATGCAGTACAATTGCGTGTGTAAATTAAATCAAGTTGGTTGCCTGATTTGTGCGTGCTAGTAGTGGTAAGACGTTTGAGATCAAATGAAGCTTGGAGTGAATGGAAGTCTGTAGCATAAGGCTTGTCTAGATGAATGTTGAAATGAAGAGTGGAGTGCCATCCTCCATGAAAGAGGACAGCAGCCCATCCAGCTCCTCAAGGAAGGTGGCTAGAATTTGGCCAGGGGGACTGTAAATTACCACAATCTGGAGTTTTATAGGAGCTATCACAGTAATCGCATGAGCTTTAAATGAGTTGTAATTGCACAGGGGAGAGTGGGTTGAGTATTTCCAATTGTTTGAAATGAGCAGACCAGTGCCCCCACCCCGGCCAACTTGACGTGGGGTGTGAGAGAAAGAGAAATTGTTAGAGGGCATTTGGGCTTGCTGAGTCTTCTGGACGAATCCAGGTCTCAGTTAAGCCCAAGATGCTGAGTGTGGATTGTAAAGAAAAAGCAGAAATGAAGTCTGCTTAGTTGACTGCTGACTGACAATTCCAGAGACCCATGGAGAAAGAAAGAGGTGTAGTAGAAGATGTAGAGATAGGGCGCAGGTTAGCAGGATTATGTTGCCGTCTGCTTGTGATGTTAGAGCGTGGTTGAGAGAAAACCGGAATGGTTTGGAAACACATGATAGCGGTGGAAGGATAAAGGATAGCAAAGGAGAGTGTGTGAGGGAAGATAGAAATTATACTTAAATGTGATGCTCGGTGTCGTTGCTCGGTTAAAGTCGCACAGGAAAAAGTTGTCAGTCTTTACACGAGGAAGCTGAACGCTTCTGCATCAGCGTGCATCAAATAAATATACAGTCTAATTAAGAGACTAGAGTGAAAACAGCTGTGGCCGGCTTTTGATTAGCCCAGCCAATAGCCTAAAGGATTGCTAATCAAGACAAAACTGACACTTTGCCCAAGTAGCAATGGAGGCGCAAATTATTATAATTATCAGTAAGTGCAATCAAAAATATAAACCTCAACGAAAATGCAGAATAGAAATAGGTAGGAAACGAAGTATTCCTTCCTAGCAGTAAGATCTACGACTATATTACACTTACACGACACTGCATACACTGCATCCGGTGAGAATCGGCTTCTCTGAGTAAAAACATAAAAAACTGTGAATTGCAGTAAAAACATAACCAGATCAAGCATACAAATAATATGTAAATTAAACAAATCTGTATTATTCTACAATGTATCATGAAGACTTGCAAACAATTGCCTTGGCTATAAGAATGATTCAGGCCTGCCATCCACCAGAAATGTACAATAAAATGTTGCGTGCAGATTCTACACTGTACATTTTGGGTGACATATGAGGGTTAGGAAATGATATGCTGGCGGCTCATAGGATTGTATAAATGTCAACACTGGATTTAAATTTCTTCATGGACTATAAGATATAGTCAAAGCAGCCACACCCAGATCAAACATCTGATTCCTGGGGTTTTTAGCCCCTGCCAAACCTCAAACCCTTTTTCACACTCCACTCTCAAACAGGATGTGGTTAGTCAAAGGAGTTTGTCTCGGTCTAGTGCTACAAAATGAGTAATTCCAGTAAAAGCACTATGAACAAATCTCCATCAGTTTCCTGTGTAAAATTAAAGATTTCATTAACTGCAGAATTTCTGCCATCCCATTCCGATATATCTCTGTAATGGGAGTCAGGAAGATGGGAAGTGCTTGAACAGAAACATGACTCAAACTTGCCTTTACAAAAGAGTGAAAAAAAACAATGGTATTGAGAGCATATTTCAATTTTGAGATTTCAGTTTTGAACTAGTAAATGGGTGCCATTTGCACAAGAGACTCTCCCATGCATGCCTTTATGTCATGATATTTTATCTGTCTGTCTGTCTATATTTTTCTACACTGTATGGACAAAAGTATTGGCACCGAAAGTATTCTAATGAACATGTTTGACTACTTTAATAATTTCCATGATTACAAATCTTAATGATTCTAGGGAATTGAATGCTTTCTATCTATCTATCTATCTATCTATCTATCTATCTATCTATCTATCTATCTATCTATCTATCTATCTATCTATCTATCTGTCTGTCTGTCTGTCTGTCTGTCTGTCTGTCTGTCTGTCTGTCTGTCTGTCTGTCTGTCTGTCTGTCTGTCTGTCTGTCTGTCTGTCTGTCTGTCTGTCTGTCTGTCTGTCTGTCTGTCTGTCTGTCTGTCTGTCTGTCTGTCTGTCTGTCTGTCTGTCTGTCTGTCTGTCTGTCTGTCTGTCTGTCTGTCTCTGTCTGTCTGTCTGTCTGTCTGTCTGTCTGTCTGTCTGTCTGTCTGTCTGTCTGTCTGTCCGTCCGTCTGTCTGTGTACTATATTTATATATTAATTTGCATTAACTTTTGATTTCTATTTATGTTAAATTTTTTTAAACCATTTTATTAATTGTATTGTAATTGTTTTGCATACTTTTACTATTGGACACGTGCCTCTATCTCTGTACTATATTTACATTTTGGTTTTAAATGTATATGCAATATAATTTATATAATTTTGTTTACATTTATTTGAATTATTTTGATTATTTGTTATTGTATTTTTTATTGTATTATTAAATAAAATATGATATTTAAATAAACGGTATATATATATATCATATTTATTTAATAATAAAATGTAGAACAATTTTACAATTATTATTATTATTATTATTATTATTATTTGTAATTACATTTTAAATGTTAAAAACATATAACAGTTTTTTTTGCATTAGTGTTGCATTAAACTGACATATCCAGGTCTACAAAGGTAAAAAAAATGAAGAATAATAATAACATTAAATATTATAAATAATAATTAATATTTAAATAAAAATTATATTAATCGTTCTACCATCGTTGGATTACTGCAAATTTCCCATGAGCAGATATACTGTCAAAGTCTCCAGGCCACCCAAGAACATTCTGTAGTTTCACTCTTTTTCCCATCTCTCCCTCTCCTGAAGGTTTTGGACCATCACCAGTGGTCAGCTGACTGAACTCCACTCCTTTTATTTACGACTGAACTAAGTCAAATTAATCCCGACATAAAGCACAAATAAATCTATGGTCGGTACAAAATGCTTTGAAGCAGTATGCAGGACAGCTTCTTTTCCTTCTGTTTCCATTGTGTGTGTAAAAGCAGTTGAACTGTTTTCAAAGCCAGGCCGAGGAGCTCTCATAACTGTGGAACTTCTGTTCATTAGGAAGTCATCCAGCGTCTGCGTTTGAACGGCATCTTTTTGGAGAAGCAGCTGTTTCTTCTGAAGAAAGTCTTGCTTGAAAGTCTTTGCTGTTATCCATCCCCATACAAAACAAATTATTCAGCTGCACATAGTCAAAATAGGATGTCAGCCTGTTCTTTTTAACGAGTTCTCTGTTTTTATTTTCAATGCTTGATTTGTATCCATGTGACCTCTCAGAGATCTAAAGGCCTCAGAGAACAGGTTTCATCTGACCTTTCAATAAATGAAAAACATTACTTGGTTATTTATTCCCAGAATGTCAGACCAAAGAGAGGCATGAGTGAAGCATTATGTGGCAGGATCTGCTCTGATGGTATTTCCTTGGGACAAGCCTCGAAAACAACCAGCAGAACAGGTAGGGACACAGGCTTTAGCTACACATATGCTGTCAATATAGAGCTCTGAACTAAAGTCAACAAAATCACTGAGGGAGGAGAGGGCGGAGTAACATTTTTCACATTTACCCTCATAACTCTCAGACTGCAACAAATCTACCTGCCATCTTTTGGTATAAGCAACATACATGTGTGCCAACAATAACAATAGCATTAAAATATTTACGTAAAGACTAAAATGTGTTCAAGAACAGTCTTCAGCTATTATTCCATAGCTAATATTGCCCATAACCTCATCAAAGACGAAAAAAATTTTAACAAAATGTTCAGAACATAATCAATTGTACACATTTAAAAACAAAAAAAAATCCCTCTATGGCAGAGAGCGAGATGCACTGTATTCATATATTCATTTTAATAATTTCTTCTTTAATATTTTAATATTAGATAAACAAAAGATTATTCAAATATTTTATCGTATTTTGTTATTTTTAACTATCAAATAAAATTGTATTTATATAGCACAAATAAAAACAACAGCATTGACCATTGTGCTGTTCAATAAGACAAAGGATAAATATCTAAAACAGAGACAGAAAGAATAAAAGACCGCAAAGCAATGATAAAGGATTAACATAAAAATACAGAAAATTTGACTTTAAAAATCAAAGACAATTGTAAGCCCGGGAGAAAAGGTCAGCTTTTAACTTGGATTTAAATTCAGGCTCTATGGAAATTAATCTTATAGATAGAGACTCAAGGGAGACTGTTCCACAATTTTGGACCAGCAATAAAAAAACTTGGTCACCCCTCGACTTAAGTTTAGATCTCGGAACCATCAGCAATATTTATTGAGATGACCTTACTAATCTAGCAGATTTGTTTTGATTCAAAAGATCAGAAATATATTTTGGAGCTAATCTGTTAAGAGCTTTAAAAAGTCAAGTCTAGATGAAATAAATGCGTGAATCACTCTCTCAAACTCTGCAGAAACTCTTAGCTTTATACAATAATCTTAACTGAAAAAAATAGATTTAACTACAGCATTTATCTGTCTATCGAATCTGAGGGCAGAATCAAGAATAACACCCAGGTTTTTCACAGAGGGTTTTACATGGAGAAAGAACCAAATTTCCCAGGTCG
Source organism: Ptychobarbus kaznakovi (assembly GCA_027422405.1). NCBI lineage: Eukaryota > Metazoa > Chordata > Actinopteri > Cypriniformes > Cyprinidae > Ptychobarbus > Ptychobarbus kaznakovi. The sequence goes on along the minus strand of CM049814.1, from coordinate 9,417,917 downwards.
CCATCAAACGCACCTGGCACACCTGTAGGCCCAAACACAATAACCTCAGTTTTGCTCTCGTTAAGATGCAAAAAGTGTAAAGAAAACCAGGACTTAATATCAAAAAAGCATACTGATAGTGAGCTTAAGACTTTTTGTTATTTTTTCATTAGGGGCAAATAAATTTGTGTCATCAGCATAGAAGTGAAATGACAGCAAAAAATAGTACCCAAAGGAAGACTATACAGAGAACAAGACCAGAATGGAGCCCTGAGGAACTCCATATTCCAAAACAGAAACAGAAGAAAACCCATCAAGATAAACAGAAAAATATATCATTCAGATAGGACTTAAACCATTTAAGAGCAGAACCTTCAATACACATACATTGTTTAAGTCGTGACATAAGAATTCTGTGGTCCACAGTATCAAAGGCAGCACTTATGTCTAAAAGTAGGAGAACCACAGAATCTATTATCGCAGAATAAGAATCTATCTATGCACTGTATTTATATATTAATTTTAATAATTTGTTTTTTTATTATTTTAATATTATATAAACAAAAGGTTATTAAAATATGATATAGTATTTTGTTCTTTTTAATTAATCAAATCAAATTGTATTTATATAGCACAAATAAAAACAACAGTAGTTGACCATTGTGCTGTTCAAAAAGACAAAGGATAAATTAATTTAGTACCCATAACTCTCTCTCTCTCTCTCTCTCTCTCTCTCTCTCTCTCTCTCTCTCTCTCTCTCTCTCTCTCTATCTATCTATCTATCTGTGTTCTGGTAGAAAATAACTTTACATCAGTCTAGCCTAGTCTTTTTTAAGCATGTTTCAGTTCTCCCTGGTCTGCACTATTTGTGAATAATTTAGCAAGTATTTCTGCAATTAGATTGCATTTGTTCAAAGTAGCAGCAAATCAGATAGCTTTGATATTGGAGCTTTCAAAATGGCTGCCACTCACTTAATTAGCTTCAAGCTAACAATCCACCGAGAGGAGCAGCACCATTAATGTTTTGTGAAGCAGAGGTGGGGCATGCAATCCACCTGCCTTAAGGCAGATAGAACAGATAATCAAAGAATCCTGAGGTTTTCCACTCTAATTGGGCCATTATTTGGAAAAGTGGAGGAAGTTTAGCAAGCTTTTAACAAAAGGTATTTTGGCTGAAGTAGCATGGTGGATTACTAGCCCGGCTAACTGATTTACTGGAAGTATTGACCAAACACGGCTGCCTAGACAACTGTTTGAGGTCCTGTTCTAAATGTCTTAAGGTGAGTCATATTTCAGTAACAATGAGGATTTGTGTTATATTGGAGGAGAGCTGTTTGAGCTAAATTAGTTAGCCTCTCATAAACTGTATCTTTCATGGTATTTTGTTTTATCTTCCAAAGTGACTACTATTTTGAGCAATATTAGCTCATATTTACTGCTAATTCACTGCTGATATGAAAAATGGAAAGATGGATCTTGATTTAATGTTGTTCAATACACGTCATTACAACTGTTGATGCTGTTTAAGTTAATTAAGTTTTTTCATCTACTTCATTGATTTCTGCAGCATGGAACTTTGGTGTGTGTGTGTGTGTGTGTGTGTGTGTGTGTGTGTGTGTGTGTGTGTGTGTGTGTGTGTGTGTGTGTGTGTGTGTGTGTGTGTGTGTGTGTGTGTGTGTGTGTTGTGTGTGTGTGTGTGTGTGTGTGTGTGTGTGTGTGTGTGTGTGTGTGTGTGTGTGTGTGTGTGTGTGTGTGTGTGTGTGTGTGTGTGTGTGTGTGTGTGTGTGTGTGTCACTTCCAGTCATTCTCCACAGCCATTCCCAGTGTGATATGACTCTGTTTACCAGAATATATTAGTCATTAGATGTCATCTTACTGCCAAGTTATTGAAAGAGACTGTGTTCCTGCTAGCTTCACCTATTGGATTCAGTGTTTTTTTTTTTCCTCAGGTTTTTTTTAAATATATTTTATTTTTGCGGGTTGACCAAGGGTGATTCACTTGTTAAACTAAGACAAAAACATCTAAATCTAACACAGTTTTTCATACAATCTGCTTGCTCCACTGAGGATAAGGGTGAATATTCATAACTGTATGTTTTCATACAAATTCATATGAAAATCACCCATTTTTAAAACTTCAGATTGTCCATAACACAAGGTGTTGATATCTGTAACATGAAATATATAGTAGCTATTGTAAAAACTATATTTAAATGTCTAATGCGCATTCAAACTTCTAATCTACTAGTGGACATGTAGCTCTCAACAAATTTACTTGCGGTCAGGTCGTTGGCCTTTTCAGTAAGAAATATGTAGCTTTCAACAGAGCCACTGAATAATTTCATCCTTGAAAGTGTTTATCCATGAATGTGCTCATCCAAATGAGGTATTTTGGAGTGGATAATCATCACATGAGGTTTTTAAATGAGCTATGTACTTATTTGAAATATGCACGATTGGTCACAATAAGTACAAATAATTTCAGGCAAAGGTCAAAATAAGTGCAATGACATCCCAGCCTATTCTCGCTGAGTTGTTAGGCCAGAAGAAATATTTCAGGTGTGAGAGTTTGTGGTCAGTAGACCAACATGAACTGTTCGGTTCGAGAGACACTGTTCCAGCACTGGCAGACGCTTGTGTATCAGGAGCGTGTAACTTTACGTACGGGGTTGCATGTGTATTGGCAGGCAGCAGCGTGAGTCTTTTCGAACCGCGTCTGCTTAAACGAAGAACCAACAGCACTTCATCCAGCAGGCAGGGGAACGATTGTGCGTTTTGTTCAAGTAGAAAGATTAAGGATTATTTGTGCAGCCCTCCATGTCATTGAGCTGTTTTGTTATTTCTTCTTACCTCATTTGTATGGCTTTTAAATGATACATTATGCCAAAACGCAGCACACTTGGTCAATGTGGTGATGTTTCTATTGACTGTAAAATATCGAGGACTGATGAGGGAATCATCATTTCTCAGGCACACATGCATTAAAAGCCCTCTAGGCAGTAGAGTTTCATGCTTAAACTGAAACACATACTGTAGGTTGTATTCCCTTTACCACAATTTGGCGTTATATTGCAAGCCTTGACAGAACTGGATGAAAATCTGCCTTTGAGTTCTATTTCATGGTCATTTTATAAAGATATCATTGAACATAAAGTGCACATCTGGATTTGTATTAAACCGTTCTTTGTGAAATTGGTTCAGATGTTTTATTCGGCTTCTAGGGATCAAGTCCTCTGTCTTAACTCTTTCACCCTTGGGTTGCAGTTCGCTGTGGCATCCGCTCGCTCTCAGTCAATCTGTCCACAGATGAACAGACGCTTTTAAAGGAAAATTATACTTCTAATGCTGGAGTTGTTTTCTTTGGCTGTGTACTTTCTCAAGACAAACTCTGGCCAGCAGGCTACACTTTTTTTAGGGGGAATTGGCTTCGTCCAAATGCTATTGCAGTGAGTTTGCATCTTTCTGTCATGCTAACTGGAATAAACAAAGACTCCTTGTTATTAGTCATACTTGCTTGTGGGGGCTTTTAGATTAGCCCTGATTAGCACATATTTGAGAAGTGATTGTTAAAGGGAAAGTTCAACCAAAGAATTAAAACCGTCATAAGCAACCTCCTCTTGATCCAAACCAATATGACTGGCATCTGTAAAACACAAAAGGAAACGTTTAGCAGTATGACCACGCTGCTCCCTTCCATTTATATTTTTAGTTAGTGTTTTTAATATTGCAAATTTTTGTTTTAGCACGAGGCTATACAAATCTACATTATATACTATAATTTAATGTAAAATATGAAAAATGTAAACATATGTAGTCCTGTATTGTAATTCAGAATTATATTTATATATTCTATACTAAATTCTATCACATTTATTGTTTATTCATAAATAAGTGTGTGTGTGTGTGTGTGTGTGTGTGTGTGTGTGTGTGTGTGAATATATATATATACACAGTACAAAAATATATTTGTTTAGTTTTAGTTAAAATTGTACACATTATTTTTGGTAGTATTTTTATAGTATCTGGTAGTTTTTCCTTTAAGATAATAGCTTGTAGTTGTTCTCTATACTTCTGTGTAATTTCCAGAAATGATGGTGGACAGTAGGGATGTGCAATTAATCGCATACGATTCTCATGCACATCTCTTTAGTAAAGCCGGTGACATGATTGGCACTAAATCGCCATCATCTGCGATTATGAATGTGATATCATGTAGCTTGTCAGTAAACTACGGCTCTGTGTATTAATTCCATTTGAAAGCAGGCGATGGAGATTTAGTGCCAATCATGGAACCGGCTTTACTGACGAGCTGCACATGAGAATCGCATGCGATTAATTGCACAGCCCTACAGTATAATGTGTCAAGCTTGATTTCTTGTCTAAGAGCCTTTTGCAGACCCTTTGGTAACATTCTTATCATCAGTTGCATGGCAGTGCACACAGTACATATTCGTTGTACAAACTGGTATGAAACTGCAACTACTTAAACACATTTTCTTGTAAAATCAGGTTGATTAACCTGAGTATCTTTTCCAGCAGTGTGATTGAGTTGTAACTCCATAGGTGATCACGGAGCGGCCCAATGCCTATGAGGTGGCTGAACACAAACTCCATGAATAGGCTTGTTTACTAACCACAAGTGGTTCCACTCACCAAAACCATAACAGCACAGTACACAACAGGGGTGTAGTTGACTTTTACAGCTTCCTGGTGGAAAAGAGCTTTCAGCTGGCCAGCACTTGCAGAGTTTCAAGGCTGTAATGTGCATGTTAGTGGATGTTGGCTGGAAAGACATGACCTCAGTTTCTCGTGAGCGACGTGGAAACCTTTTTTAAAGGCCGTCTTCAAGCTTATTCAATATCAGTTGGATGAAATTGGTTAAGACTTTACTGACAGATTCACAAACGATTCTGTCAGAATGACTCATTTATTGTGCCTTTACGCTTCTCAGACGTAGTAACAATAGAGTTTAGACGCGTTGCTCGCTGTTCTCATGAAGCAAACTGTCCAAGGAAATAATAAAAATGGCTGTACTTTGGGTGTGCTGAGGTTTTTATGTCATTTAATTTCCCCTAAATGAAATCAGACTGAATGTCAAAAACATCTGTCCTAACTGATTCCCTCCTCTTGAGGCCACCCATAGGCGTGTTCAGCCTTTTTTTCTTTGATTTATTTGAGTGTGAAGCGCAGTAACCGTAATGGGTTTGCCCCAGTCAACTTCCTCAGTGTTCAAGAGGTCATCTGAGACTCGAGGGCCACCTAGTTCCAAGTTTGTGGGACGGAGCTGAGCGAATTTGATTGGGTGAGGTCTTTTTGAAGGAAATGTCCTTAGAGATGCTTGACCGAGTCAAAGTACACATGGATCAAATGTTTCATGTGATTCATGTATTCACAAGGTGCAGCAGGATCCCTCAATGCTGAGCTCATGATTAGCCACCTGAAAGGAGGCCAAGGACTGAATTTCAGCCCAACTGGTAGATATCCAGATGTTTTGAGGGAGCCACGCAGCTTGTATGAAGAAAGAAGGTGGTGATGTGCCAGACTAGCAGTGTAACACTTAACATGGACACAAATCTTAATGACTAGTTTAAGGAAAAACATGACTGGGCTGTAATTTATGTCTTTATAGCATAGTCTTCTCTTGGCTGTCCAGCTGCCTTGTTCTGTGCATGGGTGGGACCAGGCTTCTGTAGTTTTTCTAATCATATGCTTTTCTTTTTTATTTGACTCGGGCATCACATTCTCATTCTTACACTCACAGAATGGATTTAAAGGGATAGTTCACCCAGAAATCTAAATTGTCATTAATTACTCACCCTCATGTCGTTCCTTTGTTCATCTTCAGAACACAAATTAAGTTTTTTTTTAAATATTTGTTCAATAAATGAGAGAATTTTCTGACCCTTTGTTGTTTTTTCTTTTGCGCACAAAAAGTATTATTGTAGCTTTGTAAAATTTAAGTTTGAACCACTGATGCCACATGGACTAATCTAAAGATGTCCTTACTACGTTTCTGGGCCTTGAATGTGGTAGTTCCCTGGCTGTCTAGGGTCAGAGAAGCTCTCGAATTTAACCAAAACGATCTTAATTTGTGTTACGAAGATGAACAAACGTCTTGAGGGTGAATATTTAATAGCACAGTTTTAATTTTTAGGTGAACTATCCCTTTAACCAACATTTGATCATTTCTTTCTGATAAAAACCCAGGTTTGTTGTTTTCCATATAATCTTAAGATTGAAATTACGTAGATTAAATGTCATAGTTTTGCTCGGTTAGACTTGAATTCATACATCAGTTTAAATAAATAAAGTGTAGTTATTTATAATTTCTTCAGTTATGTATTTATACAGAAAATGTATACTTAAAATGTCCTTTCCATTATTTAATGTGAATAAATCAGGCTTGTAAAATAACTTTTGACTCAAACCAGTACTTTGAGCTGAGCCTTTTCATTTTAACCATCACTATCAAATTGGCTTTCAGATATCATTTTCATTTTTGAAAAGGAAATTAGCTATTAATTTATAATTAGTTATAATTTTCACAGAAATCATTGAAATCACAGACATAAAGACAGAGAAGTCAGTCTCACTAGAGCAAAATAGAATGTCTTTGTTTCGCTCTTACAGCAGCCATGCAGTTTTATTGATGTACTGCAACAATAAGAGGTTTTTTAAAGGCTTAAAACACAAGATAATTACTAAAATCGTTTTTAATAAAAACAAGAATTTCCAAAAATGTTTAAATGTTGCTTTTTATTAAGCTTTGTGCTCTTTAGATCAAGTGTTTCTTTTGGAGTAAATAAGTCTTTGCTTTTTGATTGAGGTGCATTTGCAATTACAGGATCACAAATGTAATTTCAGTTAAGCCAGATGAGGAATTATATGATGAATGAGTTTACACTCTCTTGGGGGTTAAAACAAGCACTTAAAATGCCTGCATATCCTTAAGTAATTCCTTAAACCTCAAAAAGACTTTCGGCTGCTCGTCAGACACATGATGTGGGAACCATTTGTTTTAAAGAGATGTACATCTTCAGTTCTCACATTTGGCACGCTATGGGTTTTGTTTGAGTAGTGTTGATTGCACTTTCTCCATTGCCAGGCTAATTGATACCCAGGCCCAGAGGAAGAGGGTAAACAGGAGACAGCTGCATTACCACTCCTACAGGAACCAGCCTTCCCATAATGCTCTTGCTGTCAGGCCACATAAGAGGCAAGGAGATGGGCACACAAAGGCAATGTTTGCACAATCTATTGAAGCGAGGCTGCTGAATTGGGGGAAACTGAACTTTCCCATCGATGTCATCCTTTTTATTTAATTTTTTTTTTTGTTAAATTTAGGGAGTAGCCTTGTACAGTAGTACATTTTTTCATTAGTCAAAAGTGGATCAAAACCTTTCATCAGAGTTGTCCTAAAACCTCAAACCAAAATGCGTTCTTATGACAACTTTGAACTTTTTTGGTCCACCTTAAATGTTGACTACTATTTGGACATTTTAAACAAAATATTTGATGTTGATTCTTAAGTTAAAATCATGTTTTTCTTTGTCGCCTTGTCCTTTTTGTCCTCCTTTGTGTCTTATTCTTTGTTCCTCTTGTTGGTCTTGTTTTTCATCTTTGTCTCCTTGGATTTGTTCTTTGTGTTTGTTGTTGCTCATCTTGTTCTTCATTATTCATGTTCTTTGACATCTTCGTCTTGTATTTTTCCTCCTTTGTTGTTCTTTGTTTTCATCCTCATCTTCTTGTATTTGTCCTCCTTTGTTTTTTGTTGTTTTTCATCTTGTGCTTCAATTTTCACATTCTTTGTTTTCATCTTGTACTATCCTCATTTGCTTTTCTTCATCTTGTTCCTTATTCTTCATGTTCTATGTTTTTCCTCTTATTTCTTGAACTTGTTCTTCTATGTTGTTGTTTGTCTTGTTCTTTATCATCTTGACCTCCTCCTTTGCACTTCTTTGTTCTTCGTTGTTGTTGTTGGTGGTGTTCTTCTACTTCTGCTTCTACTTCAAAAATGAAAGTATTTTTGCATCCCACAAAATTGAATCAGTGGCCTCATGTGAGTTTTGAGTTTATTCATAAGTGATCATGTTTTGATGGATAAATAAGAACTTGGTGTGTTCAAATATGCAAGATTTTTATTTAAATCGTGTTTTAAGGAAGGCTACGCTAGGCATGGGCGATTCTCACGGTATGATAACATAGATAAAAATTCCATGGTATCACGTGAATATATTTAAATTTTATTTAAATATTGCCATTACAGGTGGCTAAAATGTTATGTTTTTAATGTCTAGGTAGAAAACAACAACCTTTTCCCACTGAATAAATATATTTTATTTTTACCCTAAACATGTCAAGCTTAATAATTAAAACAAATAATTGATTATTTATTATTCAAATTAAGTGCAGTCACTTAAGTGAGCGTAAACCTGCAGCTCAACAATAATCAGAATATAAGTTATTTTCTGTAAAATAATAAATAATTGCAGTCACTTAAATAGAGCCTAAACCTGCAGCTCAATAATAAAAAAATCTGTACAAATAATTTAAAAAGCACAAAGCAGTCATTAAACCTGCAGCTCAATAAGGTTTTTGGAGACATGCTCACTTTCTACACATTCATCTTTAAGTTTGGAGCGGTGAGGTACGTGGATGTGTGCACATACACATAAAGAGAGAGAGAGTGCGCGCACACACACACACACACAAACACATGGTCTCTCTCCGTACAACACTCTAACAGTGGCAAAGTTTGTTTTCTAAATGTCGTGATTTTGAACCGGCAGCAGGAGGCTTAAAAGTATAGACGTGAGACCAGCTAAATTTAATTATTGTATTAAATCGCAGAAACGTAGTACTTGGACTAAATGTAATGAATGACACCTGTGCCACTCACCGGTTCGAGTCCCACGGAGGAGCTACGGGAGGTTAAATGAGGAGTGACGACAGTGGAAGAGGAGAGAGCTGGAGTTTTAGTTTGTGTTTTGTGTGCAGCAGTCGTCCGTGAATGTGAGGGAGAACCGCGTTAAACTTTAGTTGAGCTTAGCTCTGTGAGTTGTGAGGGAGGAAACTTTGAGTTAGCTAGTTAATTAGCATGTTATGTGCCTCGGTAGCAATCCAAATAGTAGGCCTATTTATTTCAACACTGAAACAAACGGCGTTGAGTCTCTGTCTTGATCGGGGGTGAAAGATGGAGAAATTAAGAGGACACAAATAGTTTATGTACAACCTATAAAGTATTTATTCAGCGATAAAACGTCATCTGTACGGAACATCGTTGTGTACGGAACATGATTAGTCTACGTTACCGGAAAAATTTCCATACGGCAGACTGTTTTTTTTTTTTTCAAATTTGGTAAAAATTCCCAGGGATTCATCTCCTTAGGCCATCATCTTACACACAGGTGACTCTCACTAACTGACTGCTCGCAGCCTCGCACCAACCGGAGGAGGAGGGTCGTGTGACTCGTGCGCTCCTCTGCGCAAAACTGAGGGAGTCCTGCACTTTCCGTCTTGGAAGACACGGAAAAAAAACTGTGCATACCGCAGAAACGGTATAACGGAAAATATTAGTGGTTTTGAAACCGTGACTTTTCCAAACCGCGGTATACCTTGAAACCGGTTATCGTCCCATGCCTAGGCTACGCGTTTTTTTTTTTTTTTTTGCTTGGTCCGGCATATCCACTACAAATGTAGGACCCACAATGGGTCATGTTCTGAATTTGAGGATGTCATAGGCCCATAGAAGACGGACTTCAGTGTGTAGTTGCTAAGCTGTAAGAGAGGGTTGTTTGCTTATGTCAAGCCCAGCAGAATAAATGAGGGCAGCAGTGGGCGAATGTATTGACCTGACTCTTCTTTGTCCTAAACTGTCCATATTTGTAGAGTCGTGGCAACCTCGCAGATGTATAAAGGCCACATTCTGGGGGGTAAAGCTTAGAAAACAAAGGACTGGGGTCTATTGGTAGAAATGAGGTCAGTGTTGCCCTTCTAGAATGTAGAAGTTGTTTTTGTAAGAGCTGCTAATGCAGGCGTAGCTTGACTCTGTAAACTTCTAAACTGACCTAAGGACTTTTGGGCTTTGGGAACTTTCTCGAGTCTTGTTTCTGTCCATCTTTCCTTATTTCTGTTTTCACATGTCTCATTGTTATATTTTAGTGTTTTAACCTTGTCAACATCATTGGAACTTTAGCAATACCAATATTTGGCTTTGTTTTTAATGTTTAATTTCAAATGGTGTTCATTCGGTCAATGATAAGACGCATGGTTCACACATTCAGTATATCTGGCTTCTTACAAGTGCCTGCATGGCTTATGCTTCACATTATCAACCGCCTTACTGTTTGAATGCCATAAGAAAGTAATATTAAACCAAGATGGCAAGCCACAGCTGATAAATCTAACTTGCCATCTTGAATCGACTTCATTTATAATGTTTATGTGTTGATTGCTGACATGAAAGAATCCTTTACATTCTGACCGCCTATAAATCAAAGCTGGTGGACGGGGGCTCAGACTGAGCTGAAGAAGCATTTATGTTTAAAGGCCTGCTGTAGAGTTTTATTAATCCGAGGTTAAACAAACAGTGACATGCCGGCTCAGACTGCACTCATTCATCCTGGAATGCTGTGAGAATCCACATATATGCCAGCTCTTCATAAATAACTTCTTAGCTACAAAGGACAATGAACATACACTTTTCAGGTCTTTCTATAGAGAAGGAATTGTATTTGTATTGTGTGTGCAGTTTTGGCCATAGATGTCTGTGAAACATCTCTATATAAAGCAAAAGATTCACAATACCTTCATCTCCACTTCACTGTTTATAATATTTAGTTCATGTGTACTGCACACAAATGGTAAAATTAAGGCATGATGGATTATGGGTGGGTGAGTTTTTAAACTCTGGGCATGAGGCAGATGATGAAACAGGAAGGACACCTCCGCAAAAACCATGAGCTCATCTGTGGGCGAATTTTATGGCAGTCTTTTAACGTTGTAACCAAATATTTAGGACTATTAACCAAATATTGAGGGCGTTATTTATTTGTGCTTTTATTAAAGAGGCTCTGGCATGTTATATTGTTGAGTGCCACATTTTCAGATATATTTTAGATGGGTATACAATTGTATTTAATTATTTTTTGTGAAAAAGTCTTGTATTCAATAAGGCTGCATTTATTTGATCAAAAATACAGTAAAAGCAGTGATATTGTGAAATATTATTACAACTGAGAAAAAATATTAAATATATATTTTAAAATGTAACTCTTTGATCTAACCTTTCACATTTGACTCTTTCACATGTGAACCCCCCCCCCCCCTTAAACCGAGTCTCAGGTGGCCAGCATTAAATGATTCCTTTCTTTGAAACATGGCTTAAAGTCCGCTTGATATTAGCAAATGTTACTTTTCTTTTATTTCTTCTAAAGCTTCCCAACATGGCCCAAACAATGATGACCACCATTAAGGGTATTATCATCATTCTCATCCACTCACTTCCTCTCCTCCTCCCCAACCTGTGTTCTATTACCTGTTGTATAACCCGACCCTCCTCCTGCAGCAGCTGTAAAATGCTAATGTAGCTTAATTGTGAGAACTTCACAGAAAGTAGATAAAAGAGGAACAGGCCAGTTGAGATGCAAATGAGCAACTGCTGCATTAAACCCACCCCCATATGATAAAACCGCTTTGGTTATCAGAAAACAAACCTTTTTGACAGGAAGCCAGGTTTAACTGTTATTCTCATACAATGCTTTTTCAGTCTCAATCAGTGTTTTAGTATAATTTTTTTGCTAGTATTTATTAGCATGCTGAATTAGCTTATTTAATTTTTTTTTTATTATTATTTTAGCTATTTTGATATGTGCTTTTATCATTTGTGATAGTTTTTTATTTAGCTTTTTTTTAGCTTTTAGTAATTTTTGTATTTTAAGTAATATACAATTTTTTTGTTTAGTTAGTTCCCGAGGCAATTTTTGTAATTTCCATTTGTTTAATTTTAACTCGACTTTAGTTAGTAGCTATGTTTTATTTCAGTTAACATGTGTTTGTTTGTTGTCAGTGCTTTTTTCACACCATGTTTGGTATTACTAAACTATAGACAAAAATATTAAAAACAATTCTGACGAAAGAGGTTTCAGTAATAAATTAGTAGATAACTATTTATTTATTTAATGCCTTATTTTAGCTATAAAAAATATAATTTAGCATTTTATTTATTTATTAAAAAAATCAGTTTCATAGTTTGGATCGTCCTTGCCAAATTGTTTATTGAACTAGCCTGGAATTTCCTCTGACGCATTTCAATGCTACTGAGTTACAGTATCTACAGCAGTCATTAATAAACCTTTTCTTGTGTGCTTAACAGCTCCACCGCAGACAACAATGCTCTATTGACGTCTATAGGGTTAATTTGCAGTGTTTCAAGAGTGGCATAAACAAATTAAGCCTTATGACTCGCCATGAAGGTGATTTACCTGTCTGCTTATCCTGTGCACACACCCACTCTTAAATCAACTGCAGCAGAATTTAAGTGCTCATAAAGTTGTGTTGCTGCAAGCAGTTAGTCACAGTTTATCCCTTGGGGATCTCCAAAAATAAAGTGCTTTATATGGATTACCAAGGGAGAACACGTGTAAAGTCTATATTGAATTTCCATTGTGTGTCCTGCCACCGCTTTCCCCTCTTTTAAAGTGGATATGTGTTGGCATTTTAAAAGGGAATCTGACCAACATTTGTTTGAATATCGTCTGAGTTTATTTAACTGCAGCGTGATTTAATGTCGTCCGAACATTTGGTCATATTTCCTACGTGGCTAGAATCTATCCAAACATTTAGACATCTGTCAGCTAAATCTTAATGGCTGTACGAAACCCTCTATAGTATAGCTGCCATGGGACAAATTAGCAGTGGTATAAATTTTAAAGGGTGATTTAAAGTCAACATGATGTCAAAACTGAATGGTTTTTAATTTAAATTAATTTACTTGTGAGCAATTCATTGGAGCATGTTATTATAAAAAGAAAAATAGTCTTTGTCATCTATAATCAAAATGTTTTAACTTGGTGTCATTGTTGGATAATGTTTACCAAGAGCTGAATAGCTTTGGCATTGCTTCATTCGGTCTGGATTTTATTCTGGTATGCGACTCACTCTTCATGATTTAAAGTCCATCAGGAATTGATGTGAATCAAGTCGCGTCGTGTTTTTTTGCTTACGTAATGTCCTGCTTCAATCTGAAAGGTCACGTTATGGAAGTAAAATTAGTTCAAACGTCAGTTCACATTGTTTTTCAAAAGTATTATGGCTGATATAGTATGAAATCATATAGGGCTGGGTAAAAAAATATAAATTTCTCTATTTTAATGGATTCTTATTTTTACGAAACCATATCGATTCTTAAATCCAAAGAATCGATTAGTCACTAGACTTTTTTTCATTTAATGAATGGGGCATGTAGTTCGCTTCCCATCCAATGAATCGCAGTACGTTTTGTGCTTTGTTACTTTTGATATGAAAAAAGTCTCAGATTTTAAATTCAGTCAATTTTATTATAGTATTCATAGCCATTTTGATGTTTAATGTAGAGTGACATGTCACTGCAGCACCTAAGTTCAAGAGAAGCAGCAGAGCGAAGCGCGCATTAACTGATCATCTCCTCCACTTTAAAACCAGTTCCAGCAAAAAATAAACATGAATAAACATACAAAGGTATGTTAAAAGGAGTACAGCTTACCGAAATCCATATCCTGTCTCTTGTAATCTGCTCATGTAATCGTGTGTTTTAACCACGAAAAGACGTCAATGTAACAGCTTGCAAACAATGTAACGTCACATTTTCCTTTTCCACATATCCATATTAAGTGACCATTAACTCGTTAATCAGAAAAAATCTACTCTAGAGAGGAGCATTTAGCTAAATATATGCATCATTTAACATATTCATTATATTTTTTATTGTTCTTCAATGTTTCATTTGTTTTTTTAATATGTCAAGTTTTTTATGTCTGAATCCATTTAGCCTAAATGTGTACATTAAAACAATTTAGTAGAAATCCAATTATTTAATTATATCTTGATCATTATAACAACTTAATTTAGTGTAATTTATGCATTTGTATACAAATAAATTCCTTTTAAACTTTAATATTATAGTAATTCCAACTGACTCTCATGTATATTTTACAGCATTAGTTGAGTTTTTTTTCCTTAAGAAAATTTGGCATGTACTGTATCTGATAAACATCCTAAATAATCATGATGAATCGAATTGCAAGCTTGTGAATAGTCAAATTGAATCGTGAAATCCTAAAATCAGAGGTCTTAGTTGTCTCTGAGAATGTAGAGCTTTCAAAGTTATTTTATCTTTGTCATTTCCGCTATTAAAGTAAGCGTTTCAGTGTGAGGAGCTGGTTCTAGATCAGATCTCTGAGCCAAGTAACTGATCAAAACATTCAAGAACTTACACCCTCGTGCCAAGAGTGCTGCATTAGCTCATTACCCGTAATAGCGACCTCCTGATAAGACCATTAGATACCAGAAGTTATTGGAAGTTCTTCACACAGACGGTCATTTCCTCCCTTACACAGTCTCCTGTTAAACATGCGCTAATGTAGGGTTTACTAGCCTGTTAGCACTCCCTGCCTCAATTACTCGTGTCCTAATGGAGCTTCTCCAACAGGTGTGTGGAGTAGTTTACAGTCGGAAAAATCTCTTTAAAACCTGTTTTAAGAGTGGCCAATAAATAAAAGCTTCTCAATGGGAGGATTGCTGGGAAATGCTAAGAGTTCAACAGCTCCAGTGTTGAAGTCGCTGAGTAGATTACACACCGCAAATCTTACTATCAACAGCCACTCTGTGTTTATGTCTCCAAGACTCTCACGGGTTGATGGCCCAACCTCCGCACCATTTGAAAGAGCTCGGCGCTCGTGTGTGAGGTGTGTGGGTAGAGTGAACGAATCTGAGTGTAGGAGTCGACCGGCACAATGTGTGTTAAATAGCAGCACCATAATAAACTCCAAACAAATAGAGGGTTGCTAACACTGTGCGCTAGCCAGGGTGGAGGGCCGCTGGGAGCCGTCAAAAGTCTGGCGTTCTCGGAAAGACCTGGAGGCAGCGGGCAGACATTACAGCCTGGAGACGACTCCTGGGAATTCGGGTTTATTTCAACACCCATTTGAGCATAGTTTCATGCACCCGAAAACAATGGGAAGAGACTTATTTTGTATTTGCTTGGGTAGCCGTTCACCATGCAATAGTCCTGTTTGATTATCCAGAATGTCCATAACACAAAACCCGAGTTGGTTACACGGAGTGTTACCTTCCAGTTTCACAACACCGCCTCCAGCTTCAGACCGCTAGATATAACACGCCTCTGCAATCAGATCTCTAACTGACGCAGACGTCGCACAGAGGATGCTTTTGAGCACGCATCCATGCACCTTCACAAAATAAACCCCCATGTTTATAGACCGAAGGGACAGAGGAATGTAGGACATGTATCCAATCTCTATACTCACCATCCTCTTACAGTTTTGTTTATAAACCTCCCTCAGGGGCCATTTACTGGAATTGGTAGATTCTTAGAAAAGTTATTATATATTTTTTTAATGCAAACACAATTGAGCAGTCCTTTTGCAAATGCACAATTTAATATTGTTTGTCTGTTGTATTGAAATCACTACAATCCAGACTGGCTCTAAATGGATATCTCTATATATTTTATTGGTGCTTGCAAAGACCAGGTTTATGGTTATTATTGCTTAAAAAAGTTAGGGGGTTTAATATTTTACACCAAGTGTTACATTTGGTGTGCAAGTCATCTTGCATTTTGATTAGCTTAGATTTCATCCACACAATTTTATTCAAATTTTGATACATTTCATTAATGTCTATGTATTTGTTACTCTATTTATCTATATTGGGTACAGTTGTGCTCAATAATTTACATGCCCCTTGCAGAATATGCAAAATGTTAATAATAAACAAAAGGGATCATAAAAATTGCATGTTGTTGTTTATTTAATAATGTCCTGAATAAGCTTTTTCACATAACTGATGTTTGTATATTCTCCACAAGACAAAATAATGACTGAATTTATTAAAATAACCTGTTCAAAAGTTGAACGGAATTTTTTTTTTCCCTAACAAGCGTCTATACTCGACGCAGTACTCGTTCCCATATCTCAGGGAACCGAGGTTACGACAGTAACCGAGTACGTTTTTCAACATTTTCTGCATATTTAAACCCTTTCCAACAGTGACTGAATGATTTTGAGATCCATCTTTTCACATGGAGGACAATTGGGGGACTCGTATATAACTATTATATAAGGTGAAAACATTTAACATTGAAATGGTGAAAGCATTGCTCAAGAAGGCAACACAATGAATTAAGAGATGGGGGGGTGTAAACTTTGAATTGGATGATCAGGGGATATTGTACTTATTTTGTCTTCTGGGAAACATTTAAAAATGTTTGTAGCTTCTTAAGAGCTGTACCAAATAAAAAAATATATATAAATACATACTGTATATATGTGTGTATATGATCTTTAAACAAAATAAGAAAAATTAACACATACTGTTCAAATGTTTACGCGCTCTGGCTCTTAATGCATTGTGTTGCCTTCTTGAGCATCAGTAAATGTTTCCACCTTTTGTAATAGCAGTGTATATGTCCCTCCATTGTCCTCCATGAGAAAAGATGAATCTCAAAATCATACAGTCACTGTTGGAAAGGGTTCAAATATGCAGAAGATTCTGGAAAACCAAAGAATGAGCAGGAGCTGGAGGATTTTTCTGAAGAACAGCAGGCAGTTGAACTGCTCAAGACCAAAAAAGGACCCATGAACAACTCACAAATCAGAAAAACAGTTGTGGATCATCCAAGAAACAACAGAGATGTTTAAGAATCAAGGGTATGTAAACTTTTGAAAATGGTCATTTTTTTATAAATTCAGTTATTATTTTGTCTTATTATTCTATCCTTTCTCTCTCTCTTCTCTCTCTCTTTCTCTCTCTTCTCTCTTTCTCTTTTTTTCTTTCTCTTTCTCTCTCATTCTGTCTATCAATATTGGATACATATCTGCCATTTATCTGTTTGTTTATTAGTTTAATATGTTTATTTATTCTCTGTCGATATTGAATAAATCAGCTATGTCTAATTGATACTGTGTATAAATATTATCAGATTTATTAATTTGTTTATTAGTTATTGTCTATCAATAATGGATATATATCAGCCATTTGTTAGTTTATTTGTTTATTTATTCTCTCTGTTGATATTGGATTATATACAGCCATTCATTTATTATCCCGTGTTGGATATTTAATGGCCCATGCTTCCAATTTTATATTAAGACTGTACAACACTATTAAATGTAATCTTGATCAAGTTTAAACCTGGAAATCCTTTTCCATACAGTTCACATATAATGTCTAAATTCACTTTTGTTATTATAACAATATGCTACACAATATCACATCCATTTACATTGGCCATTACATTCATTGGCCATTTTGCACGTGCATTACACATAACATAAAATGTCATTCATTTTGGCGGAGGCACAATATGTCAGCATTTCCTCAGTCATGAAAATTCCTCAAAAGCATGGCAGCGCTTTCAGGGGTGTTGCGGTGGTCCGATTCCCTCAGCAGCGGCCGTGATGTGTTTCCCCCACCAGCAACAGTCACAGACCCCTCTCTGTCCACGCTCCCCTAATTTATGACTCATTTCCTAAACAAAATATTGAGTTTCAGGCGTAAGTGTTCATATCAGACTTAGGGGAGCAGGGAGGCTTTACAATGCATGAGCTGATGGAGGCAGAAACAAGGCCGACAGGCCCGGTTTAGATTAATAGAGCCCTTGTGACAGAAGCTCACATCTGGAGGGTGACGCGGAGTTCAGACACCTGAGTGCCGGCAGCCGCGATCTTGCTCAGCACGTACTTAAGCGGCAGTCGGTGAGGTCATGGGGGTGAGAGATGGAAACTTTGCTTATTTTCACAGACAGAATAGCGGCCATGAGAAATGGGTGGAGGACAAAGAATGTACGGATGGGAAAAAAAGAAAAAGTGTTTGTCTGCAAAATCCCTTGCTTAAATTTCATCCGATGTGGTTGGTAAAGCAGCCTCGAGGCATCGAAATGGCACACGCCTGGATGAATTTTATGATCTGTGGAAAATCTGCGGCTGCTCTCAAATTTAACGAGTTCTACCAAAGTCAAATGCTGTATACACAGGTGAAAATGTCTGTTGGCAGCTTTTTATTTTTTCGAACCTAATTGACTGACCGCTCCGGTTTGTAAAATGTGGCTTATAAATGGGCGTATTTTCGAGAAAATGTTTGACATGAGAGTCCAGCAGTGAGTAACACGCTTGTTTGTGTTTATGAGTTTCCAACAGTACTTCTGCTGTAAGGCCGAGGCCCGTCTCACCTATTAGGTTGTGACATTTTTCTGGTGGTTGGCTTGAAAGTGACGAGCTATTACTTTAACACCTGGTGCTGAAATGTTAAACAAATGATCTATTGCTGTTGAGATTGGTACCCCGAAAGTTTCCATTTGGAAAGTAATGGTAACATTTCTGACAAAATGGGACTTGAATTTCACTGTATTTTTTCTCTGCTCTGTGTTTCTTTCCTGTTTTCACACTCAATCATGTTCTTTCTCCAGTAGGAAGATCTCTTGTTGTTCTCATGTAGTTGGTCTGGCTAATTAGGGCAGCCAGTTTAAACAGAACTAAGCTAACACTGGATGTCATATGTTTGAGGGTCTTACTCCATCCACTCCTGTCTCCCCACAGAGCTGCTCAAATGTCGCTATCCCAAGGCTATGAAAACAAACACTTCAGTGTCTCTAAACCGGTGTCTGTAACTGCTGATCGCGCATGGGATGGGACGCTTGAATCTTTCGAGTTATGGGAGAGGCTGAAGCATATTAAATGGTTCATATTTTTCACACTGCTAATGCCCGTTACTTAAAGTCGCTGGTAAATATAGGATGTCAGCTAAATGTTTAAGTTGTAGGATAAATTGTGGAAGCCAAATTAAATTAAGGGCTATTTAAGGAAGTCAAGCCCCATTATGTGTTTTTTTTTTTCTTTTTTTTTCAGTCTCATTTTGGCAGTGCATGCAAAGAGTAATGAAGAAACATTATAATGCATTTCCTTTTCATTTTATCAGTTCACTGCATCAAGGTAATTCAGAATCAACCCTTAAATAATAATACATTAAATACAATTAAATTTAATGACATTCAATAATAAATAAAATAACAAAACAAATTAAATTAAATACTCACCCCCAGGATGTTCCAAAACCTATATTGCTGACTTCTGTGCAAAATAAATATAATTCATAATTTAAATTGTATAATGTAATGTATAATATGTACTCAATCAGAAAGAAAATGTGCAAATGTTGTTCCTCTCGGTGTAGGACAGTGTCCTCAAAATGACATCTCTGTACCATGAAAGCATTATAAAACTAGTCTAAAGGACTCTCTGAAATCATACAGTAGGTTTGTGTGACCAACAGAACAAAAAATTAATTGAGTTGAACTTTAGAAACTGGTCTGATTCATGAACAAATCATCCAAACAGACTGATTCAATAAAGTTATGACTCAAAATAACTTTTCTACATTGCTTCTATATGAATCACTCCAAAGAGAATTAGGATGGATAAGATTTTCATTATTATTTGTTAAATGTTTTCTGTTTCTCACACAAAGGATGTAACTTCAGATGTACCCTAATTGAGCTCCCCTTTTTATAGACCACTTTTATGGAGGTTTTTTTAATACATAATTCACTTTCATTAATCCTGTAGTGTTAATGTTATTCTCTCTGGCCTTCAAACTTTGACAAGTTTAGCTTAAGTTAAATGAAGCCTGCATGATGTTTCTGTCCACGCAGTTCAAATATCGTAAAATAGAGGTGTCCACTAGAACACAGAGGGTGATTTAAAGCACATAAAACACTTTCTGGAAAAGAAGCATTAATTAATAAAAAAAATATAATAATCAACCGCTGGCGTAAAAAACAAAACAACCAAGACCCAATAAATCATATATAAAAATAATGAATCCCACTCCACTTAAGGTCATTAATGACAGAGCAGTGTTCTTAATTGTTACAATAAAAAGCCTCCTTGGCCAAAAGCTAAAATGCATTTTCTTTTCCCCTCACACCACAGAATCCAGATGTTCGGAGCGATGCATATTAAACAGTGGATGTCATGTGGGCTGTAAATCCAGTGAGCAAAAATGCCTTGTAGTGTCTTTGACATTAAACCAGACTCTTAAAGCATTCTCCAGCCCACCACTTTGTTCTCCTCGAGCAGTCTCGTCTCATAACCACAGAAACAGGTGGGCCGTCCCGCTGGATCTGTGCCCCTCTGTCTGCTCGTGCTATGCTGTTTATTAGTAGTGTTCTGCTTCTCGTTTCTCCAGCTTTTAAATATGAAAATGTCTGGTGAAGGGGTGTTTATGGTGCATTTCTTTTTAGATCATCAGAAGGCCTTTTTAAAACTCCTAGGCGTTCTGTTCAATGTCTGAGCTTGTGCATGTGCTTTGCCTGTCCCCTTGATGGAGTTAATAGCACATCCTCCAAACCTTAGAGTCTCAGCCAGAAAGCCACAGTAAAAGTGTCTGGAAACTTTTGTAAAGCTGCATAAAAGTCAAGAGAACAGAACGACAGTGTGTAGTCCAATATAAAGCAATACAGGAGTCATGCAAGCAAACTGCGGAGTTTGTGACTTGGGCATGAATAGACCGCAGCTGTTTATTGCTAACTCTTTTGCCCCAAGGCTTGATGAGAATGTCAGAGGATGATCTTTTTTTTTCACTGTTTGTATGCATGTAGTGTAATTTTTGATGGTTGATATGAAAGAACACACTTCTGGTTCAGCGGACTGAATTCTTCCATTCTTAACATTTACACCTGTGCCATGGCCAAGACTAATGGCTTTTCTTTGTGTTTTGGAGAGACCTGTCTTTGCCATTTCCATTCTTCTTCCTAAGCGCTATTCAATTAAGCATGTGCTACCTCCCAGCTAACAGGGAACATTCTCAGAACTTTGGTTAGTTTTCTGGCAAGGTTTTTTTCAAAAGTTGTGAACAAACATTTCAGTGATGTTTGTAATAGATGTTTGTTCAACATTTATCTGGTTTTTGGTAATGTTCTCAAAATGTTAACATGAAAACATTATTTGTACAACATTCATGGAATGTTTTCCTGAACCATTTAGCTGGACATTAATGTAACTTTTTAAGTGTTACTACTTGTTTCAGAGAACATTTAAAAGCAACATTCCGATGATATTTGCAAAATTATAAAACGGGAAGTTCCCTTAAAGTTTTCGTTAACATTCACATGACCAAGAATATCTTTTTAAGCATTTAAAAAAACTTGGACATATTAAAAGCTCAGAGGACATTAATAAACAACATTCACTCAGAAATGAAAATTCTGTTATTAATTACTCGCCCTCATGTCGTTCCAAACCCGTTCATTCATCTTCGGAACACAAATTAAGATATTTCCGAGAGCTTTCTGATCCTGCACAGACAGCAATGCAACTGACTCGTTCAAGGACCAGAAAGGGTAGTACGGACGTTTTTAAAATAGTCCATGTGACATACTATGAGAACACTTTTTGTGCGCAAAGAAAACTAAAATAACTGCCAGTAAATAACCGTCTCCGCCGCCATTCACGAGAGACAAGAAAGCACTTAAAGTCGTTATAAAGTCATTAAGGCCCCGTTTACACAAGTGCATTTTCGTTTTAAAACGCATAACTTTTACTACGGTTACGCCTATCGTTTACAGTACTCTGGCAATTTCGAGGTCGAAAACTGAGAATTTTGAAAACGCTGCAGACCCCGTTTTAGTTTGAAAACTCTCGAGTTGCGTTTCAGTGTAAACGGACCAAAACTTTGACTTTTGAAAACGATGGTGTGGCTGTCCACATTCACTCTCTGTATCCTTGACGACCGTGCAAACAATAACATCATGCTCATTGTTGTACCCATAGATATGTATAGGTAGATTCCCCATTTGACCACTCCAAGCATGTTTATGCGTCCGCCATCTAAATAATAGGGCATCTATCTATACATTTCTATGGTTTTACCTGCTTGAATGGTCATGTGACATGCGTTTTTGTTTGTGTAGTGTAAACCGAAATCATTTCTGAAACGCAGCGGAACATCAGTTCAGTGTAAACGGGGATTGTTTTATTCTAAAATGCTGTTTTAAAACGAAAAAGCTCTAGTGTAAACGGGGCTTAAGTAGCTTCATAACATTACAGTTGAAACACTGTCACAAGGACTATTTTAACGATGTCCTTATTACCTTTTGGGCCATAAAACGTTTCAATATCTTAATTATATTTTCTAAAAATGTCTCAATTTGTGTTCCGAAGATCAACGAAGGCCTTACGAGTTTGGAACAACATGAGGGTGAGTAATTAATAACATAATTTTCATGTTTGGGTGAACTATCCCTTTAACGGGAACATTGACAGAATTCATCTTAGAACAAGTTTTTGTTAGCTGGGTTTATTTTTGAGTGAGCTGGAGATCAACTTTGTTGCGAAAATTTTCTTTGGCCCTTTTAATTGCATATATATTTTTTCATTTTTGAAAATGTTCACAATTTAAATTTTCATATTTTCAATTTTCTCATTGCACATTCCATGGATCATTTGGTTTAGGTTTTTTGAAGATGTCTGTTAGTACTTCATAATGCACAAAGGTCTATCCATTACTATGTGCAATTATAATATACCACAGATGGAAGTGCACTGTTGGATTGAAATATTTGTCCATGCTTTTATGACCCTAAGATATTTTGATTGAACATCATTAAAACTTCTTCCTTACTCAAATACATGTGTTTTCAGAATAACTCTGTCTGAAGTCTTTCATTGATCTAGGATTTTCACCTCCAATTTGAATTGGATGACTTTCTCAATGTTACATTTGGGAACTGAAAGCAGAAAAGAGTGTTGTGAATGTCTTGGATGTTGTGACTTAGTGTATTTATGCCAGGGGCTCACATGAGGTCACGTATGGACACTTTCTGGAAGAAATAAACATGAATTGTTCTGAAGGAGAGGCAAAATGCAATAGTGTATGGAATATTTCCCAAAGTACTCCGAAATCATTCAGGTCCATGACGAGAAATTGTTTCATCCAAGCATTAATCAATTCAGTTGCATCATTTTATTTTTATTTTTTTAAATGACAGCCAATGGTCACCATACAGTTTGTTTAATTTTAAAATGAGCTTTGACCATTTTTATTATTATTATTATTATTATTAATAATAAACAGCTTATTGATGCCACTGCATTTCTGACAAGTAGCTGTATTAAGCTTAATTGTAAGACTTTTTTAACGCAGAAACTGCTTTTTAAAACCCACATGGCACAAAATTATTACAGGCCAAGGTTGGATGGAACTGACACTTTAGCAAAAAAAAAATAAGTTACAAAGATTCACTAAGTATCCTAAGCAGTTGTTTAATAAAGAAATTCATTTTTTAAGATATAAGCTTTTTGGTGTAATTAATGTCATTATCAACTGGAAATATGTAATGCAGAACATGCATTCTTATTGCGAGCCCTCCACTGCAGAAAGGCATTGTGGGTGTACCTGGACAGCATGTATTTAATGTATTTTGTTTTATTAAGTTGTCTACTCTTGCCCATGGCTTTGTTAATACCAAATAAATCTGGTGTTTCCTGCTTTGAAAATAAAATTATGACCATTTTTATGCAGCTCCTATGGCACTTCTCGTAAAGAGTAGGGGTGTAACCCCGGTGTCCTGGCCAAATTCCCTCCACTGGCCCTTGTCAATCATGGCCTCCTAATAATCCCCATCCACTTGATTGGCTCTATGACTCTCTCTCCTCTCCACCTGTAGCTGGTGTGTGGTGAGCGCACTGGTGCCGTTGTCCTGTGGCAGCCGTCGCATCATCCAAGTGGATGCTGCACACTGGTGGTGGTTGAGGAGAGACCCCCCCCCCACATGATTGTAAAGCACTTTGGGTGTGCAGCAATACACAATAAAGTGCTATATAAATGCATCATTCATTCATTCAGCTCACTTGCTCTTTCTCTCTTCTGTTAAAGAGAGTTCTTGGATTTACATAACGTTTTCTGTAAACACTCACCTTGTTTGTTTTTATCTCTGACACATGTAACCACGTCATCTTCAAATTATGGGCACGCTCTTTATTCAACAAATGAGTTCACTGTACATCACACATTAAGGCTAATTGGAATCATATTGTGATGTCATATGTATAATAGTGTGGTTCTTTGTTGGTGTTTTGATGTGGTTTCGATAATATCTTACACTATCTCTTGTGGTGAGCGTGTTTGATTATCGATCCTGAGGGTCTATAAATGGCATCTAGAATGCTGATCTCACCCTCCACCACGGAGCTCAAAGAACCTCTGAAGGATCACATCTCAACTGTCATTACAGTCCCTGACTGGCTTTGTATTTAGTAGGTCCTGACTGCCTCGAGACAGAACCAGTCTGAATCGCAGCCTGTTGTGTTATGGAGACCTAATGGGTGGGTGAGCGTCTCTTGACACTGACCCCCCACTTGGATACATAACAATGTGAAGCAGAGTGAATTGGCAGTGATGGTCCCGAGGGGAAACATCTGAAGCCAACACAACTCTGCCCATCGAAATCCTGCCTTCATTGTTCTGGCAAACTTTCTGTTATCACTTATGGGAAAATATGGCCGTACATGACGTGGGTAATGCTTTTGGTGTGGTTATTGCTCTGAAAACTGGCAAGTCTGATATAAGTTAAAAACATTACATACTCTATTTTGATTATGTCTGTGCTTTAATCACATAGCAACCAAACCTTTTAGTGAGTGCTGGGAGACTTTTATCCCTTAATTCGCTGTATGTTTTAGAGAACTTGTAATTTATTCAGTCACTTAGTTCAACATTATTACTGAAATACTGGACTTTCACTTAAGACACTACTTTTAAATCGAATGTACTTGTGGGCCTTGTATGTGGTTTTAGTGAGAAAACTCTGGGAAAAAAATTCTGTTGTATCCCAGATATAAGCCAATTTTATACAGTCATCCATGAATAAAGATCTTTCCTGAAGATTAAAGGCCACCAATTTTTTTTTTTTTGTTATTATTCAAATGTGAAGCTATGAAGCAGCACAACCCAGTTGTGATTCCTTGAATTATAATACATAAAGCTAGAAACCTGGACACTTAGCAGCACACTGACTGGAGATTAGACACTTTCCAAACATTGGACAAAACATTAAATGGCTTGTTTTTGCTTTGGTCTATATTTTCACGATGACTACTGAGCTTGGAAATTGAGCAGATAAAGATCTTGATCAAAGGCAACAGAAGCTAAAATATCAACAAATAAATAAATAAAAGGTGGTGTGATCTGTGATCACAGGTACTGTGATCTCCGACTGGACTTAGAACTTTGTATTTTTTTGTTGTTGTTGCCCCTGTTGCATTTTAACACTTATATAATCTCAAATAATTGTTGCGGTTCATCGCCAAATAAGGCTGTTGTTGGATTTACCGATGCATGCACGAATTGCATTAGAATTTTTGCTGCAACCATCCTTCAAGTCTTTGAGACATACACAATGTTCTGGCAATATTTTTGAGTACCTTTTGTTCTAGTTTTGTCAATGACATTTAGAAACCACCTCAGAATAGAGCTTTTCATTAATGGTATTAATTTGTAGGCCAACTTAGAAGGTTAAATCACCATGTAAACTTGTATGCATTTATAATCAAGATTCCTAAGTGAATTTAAGGTAGTTTTTTTTTTTGCAACAAACACAAGGCTGCACCCTTGTTGTTGTAAACTCACACTTCTGGTAAAATTAGGCCTTTTGAGTGTTTTATCATTTGATACACCCTGCCTTCTAAAACTGTATATTTAACACTTTTTTGACCCTCCTTGCTCTTAAAGGGATAGTTCACCCACAAATTATGTCATTAATTACTCACCCTCATGTCATTCCAAACCCGTAAGACCTTCGTTCATCTTCTGAACACTTGAGATATTTTTGATGAAATCTGAGGGCTTTCTGCATAGACTGCAACGCAAGGGCCCAGAAACGTAGTAGGACAGTGTTAAAATAGTCCATGTGACATAAGGGCTTCAACCTTAATTTTATGAAGCTACAAGAATACTGTTTTATTTTAACAATGTCCTTACTACATTTCTGGGCCTTGAACGTAGTAGTTGCATTGATGTCTATGCAGGTAAAGAAAACTCTCGGATTTCATTGGAATGACATGAGGGTAAGTAATTAATGACATCATTTTCATTTTTGGGAGAACTATCCCTTTAAAAGTGCAATACTCTTATGCTTATTGGCCAAACGGTTTCCTATTGGGTTTTCTTAGACTGAACTGAACCTGTCAAGGGCCCAGAAACGTAGTAGGACCTACTGATGTTAAAATAGTCCATGTGATATTAAAATGGGCTTCTTAACCTTTCCCATTTCTATTTTATGCACTACAAGAATAAGGCAGTCCCTTTCTGTCTTCCCTTTTGTCTCTCTGCCTTTTTCGGAAGGTTTCAGCCACTGAACAGAGTTACTCTAGTTTCCCGCATTAAGAAGACATGGCAAAATTGTATTATTCTGACAAGCAGAGTCTGTAAATGTGAGGATTCCTGCAATTTCCAGCAGGACTCAGTTGGTCTGCTTCTGGCAGGATGTGTTATTGTCACTGGTTTCAGCTGGAAGCCTTTTGCAGTCCAACCAAAAGGGTGTGAATTGGTTGCCGGCCTGCAATTGAACATTCCAACTTTAAGGCTTCTTAATTTCCCATTTCTAGAAAGGCAGTCCCTTTCTGTCTTCCCTTTTGTCTCTCTGCCTTTCTCGGAGCCTGACCTTTCAGAAATGAGGGGTTCCACTGAACAGAGTCTCCCTCTGTTTCCCGCATTAAGAAGACCTTTGATCTTCTGCTTTCTGCCACTGAAATGTTGAACTGTGGCCTATTCTTTCTACTATGGTTCACTTTGCTTTATATGATAGTATTTTAGTTAATTATTTTATTTATTTTCCTGCAATCTGAATCCAGCAGGACTTTGTAATTGAGTGGTATTAGCAGTTGGTCTGCTTCTGGCAGGAGCTCAAATACAGTGGTCAAGCTGGAAGCCTTTTGCAGTCCAGGTTGACCAAAAGGGTAATTAACTGTCCCTTTCAATATCAGCTGAAAAGTGGGTGACCAACTTTTTCTTTCAAGGCTTTTGTTGAAATTAGCTAATGCTGTGACCTAAAATACAGAAATGAGGGGTTCTGACTTTTTCCATCTCCCTCTGCAACTTGTTAAATCTGAATAAACTGCCACTATGACTGATGTTTAAAGGCTGTGGCCTATTATACTTTCTAATGGTTCACTTTTTTATATGATAGTATTTTAGTTAATTATTTTATTTATTTTCCTTCTGAATTTTGTAATTGAGTTGTATTAGCAGGTCAAGCTCAAATACAGGATATTTAATTAACTGTCCCTTTCAATATCAGCATATTCATGTTGAATTTCTAAAATACAGATTTACTTTTTCCAAACTTGTTAAATCTGAATAAACATTATGACTGATGTTTAAAGGCATAAAACCATTTTGTGCATTTCATGCAAGGAATGAAAGGATCTTAGGTCCAGGAATAAATGTAGTGACATTATTTGACTGGCCGCCTCACATAAATTTGTCCTGTGAAGTTGCCTCTACATATTTTTCTGGTTGATGGATCAGAGCAACTCAGAAGCATAAGTGCTTTGATGCTTTGCAATTTTTATCACTACAGCAACTTAAAAAAAAAACTGAAACGGAGTACATTTAATGATTTGAACGGAGCGTGAAAATTCTGCAAGGTTGCCATATAACATTGTGGTCTTTGAAACTTTATCAAGCATTGAAAAGCAGAATCAACCAATGATATCTGATCTGAAATATTTGCCAAGATAAATACTGTATAATAGCCAAGCAAGGGGAAAAAAAGCAGTGCTCGAACATTATTATTATTTTTTTTATTATATTATGTTGTTTCAGCTTGCATTCTACGCAAATCAGATATTGTGCTTCTCTTACAATTTAAGTTTAATATCTTCATTTCAACACTTTCTGATATGACTAAATAATATTTTCCAGCTCTTCTGTAGGAATGGCATGTCAGGAGGAGCTTATGGGATTCCTGAGCACCAACTGTGAGATACTTTCATTTGTTCTTCTGTAAACGCAGACTTTTGAAGGATGAGGCACGCTCAATTTAGCTAAGTGAGCAGTCCCCTTTTTTACCTCTCATCATTCCTTCAAGAAGCATCTCCTATTGTGCTGCCACTCCCAAAATTAGCCCATTATGCTCTGTCTGACATGGAAGGTATTGGAAAACTTTCCATAATTTCATTTTCCAGAGCCTGGGGGTGAAAAACCCTTACACTGGTTTGCAAAAAGATGCCAGGGCCTGTTATACGACAAATAAAGCTTCTCAAAGTCTGCTCTTCATTATGAGCAGGGGCTTGGGTGAGGGCAATTTCCAGCAAAGAGGTTCAAGGATGCAAACAATCAATCGATTGCACATTTGGTCTCCATTCCTCATGAATGCTGGGCCTACCACAGCTTTGTCGTATAAAACTGAAGCATGCATGTAGACTGGGTGGGAACCCATCATCAAGTCTACGCACATGATGTAGTGCTGTTGCTTCAGTGCAAACTTTGAATCATTTGAATGCAGAACAATTTTTTTTAATAGTTTACAGAATTTATGGAAGCCCATTTCTGCCACTCAATAAAAAAAAACTGGCAATTGTGACCTCACAATTATGATTTTGTTTTTTTCTGCAATTGCGAGTTCACATCTCACAATTCTGACAATTTCTCAGAATGGTGATTATAAACTCACAATTGCGAATTATGAAGCCAGAATTGAGAGACTTTTTCTCAGAATTGCGTGATATGAACTCGCAATTGGGAGTTACGTCAGAATTGCAAGGAAAATGTCATAATTGCTAGATATAAACTCACAATTGCAAGAAATAAAGTCAGGATTGCTGAATTGTGAGTTTATATCTCGCAATTATGACTTTTTGCCTCACAATTTTGAGTTTATAGCATGCAATTCTGAGAAAAAAAGCCAATATTGCGATTTAAGCTAGAATGTGAGAAACTCCCAATTCAGAGAAAATATCTGAAATTTATAACTCGAAATTATGAGTTTATCTCAAATTCTGAGAAAAAAAGGTCAGAATTGCAAGATATAAACTCTCAATTGGGGAACATTCAGAATTGTGAGATGTAAATGCGCAAGTGTGAGAAAAACAAATTCTGAATTGTGAGAGAGTCACAATTACCTTCTTTATTTTTTATTCAGTGGTGGAAACATTTGTTTGCAGTCAATTCCGTAAGTATAAGTTTCCATACTTCTGTAGTTAAATAGTTTGTCTAGTGGCAGCATGCCATTTGCCACTTGTATGAGGAAGCCACTGACAAGCCTATTGTTTGTATTGTGATGCTTCAGGAGATGTTGTGTTTGTTGTTGATAGATCCTTCTATCTATCAACAACAAACACAACATGGTTGTCCGAGTATGGGAATTTCCTCAGGCTGAAGCGAAAGGTGTCCAATACTTAAACACTATACATCATCACTTGACAAGCCAACTGACCCTCTGGTCACTAAACGCTGCTAGAGAAGTGCCTAGTGAAGGGAAATGTTTGCCTCCCTATAGCTTTAAAATGTCAGATTTATCAGTCCAACTGCAAATCGCTCAGACAGCGTATTTTCTTAACACTGATACGTATATCCTTGTATCCTGTAGAGCCTCTGATGGGCTGTGTTAAATTCTGGCTTATCTTATCTTGTAAGAGTCCTGTGAGTGTTGGATTCATTGAGGAACTCCCTGTAGAAGCCTAGAGCAAACATTCCAGGGAAAAGGCAAGCCGTGAATTCTGCAAAGGTTTTTCATTGCCCTGACACTTCGCAGCACAATCTCATCTTGTCTTTACAGTTCTTAAAAATTCAAACAGTAAATAACTTTAAAGACAAAATAATAGTTTTATTATTATTATTGAATTCTGTAATTTTTCAAATGTATTATTTTTATTAAATTAATGTTATTAACTGTAAACAGCAATTTGTGTTTTCAGGATTAAAATTATTTATTTTTATTTAATTTATTAATTTAGTCATTTATATTTATTTGTCCTGTACTTGGTAGTTGCTGAAAATTGTCTAAAAGCAATACATATCAACAACAATTTTATTTATTCTCATTTATTATTATTTTTTTTATTATTTAGTTTAGTTTTCCCTGTACCTGGTAATCGTGGTCTCAACGCAAAATATCTCAACAGCAATTTATTTTAAAAAAAAGAAAATGTATCTTTTTGTTATTTGATTTTAATTTTAATAATTTGTCCTGTACTTGGCAGTCACTGAAAACAGTCTCAAAGCAGACACACATGAGATCATAACAATGTAGAACTTCTCCTGACAGCCTCCTTTAGAAATAACAATGGCTAAGTTGTGGCTTTAACAGACTAATGGTATGTTGGAAAATATGAGCTCCGTGTGACGTTCTGTTAAAAATAGTGGTCCTTTACTATCAACAAGCTCTCGAGACAGGCGTTGAGGAGGGGTTGATTAATGAAGACCTTGTCTGTTTGACATCCTTTTTCCTTTCACACTTCATAGCTTGAGCCCACAACACCTCCAAACCCCAGACTGCAAGAGCACCAAGAGAGGACTGACACGGGCCACAGAGGGTTTTCCATGCTAGTTCATTTAGTTTGATACCATTTAAATCTCTAAAGAAGACAAGCTCGGCCACCTCTTAGTGATTCAAACCAGACTTTGTGCCAAACTGAAGCTGCTATTTATTGTACTGTTTACTAAAATACACATGTTGGGAAATCGCACATCTGTGTGCCAACTGATGGATGAAGTCGTGCCGTGGTGTGGGAGAATTAAACTTGTGTATGCGTGCATGAGAACACGTGCCAGTGGTTTGCCATTGAAGGTCACTGTTGGTAAAATGTACCAATATGCCGCACACAAGTAGCTGCTGTTTACAATTGTTCCCCTTTTTCCTCAAAAAAATGACCTCTCCCTTCTAAACTGTTGTCCCTAAATTTATTTTCCTCCCTGAACTGGGTTTCATCATCTCCCGATCTCATTGCTTTCCTACAGACAACGAGTGGCCAGAACAAACTTGCAAATTATGACTGGTATGTGTTGATTTGTTGATGAAGTCCAAGAATATTTCTGGTGCCACACCAGGAGAATTT
This sequence comes from Ptychobarbus kaznakovi, assembly GCA_027422405.1. Lineage (NCBI taxonomy): Eukaryota > Metazoa > Chordata > Actinopteri > Cypriniformes > Cyprinidae > Ptychobarbus > Ptychobarbus kaznakovi. The sequence continues at coordinate 9,386,610 of CM049814.1, read as the reverse complement.
GCAGACTACTTCTTGCTTCATTAACAAAAACTCTTGACATTGATGCTGAAACTAATACCTTTTGAATGCAAGTAAATCATTGAAATAATGGAATATAAAGGGTGATAATGATTTTAGGGTGCCAAGCTGTCAAAACCATGCTGGGAACATTCAGGAAAAACTCACCTGACCTTCTCAGGGGTTAAATACATTTATTTTTAACCCAACAGCTTTAGTACTTGGACCAACAAAGGGGCAATAACATGATGAAAAGGCTATGTGTGTCTTTTCTCTTTTCAGAAGCCTCTTTGTCCTTCATTTGTCTTGGCATTGCTGATGAGGAGATTCTTCTCTGTTTACCCTCAGCTTTGCCTAAACAGTCATCCTTTATGGTCTGTTGAATAGAACGAACCTCTTTTTTTACCTTTTTAAATTCAGAACCAGCCTCCGTACAGCTCAAGTCTCCCCATCGCTGTCACCTGCAGTGACCCTTACCAAACTAAATCTTGAGTTGTTTCTGTAAGTCACCTAAGTGCTAATTCTCGTTAATGCCCCCATTTAGGTCAGCACTGCGGGTCTCTAGCCAAATACTGCCAGAGGATATTTTGCTTTCCCACTCATAAACAATGACATTCAGTCTGAGGGGGTCCGCACATTGCCATGTGTGCATTTGTGGTCTTTGCGAGCAATCAGCTCTGTTTGAAATGGCAAAGAGAAGCTCATGCATTTTAATACATCTCATGGCGTCAAGCAAGAATTAGCAAACACAAAACAAGGCATAGGCCATTTAAAGTGAAGAATGAACTCGAATGACTGTGGAGAAGAAAATAACTAGCATTAGTACGTACGGTCAAGTCTTGAAGATGAAAAGTTGTCTTCCTGAGGTGGTATTGGGTGGAAACCCTTATACCAACGCCATCATATTGTTGGGAACATTCCAGATGTCCTTCATGTTAGATATTATCTCCTCACTTGGAGACTGAGTTTAGCTTTTTTCATTACTACCAGTTAGGGATGGGCGATATGGCCCAAAGAATTATCACGATAATTTTTTTCATATCAGTCGATATCGATAATTATCACAATAAATGTAAAATCTTTATTTCTTTCAAGTTTAAAGCTTTCATTGGTTTTCCTTAACAAAATAAATATCTAAATAGAAAAATGTATTTCTTAGTTTCTGCATGTTCTAATGAGTGATATTGTTTCAAATCAAGAAACCGATTTGGGTTGCCTGATAATATTAATAATAATAATATCACTTTTTGTGTCTTTTAGAAATGCACATTTGATAGTATCTTGAGTTAGGATGCAGAGGTACATTTTTGTTCAATATCAAAATCAGTAACATCTGTAAAAAATTGTAGCAACCTCAGTTTTATATGGTAACATTTATTCTGACCAAGGATTTTTTTTTTATTAAGCATTGGTCCCCCCATAGTAGCATACATTTAAATCATGATAAACAGTTAAAACCACACTGTCCGTCCAAAAACTGTCCGTATTACGCGATTCAAATGAGTCGCGCAGTTTCGTTCCGCATTTGGCGCATGAACATTTATCGAACATCTTCATATCGTTTTATCGAGGAAAATTATATTGTGATTAATTATCGCCCAGCCCTACTACCAGTACATCCAATCATATTACCAATGATCTCTACACCTAAGGAATAAAAAAAGAAACTTTTCGTTTACTCACCCTCATACCATTCCGAACGACTTTTTCTTTTGTGGAAAATTAAAGAGATTTTCAAGAATGGACATTCAGTGGAAGTCAATGGCTTTCAAAATGGAATTTTGAAGGGCAATTTTGAACAACATTTATTGTATGGACAATTGTGGCTTTCACACCGCATAGTTCTAGGAACTCAGTTCTAAGAACTAGCCAGCAGGGTCATTCTTAGAGAACCAGTTTCCCCTTTGGGCCATTCTCCTGGTTACATTCGCACCGGCAGCAGGAACTCTAAAGCGGCCAACAGCGATGTCTTTATTTGCAACATTTGAACAGCAATAACCATAGAATGGAGAACGCCATGATCGGAGCTGTTTTTGTTGTGTGTTGTGGGTTTCGTGACAACGGTAAACGACCAATTCACGCGATTGAAATGCATGAAAATCTGACTAAATTGTCAGAGTAACTAAATTAAACTCCATGCGTGAAGTTAAAAATATTTACTTCATTGCTTTCTAAAGCAATTTGTATGTGTTTGTCCAATCAGCATACACTTACTGTACGTCACTGATAGCTACTATAGAATTGTTTTAGTTCCTAGAACTAAATACGTACGTTCCTGCGATGCGAACACATCAAAATGTGATTACTTCCACCAGTAGATCTAGGAACTATGAAAAGGTTCCTCCAGTGCGAAAGCCCTAATTATGGACGACATTTTAAAATGTTTAACTTTTTTTAACAGTATACCATCTTTTGTGTTCCCCAGGAGAAAGACATACTGGATTGGAATGACATAAGATTGGAATGTTTTTTTTTTTTTGGTCAACTGTTCCTTTTAGGTAGGCCTTTTCGTTGAGCCATAGCTGAGCATATTTGTCTTTATTCAAGTTCAGCTGCAATGTAAAGCTGAGCCTTGACAGATAATAGCCTATTTGGACGTGAGAGTTCTCTCAGACCCGACTTATCTAAGAGCATGTGTCACTACACACATGCAGGGTCAAAAGTCATTAGCTCTTCTCACATCTCCAGTGATGTCATTCCATAATAAAAACCCACTGACTTTTATTGGAAACTAAAGAAATGGCACAGAGACGCCACCGAGCTATGCAAAACACCTTGTTTGGGCCCTACACCATTTCGAGGGCACATGCAGTTCTACTTATAGCTCTATTAATGATCATTATACTCCTTTCCAGATGTTCCCCTTGTTTAATGTTGCATGCACATGACAATTGACTCCACCAGCTTGGCTTGGATGCAGCCCCACCACATATTTGTACCTTTTCCCTTTCCAAAGGGTTGAGTATATTGGCCTTGTCAGTCAACAGCAGTGCAACGCATGTCTCTGTTCGACTGGTTCATGCCTTGGCATAAATCTGCATAGGAGTCTTCATGGGGGATCCAAATCGCAGGAAAGGCCCCACACTTGCAAATGGATGACGTAGAAGGAAGTTGGATCCAGTATTTGGTCTGGATCGCGTTGGCTCGGGACAGTGCTGGCAAGGTGTTTGGAGATTATTTTCTCCATAAGGTTGTGTTGTCTAAAGGGGTTGAAGGAGAAACACTAGTGTGGGGCTTGGCCTGCTGTCAACGCCATACGGTCTTGGCAGTGTGGTGATGTGAAGCCAGCTGGCTCTGGTTTTAACTGTGAGTGAAGGGAATCGTTTGGGTCCTGCGAGGATACGTTCACGCACAAGTAATCCAATCTAAAAGCTGGGTGGTCGTTAATGTACCATTTAAATGTATATTCCTCTTTGAAACGTCACTTTTGAGATTTTTTGGGGGGGTTGTCTAGTGCCATGGCTACTTCACATCTGATTCCATGAGCAAGAGTGATCCACTGGCTTTTGGAGTTATTCGACTGCAAAGGCTTTGCTGAGCCACACGGCTGATGTAGAGCGGATTACATGGCTGCTTAGGAAAACACTTGGTAAATCGGAGTGTTATCGACTGTGTACACAACCAGTGAATCTAAACCTTTCAGAAAGTCTGAATCCCACGGTGTGTTCACAGCTTAAATTAATAAACAAAACCGCATTTACATGCATCAAGTTTACTACAAGCAGTATATTTGGTCAAATGTCTTGGCTGTGGAAAGAAGTTATATTTATCCACCATACATGGCTTTTTGAAGCACAAATACATAAATCTGAATTGTTTTCAATTTACTTAACATGTTAGACCAATATTATTCTCCCAAATGTCCAAACTAGCAATCAGCTGTCTGAAGAATTTCATATGGAACACTTTTGCTTATTCCTTAAAGATTAACTAGCCCATCATGCATGCATTTTTGCGGTCTGTGGGTTATCCGAGGTTTATGTAAGTATATAAACATATTGGATATATTTCTTAGCTTTCACCTGATTTTTCCTTCAGATGTAAAAGTTGCACTTTGTGAAGTGTCAAATAACACCATATATATATATGGAATTCCTTTATTTGAGTTTTTTATTTAAAAAGTCACATGGCTTCTCATATATCATACTCTAAAGTTCCAATAAAGTCGTATGTAGGCAATAGAGTGCTGTTTCGATAAGGATGCAATATAATCGTGTGTCCAAGTTCAGTTAATAATCATTTAGAATAAAACAAATTATAATGTCCTTTGCATTCAATTAAGTAGTCAGGTTTAATTTAAAGTTATCACTGTTAAATTTAGTCTGGTTCGTGAACAACAACAAAAAATCACAATGGTTTGGTGAACCGGTTCAAAGATTGAATGGAAAGATTCCAAACAATGATTAATTTACAAACCTGGCATTGCTAAAATTATTAAACCGATTAACATTTCTTGTTGCAAATGCTAAATTTGCTTAAATCTGTTATTGGCGGTTATAAAATGTTATTGGCTGATTTAAAATTGGCAAAACAAAGTAGTGCTGTTGAGGCCTATTAGAATTTTATTTTTTTTAAATGGACTAAAAAGGTCTGGTACAATTAGGCTAGCCTACTGTATTAAAATTCTTAAGTGAAATGTGATTGTAATAGCTCTACTTGGTTGTTTTGCAGAACGTATGATTTTAATGTATTTTAATCTTAAGACAGTGTATATGCATTCCTGTTTCAATTCAGTTATAATATTTTGAATATTTTAAAACTAAGATAACCGCTAATACTTTATGTACTTGACTAAATGTTTCCTCTGTAGCAAATTGTAACCCATGTGCTTATAATTACAGTAACTGATCTGTTGCAATAACAAAAAAGATGAGAATATAAACTGATGAATTCACAAGGATGAGTGAGCCTTTCTGTAGTCTTCAGCAAACATGATGTGAGGTACAAAAAGTATCCGCTGCATTATACTGAGATATGAAAGGACTAAGAAGCCATATTGTCTTAGCTTAGGATTCTGATCCACGTGGGTGGCAAAGAAAATCTTTTTCTTGGCCTCAACTTATTAACCCTTGTGGGAGTCTTGGTGTGTGTTCTATGAAACAGCAGCTCTGAAGATGTAAACCTACTTGATGATGCCTATCAGTACTTGCGGTACTGTGACTTCAAGATCATGCAAAACATTGCCAGGTCCATTTGTGCTCATCTAAAGCAGTCTAAAGGCTTGTATAAAAATTAAAGGCTGTGGGACTTTAAGTGCTCATCACCAGGTACTCAACAATAAATAGGGAAGCGGTACTTAATTTTATAGACCAACTTCTCAAATGGACCAACATTTGGTTGCCATGAAAATGAACACTGATGCCCTTTTTCCATCCTTAGCACAACATAAACCCAAATCTCAGGTTCCATGACTAGGAAGGACAACAAGCCACAATTTGTGGATTTCAAATGTTTCCCTCCTAATTCTGTGGTGTATCAATGTCCGATGCGGACAGAAGCGGAATTTTATTATTTTGTCATGGAGGAAACCATTGCCTAGGCCTGAATGGAGGTATGGAGGAGACAGTACAGGCCTAGATTGGCACTTTGTGACTGGAAACTTACCCAACACAGACACTCTTCAGAAAGTTAAAGTTCACCAAAAGACTGTTGAATGATGTTTAGAAAGGGAACATTTTCTGTGCTGTAATATCCTAAGTATATGAGTGAAAGAAACGTGTTGTAACTTGTTGTAATTGTTTAATCTGTAAAGTATCTTTGTGGATTGGTGACCTCAGTGCTCTGAGATGACATGTTGGGATTGACAAAGAGTCACAGTTGATGGCTGTCTTGTTTTTCGCTTAAAAGATTGTACTTTCTTCTGAGGAACGTACTCGGTTACTAACGTAACCTCGGTTCCCTGAGATACGGGAACGAGTACTGTGTCAAGTATCGACGCTTGTATGAAAAAAAAAAACATTTTTCCTCTTCAACTGAAGCCTATTTCAATCACACAGTTATAACTGCACGTTGATTGGTTCATGTAGGATTAAAAAACGAACCAATGCACAGTGGTGGCAAGCGAGCCAATGGCTATGCAGCCCGCCATAGCTCGCCAAAAGGGGAGGGGCGTCTGGCTATATAATCAGCTGCCCTGCCACCGCATCTCAGATTTCGTCGAAGGAAGCAACCGAGGCGTGCAGCTCATAGCACGGCCAGGAACGCAGTACTCATTCACATATCTCAGGGAACCGAGGTTACGATAGTAAAGGAGTACGTTCCCTTTCGATATTTCACTCGTACTGCGTCGAGTATCGACACTTGTATGGGAACCAGTCCAATCACGCTTTGCTATGACGTGGAACGACTCGAAACCAAGACTCACATGGGATTAGGCCCAGAGGGCGTGGAAAGTGCTATGACCTGGGCTCTGAACGGAGTGGAGAGCACCTTAGGTAAATAACCCAGCTTTGGTTTCAGGATGACCTTGGAGTCGTTAGGCCCGAATTCCAGGCAAGCAGGGTTGACGGAAAGGGCCTGCAGATCTCCTACTCGCTTGACCGACGCCAGTGCTAACAGCAGGGCGGTTTTCAATGAGAGTACTCTGAGGCTTGAGGATTGCAAAGGTTCAAATGGGAGCCCTTTTAGGTCCCTTAGTACGGTTGGTAAGTCCCAAGGTGGAACTGTACAGGGACGCGGGGGATTAATTCTCCTGGCGCCTCGTAAAAATGTAATTACCGCACTATCTCTGTCCACCAATCGGCCAGCAATAGGGGCATGGAAAGCCGCTATGGCTTCCGCATGAACTTTGATGTTGGATGAGGAACGCTGTTTATCCAGCATCCCCTGCAGAAATGAAAGAACCACTGACACATCGGAGGTGACCGGTCTAAGTCGCGGTCTTGACACCAAGCCGAGAAAATGGGCCATTTCAGAGCGTAGAGGCGTCTAGTAGACGGGCTCTGACACATTCAGGGCATCTTGGGCCGTCCCGTGAGAAAAGAGGGAGTCTGCCTTTTTTTGGCCTTTGATTTCTGAGGGCCGACTCACCAAAGACCGACTGCCGTGAAAGCATCCAGCGGGAAGGCTGGACCATCAAGGGCATGTGAAGCAGCGGAAAGCTTTGAGCGGCCGGGCGATACTTCCTTGAAGGAAGCCGCGTGGCGCTGAATTGTCGTGGCTCGCTCCGCTGAGACAGTTGCTGTCATCTGCACTGAATCGATAACTGTGCCCAGGAACGAAACTCGTTGGCTGGGTGACAGTATGCTCTTGGCAAAGTTGACCCTGAGCCCCAGGCAACCTAAGTGGCTGAGGAGGGGGGTCTTTTGCGATGTTAAAACCGCCTGCGACTGGGCCAGATTGAGCCAGTCATCGAGGTAGTTGAGTATGCGGATTCCCATCTGTCGCAGAGGGGAGCGAGCCGTATCCATGCATCGTGTAAAAGTGCGGGGAGTCGGGGACAACCCAAACGGCAGGACCTTGTATTGATATGCCACCCCTTCGAATGCGAATCTCAAGAATCGTCTGTGATGGGGGCTACCTGAATGTGAAAGTACGCATCTTTCAGATCCAGCTACATGAACCAGTCCCCTAGGCATATTTGCGAGAGGATTTGTTTCAAAGTGATCATCCTGAACGACCTTTTCATCAGGGCGTAATTCAGGAGTCTGAGATGTCTTACAATGACGGCGCGGCATTTGCAACAACGCTGTGAAATTTGCTCTTTTATTGAGACTCTTTGGATCAATGCCGGATGGCTGCAGGGGATGACCGAGTCTGCAAGCTGGTCGCTGCGAGAAGTCCTAATCCGGCTGCTTGAGGCGTTTCAACGCGTATCCCGGCGTCAGCGAAGAGTCAGCGAAGAAGGGAGTTTGTCGCTGAAGAGAAGAAATCTGAGATGCAGTGGCAGGGCAGCTGATTATATAGCCAGACGCCCCTCCCATATTGGCGGGCTATGGCAGGCTGCATAGCCATTGGCTTGCTCGCCACTGCCATGCATTGGTTCGTTTTTTAATCCTACACGAACCAATCAACGTGCAGTTATAACTGCGTGATTGAAATAGGCTTCAGTTGAAGAGGAAAAAAAGTTTTTTTCCCTTACAAGCGTCGATACTCGATGCAGTACGAGTGAAATATCGAAAGGGAACTCAAGAGATGTACTGAAGACCCGTTATTGTATGTACAATGAAAACCAATGTGGTCCAAAACTGTTTGGCCAAAAAAATACCTTTTTTAAAATCTCTTTTCTTTTCCACAGGAAAAAAGTAAGTCATCAGGTTTAGAACAAATTGGGGTTGAGTAAATGATGACAGATTTTTTATTTTTTTTAGTGGATCTCTTTAATTCTGTGGTATATCAATGTCCGGTATAGAGAGAAGGGGAATTTTAGTCTTTGTCATGGAGAAAACCATTGCCAATTTAGGCCTGCACTATATCCCTCAGTCCTCAGCACTGTCTAAACATGCAAGATCTGAATCAGCCCTCCACATCGGCTGGAGGAAATCACCTGGAAAGCAAGCATTCTGGCTGGCTGCTATCTACAACAGAGAATGCAAGTAAGTATGATAGTCAGCAGGAGAGGAAGGGAGGGAAAAAAATAGATTTATCTGTTTTCACCGGTTTCACCGAAAACACGGGCCATCAAGATCTCTTTAGGAGGACGTGGGCTGGTAAAACAAACGTCATTTTATTTACTTCTCTCATTTTATGGTCTGAAATGTGGGTAGGGGCTCCGAAATGGTGGTTGGGTTGGTTTCTGGGTTGAGAACGTTGAGAACTACCCAACAATTTGTCATGTGAAGAACTCTGTAACTGGTAATAAGGCAGTGAACCATCTTTCTGTCCAGGATCGAGTGCAGTGTTTTGGCTCTTAGTGGCAGGGGTGAGGCCGGCCGGTCCTTCCTTCATGCATAAGCAAGCATATCCTGAGAAAGAAACTTGGCTGGGTGTCAGACGAGCTCTACAAAAGATTGGTGCTTGACAAGAGGCTGAGCTCCCTGCCAGCCATGAGGGTTACAAAGTGGAACAGAGGGCCTCAGCAATGTTTGCTAAGATCTAAAGCTGTTCTCTAAAGCGCTGTTGACATTTCATTCACTTGCACAGCTGAAAAGTACATAGCTTCTTTTTTTACCTTCCACTGTCCTTCCCTTTTCTTTCTCTTTTGACTCTGCGAGGTGAATTCTGCCATTTGGTCAAAGAATGTGTACCAGAGGAAATTATGTGGTCTAATGGGATTATTAGTTGGTTTGTTCCAAAAGACTCTTTCACACCAGTGGTGTGCAAGAAAGATCAACCGCTTGTAAGAGATTTTCCTTGGACTGTCCTTTTTTCAGATATGAACATTTCTCATTTTTGAAGTCAGATAAAACTGAAGGAATTTTAATCAATCAGTAAATATAGTCTAACTGAAAAATTACTTAAACCTTCTAAAAATAGGAACACAACACAATTGCTATTTCTTAAAGGGATAGTTCACCCCAAAAAATGAAAATTCTGTCATTAATTACTCACCCTTGTGTCATTCTAAACCCATAAGACCTTCGTTCATCTTCGGAATACAAATGAAGATATTTTTGATGAAATTTGAGAGCTTTCTGACCGTGCAAGGTGGCAAGGACATACTTTAGATAAAATTGTCCATCTGACATCAGTGGTTCAATCGTATGTTATGGACCATTTTAATGATGTCCTTAATATCTTTTTAGGCCTTGAATGTGTCAGTTGTGTTGATGTCTTTGCAGGGTCAGAAAGCTCTCGGATTTCATCACAAATATTTTAATTTGTGTTACAAAGATAAACAAAAGTCGTACAGGTTTGGAATGACATGAGGGCGAGTAATTAATTAATAAATTTTCATTTATCCATTTTAGAAATAGCAATTGTTGTGTTTGTGTTTTTTAATTATATATAGTATATTTGTCATTTATATATGCTATAATAGTATGTCAGTGATGCGAAACAACAAGACTGGTGCAAATTAATTATTTTGAGAATTTTGAAGGGGTGCTATTGGGTAAATAAACTCCAGACAAGAATGCCAGATGGTTATGACAACTATGTGAAATGGGTTCTGTTATGCATTTATGGATACATTATGCATTTCTGGTTTGGGTTACATCACATTCTGTCTGATTTTAAGTCATAACATTTAATGCGGCCTCTGTATCTTTGTAAATTCATGGCTGGTTTCAGAGGAAGCTCCATGAACAGTAGCCATCCTGCTGAGATGAACCTGATCCAGGTCAAGCTCTCATTCCTTAAATGGAGGACATTAGCTGCTTAGCTGCTTGTGGGGGAAAGTGGCTGTCAGTGGGGGTTAGATTTGGATTTCTTGTTCCTCTCACAAACTGCCTTTTTTATGGCTGTCAAGAGGTTCCTCTTTGGTCATTGTTTATTGCCTTTGTTGAAATGGGCACCCAATTAGCACCGAGATGACAGCAGATCCCCACCAGCGCCTTTTAAGTTGTAGAGGGCTTCCTGCTTGTAGATGGATGCACACAACGGCTGAAAATAGCCCTGGCCTCAGTCTTAACATTAGACTGTGAATTATTATTATTATGGATAAAACAGACAAATCTATTTTGTTTTTGAAACAGAAGTGACGGTTATACCTGTCCTAAATCAAAGCTGGATATCCGCCAAGTGCCACTGAAACGGCTCCGATAAAAGCACAATACTTCTAAACACAGAGGTATTACTGGAATTTGCACCTGTTGCAGGGCAAGACGTGTGATCTGCTGCAGTGTCCTAAAAGAGTACCGCTTCTGGCCACAGCATTGTATTTCACATTTGGTAATAAGTGACGAGTAGAAAATGGCCCAAGATGGATGGATTGATTGATTGACTGACTGACTGACTGATTAATTTAAACATGCAATTTTAGTTCAAAGGTACCAGAGTTTGTTTATCTTGTTTATCTATTTGTTCTTACTTATTCTGTTATAAACTATATTTTTCCTTCCTTCCTGTTAAATATTAAAGATATGAATGCTTGTTCCTATATCTATCTGTTTAGTCAGTGTATTTATTTTTTGTTTCAATTTATTTTATCTAAGTACAATATTTAAATAATTAATTTCTTTAAAACATACATGTTAAATAAAAACAAAAATGTTAAATAAATGCACTTATGCATTTTCTTTCTTTACTACTTTTTATTTATTTATTTTCTATCACATTAAATATATGAGTTTGTATTTATTTAATCCAAGTACACTATTTAAAGAATTAATTTATAACATGTCCGTTAAATAACAACAAATATATTACATTTATTTACTTTTTCAAGTTAACTGTTAAAGATACTAAAGTTTGTTTATTCATTTTTTATTGATTGATTTATTTGGAGTAAACAATTAACATTTTATAGTATCTATTCTTTAAAACTTGCAAATGTCAATGATACCATTTATTTATTTATATATTTTTAAATGGCATTTGAGTTTTTTATTTGTTTTAAAAGCATTTTAAATCAGTGCGCCACCTCATTTTGAATGATGCATGATGCTCTTACCATTTTCAGTTACATTTTTATTTTATTTTTTTGTCAGAATGTCATCAGCAGTTCTCATTATTTTGCTTTCTTAACTAAACATACATTTTTCCACAAGTTGTTGAGCTGACCAACCCCCCCCATAATTTCATATTATCTCACACACACACACATACACACACTGTGACGAGGACCCTTAAACGTGGTCATTCTCAGAGCGACAGCTGCGTCCATTCTCTGAGAGGCCTGGGTGCAGACGTCCTCTATTGTAGATCAGGGCCATAATGTCCCCTTTCAACTGCCCCCTTCATAAACAGCCAGGTGTGAGCACGGTGAGAGGGGAGGGAGGCAGAAGGCAGGAGGGCTTTGCTGGCACTCTGCACAGTTATTTTCATACGAATGCTCCCTCATGTTGGTAAGAAGAGAGGACTCATAAACATTATAAATACCCAGTGATGTGATAAAGCCCAGTACTTGAGCAGTTGTTGTTTAGCGGTAATGCTGTGTGGTAATTATTTCCTCTAAAAAAAGGAAGGGAGCCGGAGGCTAAATTAAAGAGTTCCCTGCTCTCATGCCATTCACAAATTTCCAGACTCTTGTCGCTTCCTCTACTCGAAGGCTGAAATTAGAATTAAAAAGCCACAGCCATTGGCGTCTTTTCCCACCACCCATGGATGGTTTCTGCACAAAGAGAAAATGTGCTTGTATTATACATTGTTTGTGCATTCTCTACATGTGAGATCTACCCTGTTGTCAAATGTATAGCATTAAGAATAATTTATACCTTTAGCCCATATTCAATATTATTCTATACATCTGCAAAACTAATGGTCTATATTACAATGTATTCATTTGAATCGTGGGTCATGCAAAGACTTTATTTGGAATACCCAATGTGGTTTAGTACAGATTGTCTGCACAGACTATTGAACTTTTTTTGTTGTTGTTAATTTGTATGTTTTATACGGTGACGCATTGCTGCCACAGACATAATATTTTTTCCACTCAATTATGTCGTTATAACGAGATCTTTTCTCATTAAAACGACATCTTTTCTCATAATAACGAGATCTTTTCTCATTAAAACGACATATTTTCTCGTAATAACGAGATCTTTTCATATTACATATATTTTAATTGTGTATATATAACATTTATTTTATTTGTTGACTGACTTGATTTGATGGACTAAATGTATTTGTTGACTAACCTTTGTTACTTATTTAACATTTTGTTAACTATTCATTTAACTTTTAGTTAAATTTGTTTTAATTCTCTATTTTATAAAATTAATTATTCATTGACCAACTTTTTATTTGCTTGTTTAACAGTTTGACTATACATGTAACATTTACATTTAATTTTAATCCTATATTTTATACTATTTACTTTATTTACTAACTTTTTATTCACTTAAAGTTTATTAACTATTAATTTAGCTTTTAGATTATATTTACATTTTATAATATTTATTTATTGAATAAATTTGTATTTACATGCTTAAGTTTATTAACTCTTTATTCGACTTTTAATTAATTCAATTCTGTATTCTATTTTATATTCTATATATTATTTTACAATTCTAAACCTAGTTTTGGTTTGTCATCAGAGGTTCCACCTTTTATCTCATCTTTAGTCCTGAACTGCCCTTTTCCTCTTCAGCTGACTTTATTGATGCCTTTAACCGCCCTTTTCAAATCTTCTCCTTATCACTGCCTTAAGCAACCTCTAAGGCTGAGTGGGGGGTGAGCGTTATCAAGATAACTATCCACCCCACACACACCAAACATTAATTCTCTCTGTCAATGACCTGCTCGCGACATGCTTTTAGGGATTATACTCAACCAGCCATTTCAGGATGTCGAAGTGCGGACAGGGCCTCTTCACATGAGGATTTGCCTTTTCTGTCTTGTTCCTGCTTTTCACCTCTGGGCCTGAGAGGATTAAACCGTGCTTCCGGACGTGGAGCATTATTTGCCTGGGATGAGAAACCTAGAGGAAGTGGCTGGGACCTAGTGATCCCTAAAGACAGAAATCAGATTTGAAACCGTTTTGTAAACTTACTGATAAGTTTAGTGTAGTTTCTGTGTAGGGCAAGTAAAAGTTCAAATTAAGTTCACCAGTGACCCAGAAGGCACTTATGATGGGGAGGATGCAGCCTTCATTGAGTCTCATTCACTATTAACATTAAATTACTATTAATACATTTTTGTCCAGCAGAATAGGCACAACTCCTTATATATTTTTTAAAAACCTTTGTTCATATGAATCCACACTGCAGTAACTGCAGTTTGTTATTAGCATTATACAAAGCTAAACATCTTCATATATATATGTATATATATATATATGTCTTGGATGAGAACGATAGACACTCAAAGCCTTGTATTAGCCTTTTAGCATTGGTGACCTCTTCTCTGACCTTTTACTCTACCTGTTGTAAGGATCAGATGTAGTCTACTCTAGGGATGGGATGATGGTCTGTGAGAATTAATGTAGCTGTATTTTTACTCTAACCTGGCAGTTTTTCTCTTCAGGAATAAAAGTATTTACATAATACATGTATGGATTTGGCTTTTATCCAAAAAGAAATATGTAGTCAAAGTATACATTTGCATCAATAAATAAATAGTGAATAAATAAACATTTATTTGTTTATTCTTTTATATATGTTTTATTCATTATTTTTCTTTCTTTTCGGTTTAATGTTAAATTATTTGTTTCTTTTGATAATATTTTATTTCAGTTTAGATTTAATTTCTTTTAGATTTTGTTTCTTTTAGATTTTATTTGTTTATTTTAGATGTATTTAACTTTAATTTAGGATTCAGTTTCGATTCTTTTTCAGCTTTTTTATTCATTCTTTTAGATTTATTTATTAGACTAGTGTTTTTTTATTATATTTTTGGAATTAGCATAATAGATTTATTTTATTTCTACGAATTGAGGTAAAAAAATGGGCATGAGGGTCTGTGACGCCTGCTTTTCATAAAATGCCAAAGGTCTTTTCTTGGGGAGGGAGGTTCACAGGAGAGGAAAGTTATGAAAAATGTATAAAAATGTGGGCCACCAGTCCTGAATCCATTAGTCTGCTGTCAGGCCTGATAACCTGCTAATTTATGACTTCACATAAAAACAAAAGAGTAAAGCAGTAGAAATTTAGACACGAGTGTTTATCTTCCCCCTTATCTCTCGTCGCCTCACTGAGGGTATGATTAAAAATGTTTTCTGTCATAAGAGCTCTGTTTGTGCTCTTACAGTCAGTGTTTTTGCTGAAACCCACAAACGGCACCAGAGATCAGATCCAGTCTGTTGTTTTATATTCAAGCGAGTTTAATCATGACTCCATTTTTCTTTTGGATTTGGGCTATAAGTGGCATGTAATGTGATTTATCTTGCAAGAATATCACCAAACTAATAGATTCCTTAGTATCTAAATCTTTGTCTACTTCCTAACAATAGTATTGACTTTGTGACTGTTCATAGTAGTTTATAGTGACAAATAGAAAAATGTATGTATTTGACCTAGTTTTTAATGTTGTCTCATTCCTAGTCTTGGAGGATGGGAGTTTTCTTGTCCTGGAGGAATTCCTTTCTTTCGTCCGCCCTTCACTCTGACAATGCAGCGATTCAAAGCCTGTTTCATTGGAGATAGTGGTTCACACTAATGACCCTTGCTTGAGGTGCAGTGCTGCAGTGGAAGAATGCAGCAGAATCTTCCTCTGTCTCTCTTGCAGCTGCTTTCCATCTGCTATGCAAGATTAGTATCGCTTTATTCTTACACGTGGGGCTAATAATTTACACATGCTGTCATGCTACACTGTGCTTTACTGTTTCTTGAGCGCTGAGATGCTGAGCAGTGACAGAGCCTGAGGGGGGACCAAGGGATCTTGGGATTCCTAGGTGCCACTAAGCATTCTAGGGGCTTACAATCCCCAGGACAGTCTGGGCGACAGCCTGTCCCTTTCACCCAATACATCACTGTCGTCATTCATCAAGACGATGAAGACAGCTTGGAAGGTGAATCAACCTAAAGTTCGACCGAAAAGTGGTAGTGAGAATATTGAACAGATAATGGCTAATTGACTTCACCCAAAAAGTAATGACGCATAAAACTATGAGCATGTGTAGCTCTGCGTCACTTTCAACAGTGGCAGCTCTTATAGTAACAGCTGCCCAATAACCTAATAAGTTAACCCAGCTACTGTGATGTTTGTTAATCAAAGAAAAAAAGGAAATCAATAACTTTTGTAACTTTAAATATTCCTCTATTTTTAATTTAGAACTTAGTGTTTGATAACTTAATTCAATTTCTGTACATTTCCTATTTGCTGAAGGGCACAGGTAAATATGACATTTATTATAATGGGTTTATGTGAAGATTGTTTGAAGTTCACTTAAATTAGGAGTAGTTTTTTTTAAATCTAATAAATGTTTAAATCGATAGCTCTCAATTATACTGTTATGTTAATATAGTCAACATTATATAGTCAATGGTTAAATATTAGGAAAAACTATTTCATACAGACATCAATAGTATTGGTATAAGTTATACATGCCTTCAGTCATAAAGATGCCATTAAACAAATATTCAAAAATATTCTGTCTATGTTGTTTCTACATTAATTAGAATATTGAATGTGATGATTAGCAATATAAAAGCATATTTAAAACTCTGTTAGGTGGGATTAATCCTGAATAAATTCAGAAAAATGTGTGATTTTATAAAAAAAATTCAATCGATTGACAGCACTAGTTTTTCTAGAAAATAACCTCAACGGGTCATTTAGTTTTCTGATTTTCCAATATGAGTTGAGTAATGTCATAAACTGCTTCACATGTAATGTTTCAGAAATGCTAATGTACTTAACCATGCAGAAGTTTTCTGGCCCAACATGACTGAGGGGCCCATATTGCGGATCCAGATGATGGTTCTGATAAAGACTCCAGAGGAAATTACTTTTATATTCGGTTTCAAGCTCGACGGGCAATGAGGGCCTATGAAACCAATACACCGTTTGAAGTGTTAGTCAATAAGTAGCCCGTGAACTCATTCCCTGATTGCACATGGCAGCCATGTAGCCTAGCAGGTAAAGTAACACTCTCTTCCGACAGTTGTTTCAGCTTAAAGCTGAAAATGGTTATTGCTTGGGATCTGGAGGCATTTATAGATACTTTGGTCCAAGAAAGTACTTGACAACACTTAAATTTTTCTGGCAAAAGGAACCATCCACCGAGCGGTCAGTCTGGGAAATGTGTGGGCAATTAGCTTGAAGTTAGCTTCCCCGATCTGAAACACAGGATTGTTTTGTCAAGAAATAAAGTATTAGCTAAGCAGTTGAACTGCTATTAAAACATGTGATTGTTTCCTTACATTAGCAGGTCTGTTAATGGTAATTATTCAATCCAGCGAGGCATGAACCCCCTCCCTCTCAGCACAAATTGATTGAGACAGATATGCAAATAGTGGTTTGATGTCATTTTGACAATGTGTAAACACACTTTGTAATAACAGGGTGAAATTACTCTCATTTAAGTTTTAATAATTGAGGTTACACCCCATAGTTATTGGTTGATTAGAGCCACATGACACTTGTCTGTATAGTGATAATTGCGTTAACTAACAACCCGCTTTGATGTGGAGTCTCAAAGAACGGTGCTGACGAGCCTGACAATGGTCACCTTGTCTGGGAAATCAAAGTGGTGCAATTAGTTTGCAATAAACTTACTGGTTTACCTTTTGATCTTTGTGATCTTTTGATCTTTCTAGTCTGATGAAAAGCATTCAGTTATGTTTTTGAATAGCTCAATAGCACAAACTGCATGGAATCTGATCTTTTCAATTCTGATTTGTGCCACTTCCATATGTGGCACAGAGGTTTTGCAATGCAGCCGCAGTGTGAACGGGCATGTCGGATTTCATGCGAATTAGACATTCATCAGATTCGCTGACAGGAGACACTAAAGATTTTACATACCAAAGTTATCAAGACAGAAGCCAAAGGTAATCAGTGGAAGTGTGAAATGTGTCAGAACTCATATGTATTACAGCGACAACTCTACAAGCAAAACATGAGGTCTCATATCATAAAAGTTTCAAAACTCACATCACGTTGATCACATCTTGTTATTTTTTCAAATTGCCTGTGCATAATTTCACTGGCTTCTACAGCCGATCACACTAAATAAACGCATAATCGCTTACTTTATATCCTCCATGTTTACTTCCGTATGATGGCGCGCTGTGCAAGTGTTGCCAAATCCACATTTTACCTGTGGAATTGGGCTACTTTTTCCTCTGTTGCCGCGGGATGTTTTTCAACTTCGTGGGTTGACGTGACCCCATTAAAGGCAATATTTACCTCCCTAAACATCAATTGGGCAAGTTTTGGACTAGTTTTGAGTAACAATTGGGCGGATTTTGTTGTGAAAATCTAGAAATCCTGTTCGTATCGTTCTTTTGCGCATGCAGGTCAGTTCAGAACCATGATCTGTTCACACTGGAAATCTGATATTGGCCACATTTAAAACAACAATGTGAACAGCTATCCAAAAAAATCAGATTTGAGAAAAAATTCGGAACTGAGCACTAGGGCTCGCAGTGTGAATGTAGCCGATGTGGTTATTTCAGGATAGTGATGGGGTTATTTGCTGAGATCAGAGCATGCTTGAGGTCAAAGCATTAGGCAGCTGACTCTATAAAGTCTTTGATCCCGAGCGCGGCTACATTGCACACATGCTTTTGGCACTCGAAACCGTGGAAGACAACACCACGAATGTCATTTATGTTTAGAGCTTGTTCGCGCTCTCTCTCTGCCCCCCTTGGCCCAAAGACACCAAATCTTATCCAAGCATAATGAATGAGACAAATGAACCAAGTAGCCCCCCTCTAGCTGATATACACACACACATACAAGGTTCTCGCTGCACCTGTGAGCCTCATTTAGAATTGTAGATGCAAGAGGGCCCTTGCAGGAGAGAGGGGTTAGTTCAGTGTCCCTCTTTTGTGCGTTGAGAGGGGGATTTTTGGGGTTTTGCTCTGGACAGCCTAAGTGACCTCCTGCTGGGTCTTTAGGCTTGTCTGACACAAGAACAGTTCGTGGCGTCCTATTCTAGATGCCTCAAACATGAAATCCCAAAGAACTGTCTTTAATTACTCACCCTCATGCTGTTCCAAAACTGTAAGACCTTCGTTCATCTTCGGAACACAAATTAAGCTATTTTAGACAATATCTTTACTACCTTTTTGGGCCTTGAACATGTCAGTTCCGTTGCTTTCTATGCAGGGTCAGAAAGCTCTC
Organism: Ptychobarbus kaznakovi; assembly: GCA_027422405.1. NCBI lineage: Eukaryota > Metazoa > Chordata > Actinopteri > Cypriniformes > Cyprinidae > Ptychobarbus > Ptychobarbus kaznakovi. The sequence goes on along the minus strand of CM049814.1, from coordinate 9,367,842 downwards.
GGATTTCATAAAGAATATCTTAATTTGTGCTCCGAAGATGAACGAAGGTCTTACAGGTTTGGAACAACATGAGTAATTAATGACAGATGTTTATTTTTGGGAGAACTAGCCCTTTAATGATTGTGTGTTAGTCTATGGATTCCATACCCAAAGATTTTATCTTATTATAACATTCATTGTTTTTTGATGCAGTTTTTGTGCTAGATTTTATTCGATCTCACAAACCTCCAGCAGTTCCCTTGCAAAAACCTCATGCTTGCAAAGGCCATTTCCAAACCCTATAAGTTTGCAATGAAACTTTAGAGGGTCTGTAAGACAGAAATGAATTAAATACAGTTTAATTTGAAATAAATAAAATCCAATAAAACTAACCTTTATTTATTTATGGCACTGCAAGAGTACACATGAAGCATTGGGGAAGGAGAGAAGACTCAAACATGGGTTTGCTCACAAGACTACGACTGACAAATGAATTTAATAAAAAATAGAAAATTTAAAGATGTCACATATTTTGAAAGATAATCAAATTTCCCTTGAGATCTGAGCTGGGAGCCTGTTTGTCTTGGGGAACAACTTGTAAAATTAGATACATTTCTTATCAGTGAGACCACTGACCACGGAAGAACAGGATTGTTTGCCCCTTCTCTTCCTCAAAGGCTTTTACAAAATATCTGGGGGTGGGGGTTGCTTTGGTGTTTGAGGTGTGGCATGTACTAAGTGTGAAGTTGTAATGAGTGGGCCACACTTTGTGAATTCAGTCAATCTAATCTAATTTGAGCTCTTCCCCTGAACCCCTCATCCCATTTCCCTTTTTTCTAAACTTCATGTGAAACAAGACCGGGGGTTTATTGTGCCCCTGTTGAAAATAGTCTTTGTTGCTCTTAATCTAATATCCTGAGCATTTAAACGGCAGGGAAAACAAGAATCCTGCAAAAAGGGTGGAAGTATCTGTTTTCACCCAGTGGTTGCGCCAGCCGGAAAAATGGATCAGAGTGAGTCTCGCAACAGCATGCAAATGGCGTTAAGATGTGATTAATGCTTTTACTGGAAGTTTGTGTCTGGTTGTGTGGCAACCACAGGGACGAAGGACACTATATACGTTATATGTTTTAGTTTAGACTACGCCACCCTGGGAGTTTCACCCAGAGAATACTATCCGCGCACAGGTTCCCCACTAACGACAGAAAAACATGGAGACACAGATATTTGTACAAAATTACCAAAAAGTTTATTATAATTTATAATAAAAAGCCACACACAGAAACATGACAAACCTCAAACCATCAAATACAATGTTCACAAAAAGGAAGCTGCGGCCTTGCAAGAGATGTGTACGTTCCCCTCACACACACTACACACTCACTCTCACAGCACAAAGAGCCCCAGTGAAATGATCGGTCACGGCACACGTTGTAGACACCACCACCAAAGATAGGAGGGAAACGATCAATTTCCTAAGCCAAAAAGGCCGCAGCTCCTAAAGACAAACACACTCTCCACACCACACACATACCACAAAAAAAGAAAAGATTAATAAAAAGGTTATACAAGCTAACAGGTGGATGGCAAATACTCATCCACCTACAGGCCTTGATGTTCAACCCTAATAGGCCCAATCCAATCCAAAAAAACAATTAAAGTAAACAAATTTTGAAAGTAAACTTAACAAAATTCAACAAAACAAGACAACAATATTATGTTCTATACATAAATCAACACACTTCAAATGAATAAACAATATATGAAATAAGTCAATTCACAAATATTAAATTAACCAAGAAAGACAATTTAAGACATGACAAATTATGCAAAAGAAAGAAAACCGCCCAAAGAAATAAAAACCACAAGTTACTCCTGCAAAGCAAGATATCACACGAAAAAAGATAATTTGAGAGTTGAGATTTAAGATATGAGTATGTAACAAACACCGCAGTATGTATCAAAACATTGTATCACAGCAGTATCAAATGGTCTATAAACAAAACAGCGGTGACACTGCACGAACTGTAGTTCTCCTGAAATTCACACAAACGATTAAGACAATCTATATCTGCAAATATACATTTTTAAAAGGAGAAATGCGATGGTGACCTACCGTAGCTGCGAGGCCAGGCACCCAAAAGGACATTCGATCAATAGTTTAATGCAGTCGTCATTCACCCACCAAAATCACGAACTAACAAAACAAATGCAGGAGAGTTGCCACGTAACCCATTGCTACACTTTAATAAGACGACAACAATAAATTAAAAACCCGTCATACCCGCACCTGAAGTCCACAGACGCCCGCACAACAGCCATCCGACTGAAGTCAAAACCACGTTTATAATGAAACGCAAATGGGAAATTGTTGTCCGCCCAGAACGGTCACAGCCGCGTGCAACAAGAGGCAAACAGGCGAGAGTTCCCAACAACGTGCTGAAAATGGTCACAGCAGCGTGCAGCATAAAGCAAACAGGCGAGCGTTCACAGAAGACGCGCAAGGAGCCTAAATGCAAGCGCAAATTAATGACGTCACATAACTGGGTGTGGGCTTTCAGCTCATTATGCCACAATCTACCCCACCTTTTTGCAACGTCGCCCCGACGATGGACTCAACTCCAGGGTCTAAAGACAGAAACTGAATTAGAAACAGCTGCTGATCGAATAGCAGACCCAGAACCTCCTAATGCCCTAGGAAGGTGATGAGGGTTAGAGTGTTGTCCTGCAGTTGTTCGTCTTGGCCTCACCTGACCATTATCTGGCTCAGGGGGGTGTATGACCCCTGACGAGATGGAAACCAAACTACCACCCCCCACTTCTACCGGATCAGGATCGCTTGGGGCCGCTAATGGCATTGTATCAGTAGTGGATGACTCAACCAACGCATGACCATCTAAGGCTGGCACACCTGCTTCTTGATACTCCCTTGGGACCACATGCCAGCAATCCACCTCGACTACCTCCTCATACACCGTCTCCAACAGGGTTGAAGACACCTCACTAGGACTCGACTCTAGAGTTACTACCCGACTTCGTCCCTTCAACAGGGAACGATGGACATGTTTAACCTGATCGGGTTCTTCCCGTGATGCAATAGAGTACACAGCACCGTTATCCTCTGGTGCTTTCACCACATAATAGACTACAGGACTCCACACATCTTGGATTTTATGGCGTCCTCGTCTACCACACTCCTTCAAATACACCTGCTGGCCAACAGCCAATGGGACATCCCGAACATGCTGGTCATGGTTCACCTTTCGATGATCTGCCACAAGCTTTAACCGTGCACTGGCCCCCTCAAAAGCAGCCTGTAGCCTTGCTTGATGTTCTACAATCCACTCATGCACGTCGCCAGGAACGACGTCCTGAACCCCTCCAAGCAGGAAATCCACCGGAAGCCGTGGCTCCTGCCCAAACATAAGAAAATATGGGGACTCACCGGTGGTTTGGTGGGGAGTGGTGTTGTAGTAATAGACCACTTGCGGGAGACAAGACGCCCAATCCCTCTTCCTTGAGGGAGAAAGGGTGCGCAACAGATTATGCAAGGTGCGATTAAATCGCTCGCATTGGCCATTACCTGCAGGATGGTAAGGCGTTGTGCGAGACTTCTTGATGTTGTACAATCTACATAACTGCTGCACCAGGATGGACTCAAAGTTACGGCCCTGGTCGGAATGGATTCGACCAGGGACTCCCAACCTATAAAACCATTCCCCTACTAACACCCTAGCAACGGTTTCAGCACGCTGGTCTCGAGTTGGGACAGCCAATGTATATTTAGTAAACACATCGGTCATCACCAAAACGTTCTCTATACCTGTCCGAGATGCCTCCAAGACAGTGAAATCAATTGCTAGAATCTCATTAGGCCGAGATGCCAACAGATGGCCCATATGACTACGAGCAGCTGGTTGCGTATCTTTAGCAACCTGGCACCGCTCACAATCTCGACACCACTGGGCCACTTCTGCTGCCATACTTGGCCAATAGCAGCGCTGCCTCACCAGTTCGAGAGTGCGCTCTATCCCCTGATGTCCATGTTCCTGATGCAACAGGGTCAACACTTCACTGCGCAGGGAAGAAGGGAGAAGAATTTGAAAAATTTCCTCTCCTCCATCAGAACGAAAAACACGGCGGTACACTACACCTTCTCGATCTACCAACCTATTCCACTGGCGGAGTAAGACCCGTGCTGACTTGGAGAGCCCTCGGCGCTCCTCCCCATTGGGAAAGATCTTACCATCCCAAAACTCTAATACCTCACCAAGGACTCTGTCAGCATGCTGCTGGACTCTAATTTCTTGGGCAGAGTAACTCGGTAGAGCGGACATCACTGCCTGAAGAACGTGGGGACCTATTTCTGCCTGCCTCACAGAACACAGCATCTCCTCTGGTACACTAGTCCCAGGAAGCGCATGATCTAACCCATGACAGCCAGGTGGACCCTGTCTCGAAAGAGCGTCAGCATTACGATTACTTCGGCCGGACCTATACTTTATCTCAAAGTCAAATAAGGCAAGCTGTGCGGCCCACCGCTGCTCTGTAGCACCAAGCTTTGCAGAATTCAGGTGACTCAGGGGATTGTTGTCAGTGTAAACTACACATTTCTGTCCCAACAAATATTCCCTGAATTTCTCTGTCATGGCCCACTTGAGCGCAACAAACTCCAGCTTCATGGAGCTATAATTTGACATGTTGCGCTCAGTGGGCCGTAAACTACGACTCGCATAAGCGATGGGTCGTACCTCGCCCCCCTGCTCCTGAGAGAGCACCGCTCCCAGCCCTCTATGGCTGGCGTCTACTTCTAGAACAAAAGGTCGGGAGAAATCAGCATAGGCCAGGACCGGAGATGACGTAAGCCTACCTCTCAAACCATCAAAACTTTGTTGGCACTGCTCGGACCATGCCATGCCAAAGCGTTCAACCGTATGCTTCCTGGATTTAGACCCTGCAAATTCTGCCACTAACCGATGTAAAGGGGCAGCCAATTGAGCAAAGCCCTCCACAAAGCGTCGATAATAACTTGCGAAACCCAGGAATGAACGCAAGTCCTTGACTGTCTCTGGGCGGCGCCACTGGGCCACTGCCTCAACTTTACTGGGGTCGGTGGACACTCCCTCAGCCGAAATGACATGTCCCAGATATTTCACCTCCTTCTGGAAAAAGGAACACTTCCCCAACCTAGCCTTTAACCCTTCAACCTCCAAACGATGCAAAACCACCTCTAGACGCATCAAATGTTGTGCCACTGATGACGAGAACACTACAATGTCATCAAGATATAGTAATAACGACTGGCACTGCTGGTCTCCAAACAAGCGTTGCATTAATCGCTGGAAGGTACTGGGGGCATTGCAGAGCCCAAATGGCATACGATTGTACTCAAATAGGCCAAATGGGGTACAAAAGGCGGTCTTCGGCCGATCCCCCTCAGCTACCGGGACTTGGTTATATCCATTAGCCAAGTCCATGGTTGAGAACCAGCAGGCCCCTGACAAAGCATCTAAAGATTCCTCTATGCGAGGCAAGGGAAATGCATCTTTTCGGGTTTTGGCATTTAGTTGACGGTAATCTACGCACATGCGTAGGGTACCATCCTTTTTCTTTACCAGGACTATCGGTGAAGCGTAGGGGCTACAGCTCTCTCTAATCACCCGTGCCTCAAGCAATTGATTAATATGTGCTTTAACCACCTCATACTCAGAGGGCGGGATCCGGCGATAACGCTGCCGAACTGGAACATCGTCCATGAGGGGAATATCATGAGCCAACAAACCAGTACATCCCAAATCTCCCTCATGGGCTGAGAATACCGACTGGTATCTATGAAGCAACGCCCTCACTTGACTTGCCTCCTTCTCCGATAATCCTGGCAATTCTAGAACATTAAGCTGTTCCTCCATAGTGAGAACCCCCTGGGGAACCGGAATCTGGACAGTGGCAGCAACAGATCGAATCTCTGCCACATCTGGGGGCAAGCTGACCACAAGCACCTGATCCAATGTTCCTAACGGGCTACGGGGATAAAGCATGACATCAGAAATCCCAACGTTCACAATGGGCACATATGCAGTACCCCGGATTACCTGAATTAACGCAGGAGACGCCAATAATCCCGCAGGTAACCCCTGCTCGAGTGGCTCAAAGAGCACAGGAGAATCAGAATAGTGCTCAGAGCATGTGGCAGCGACAAACTTCACTGTGCCACCGGGTATACAGCAAGCCCGGTGGCCACGAACTCTGACCCTACCAGCACGACCCTCTACAGGTTCAGTATTAACGTGACAGCAATACTGAAGTGCATGAACCATAACGCTCGGGGCCTGTGTAACAAAAGGCACACTAAACAATGCAGGGCCATGTTGACCAAAGAGCTCCTGGTAACATCGGCGCAAGACATTCATCCCCAATACACCGGGAACTTTGTCACCCATGCCACCAGGAGGATCTCTGACCACCAGAACCCCACACTTAGGCACCAAGCACCCACAAAGCTCAATGTCTAATTCTACATAACCAATATATGGAATCTCGAGCCCATTTGCCGCACGCAGCTGCAACCAATGACACATTTTAAGCTCTTCTTGTTCTCCTGGTGCAATATCTCTACGGAAACAGCTCTCTGTAATAGTGGACACCATTGAACCAGTGTCCACCAAACAGGGAACTGAAACCCCACCAAAGACGGCAACAAGATGGGGACAGGACGAAATTAGTAGAGGCATGTTTTCAACGTGATTTAAAACCGAGCCCATTGACACCCCAACCGGACTGTGGCTCTGCAGCCCGGTGGGAACTAGTTTTCCGACTGTTGTGCTGGGCGGGGCTGTCTTCCCCCAGATACGGGTACTACCGCAGAGGGAGGCCAAGGGCGAGGAGAAACCCGGTCACCATCGCATTCTCTAGCGAAGTGACCAGCACGTTGACATCGTCTACATATTACAGGACCCCTGCGAGGGGAGGGCTTTTGCAAGGACGAACCCTGTAACAGGGCAAGCCCTTGAGTAAGCTGGCCCAACTGTTCCTGTTGAAGTTTTAACATCTCTTTTAACTCATCAAATTCCGATCTGGCCACCAAGCCACCACCCTCTAACCCAGAACGCCCTTGCATTCCATATTGGACACCATACGCTAACGGGAGGGACTGACTCCGAGCTCTCGCACCTCCCAACATTCCTTCCCTTTCCCACCTTATCGCTTCACTACGCACATATAAAAAATTACAGGACGGCTCACGACGAACCAATTGTTTAAGCTCACGGCGCAATGCTGGATCTAAAACAAATTCAACAAACTGGTCACGTAGCAAAACCCCCGCATTTGGCATCGCAGCCGGTGACTGTTGCTTCACCTTCTCCTGAAGGCTCATTAAGGCGAGGGAGAACTCCAGCAAGGTCTCCCCCTCCTGTTGCCTACGGGAGAAGAAAGCTTCTTGTAGTGCTACATACGACAAGGAACAACCATACAGGTCACGAAGTGCCACAATAATTTTATCAGGGTCTCCCTTTTCTGCATCAGGACGATGCCTAATTTCCTCTCGAGCTTCCCCCTCTAAATGATCAAAGAGAAAAAAAGCTTTATCGGCCGTGGACAGACAACGGACCCGCATACAGGCCTGTGCTTCCTCAACCCACTCGTTAATACCTACTCCTGATTTACCGCTAAACTTTGGGCACTTCCGGTCCCTGGGGACAAAAACAAACCTATCAACAGCCTCAGTGCCAGCATTGACCTCTGAAGGCCTAGTTGTCGCTGCATTACTACCCTGCGCATCACTTATGGCACTTACTGAAGGTTGCTGTCCCTGTAGCCTTTCGTTCTCACTCCTCAATTGGGCCACCAGGTCCCGCAGCTCCTGCAACTCAACATCCATATCTAACAATTTTAATTGAGAAAAGAATTATGAATTAAATGCATAAACCTAAACAAAACGTAGGGATGTTAGAGAGAAACAGTTTATGACACCGCTGTTTTGTCAAAATGCATACAATCACAAAAAAACACAAACAAAACAAATACCCATGTCTCCAAAATCCTGTCAAAATAAGCAAGCCCTGCCGACTACGCCAAATATGTGGCAACCACAGGGACGAAGGACACTATATACGTTATATGTTTTAGTTTAGACTACGCCACCCTGGGAGTTTCACCCAGAGAATACTATCCGCGCACAGGTTCCCCACTAACGACAGAAAAACATGGAGACACAGATATTTGTACAAAATTACCAAAAAGTTTATTATAATTTATAATAAAAAGCCACACACAGAAACATGACAAACCTCAAACCATCAAATACAATGTTCACAAAAAGGAAGCTGCGGCCTTGCAAGAGATGTGTACGTTCCCCTCACACACACTACACACTCACTCTCACAGCACAAAGAGCCCCAGTGAAATGATCGGTCACGGCACACGTTGTAGACACCACCACCAAAGATAGGAGGGAAACGATCAATTTCCTAAGCCAAAAAGGCCGCAGCTCCTAAAGACAAACACACTCTCCACACCACACACATACCACAAAAAAAGAAAAGATTAATAAAAAGGTTATACAAGCTAACAGGTGGATGGCAAATACTCATCCACCTACAGGCCTTGATGTTCAACCCTAATAGGCCCAATCCAATCCAAAAAACAATTAAAGTAAACAAATTTTGAAAGTAAACTTAACAAAATTCAACAAAACAAGACAACAATTATTATGTTCTATACATAAATCAACACACTTCAAATGAATAAACAATATATGAAATAAGTCAATTCACAAATATTAAATTAACCAAGAAAGACAATTTAAGACATGACAAATTATGCAAAAGAAAGAAAACCGCCCAAAGAAATAAAAACCACAAGTTACTCCTGCAAAGCAAGATATCACACGAAAAAAGATAATTTGAGAGTTGAGATTTAAGATATGAGTATGTAACAAACACCGCAGTATGTATCAAAACATTGTATCACAGCAGTATCAAATGGTCTATAAACAAAACAGCGGTGACACTGCACGAACTGTAGTTCTCCTGAAATTCACACAAACTATTAAGACAATCTATATCTGCAAATATACATTTTTAAAAGGAGAAATGCGATGGTGACCTACCGTAGCTGCGAGGCCAGGCACCCAAAAGGACATTCGATCAATAGTTTAATGCAGTCGTCATTCACCCACCAAAATCACGAACTAACAAACAAATGCAGGAGAGTTGCCACGACCCATTGCTAACACTTAATAAGACGACAACAATAAATTAAAAACCCGTCATACCCGCACCTGAAGTCCACAGACGCCCGCACAACAGCCATCCGACTGAAGTCAAAACCACGTTTATAATGAAACGCAATGGGAAATTGTTGTCCGCCCAGAACGGTCACAGCCGCTTGCAACAAGAGGCAAACAGGCGAGAGTTCCCAACAACGTGCTGAAAATGGTCACAGCAGCGTGCAGCATAAAGCAAACAGGCGAGCGTTCACAGAAGACGCGCAAGGAGCCTAAATGCAAGCGCAAATTAATGACGTCACATAACTGGGTGTGGGCTTTCAGCTCATTATGCCACAGTCGCATAGGAAACTCTTTTAAAAAAAGAGACTGTTTGATTACATGCTTGATGAGTAGAAGGGAAAAAATTGTATTTCAAATGTAAGTGGTCTCAAACCTGAGTCACTCTGTTCTTTCCACTGTAAACATTAAGCTTTGCTAAACCTCATCTGCTGGATCTTATTGACCCTTCCAGCCTCTCCTGAAACTGTCTATCAGTCTAATACCTCTTCCAGATTGACTTCATTAGCATAGAAAAGGTGAAAAACATGTATGAAAGGATAGCCCTATAAGACGTGCTAGACTTCTCAGTGGCCACCTGAGTAGGGGTAGGCTACGTGATGACGAGCTCACGATGTTTGTTTGATTTGGGGCTTTTGAGGGGCTTGTCGCGAGTGAAGATTGATCAGTGTTTGAGTTTGGTCTGGTCTAACTGAAACTTTTACCAGGTGTGAAAGCAGCTTTAAAGAATGCTAATAGGTCACTTAGCAGCCTTTGTTTTCATTTCCTCAACTGATGAACTTAGTTGCTAAGATAGCGCTGAAACCAGGGTTAGCATGTTTATTGAGCTGCAGATTTATGAAAGACAAGCCATTTTCTGTTGACATTCTACTAACATGAGGATAAAATGATTGACTTTTGATTGTCGGTGTGCACCACAATTCAGATGTTTAAAAAAAAAAAACTTTCTAGAGTCCTGTGGGTCCAAAGGGTCAATGGCATATCCTTTATTAAGGATAACCTTTATATTTTTTTATAAGGCAAGGTTATAAAATTGCAATGCAAAAATAAAATGAACACTTTTACAGACACTCGTATCTGCCATTCTCCCTTAAGCAAATGTTTAACTAAAATGTAATAGAAAATAAGCTATTAACACTGAATATTTAGTCTAGCTTCAGATAAATTACTGTGAAGCTATTTAAATACAGTACAGCTTAACAAATGGTAGTAGCTGAAATGAATTAAACTAAATAGCGCTAATGATCCTGGCTCAGTCTCTTATCTCTGGAAAATATCTTTCTCGCTTAACTTAAGGCAGTAGATTGTTGAAGGACAGGAATGTTGCAGAGACAGCTGAAGATTTATAACGGGAAGGTGTGAGTTGGGCAGATGTAACAGTGTAGTGCAAACAACAGTGCATTGGGGTCTACGCAAGACATTCTTAAACTGACCACACTTGCAATTGGTTTTAGAGTATACTACATTGAAACTATGTGTAAGTGAGATTTGAGGATCCCCAGGCTGCTTCCATGCGATTCTTGTGAGCTACAAGTGGCAACATAGCTGTTCGGAGATGTGCCGCCCTCCCTCCCTTTCTCATTCGCATTCTCAATCCCCTCCCTCCTTTTCTACTCTCTCTCCTCCCTCTCTCTCTAAATCTCAGGTTACCGTGGCTGGAGTATTTAGACATCTCTGACTAGTGTTTCCCTAGTGTCCTTGTCCCTTCCTCCAGCCTGGGAAGAGCCACCCAGTACCCCCTCTCTGATTGGACTGGGTAGTTTGTCTTGACGCACCACTGTGCTGAGTGCTGGAGGACGTGTTTCAACAGATGGTTGGGGTTAGTGTGTGTCATCACATTGGAGAGCGGATTAGAGGAGGAAGGTTGTCTTCCAGGAGCAGTGTGGTCCCCACAAACACTCTGAGGAGTGAAGAGTGAACAACCCACAGCGAGAGAGATCAATCCCATGAGCAAGACTGACATCCAGGTAGTAACACTTCTGATTCTCCCTCTCTCCAACTAGTTTGTTTTTCCTCTGAGGGGTTTGGGATTTTTTGTTTAGTTGTATTTAATGTTTTTTCTGGCTGTATCATTTGGGTATCTCGTGTGAAGCTGAAGTGCTGTCAGCTTTTTTATGATTCTGTGAGAGAGATTTCTGAATGAGAGATTGTGGTTTCTAAATGACTGGACGGACGTCTGTTGCATGTTATGCAAGTTTTAATGAACCATCTAATTGGATTTTGACTACATGAAGATGACATGCAAACCTTGATTTAATTGCTGTCTTGCTGAAAAGTTGAAGTGAATGTATCACTACAGATTATTAAGAATCCCCTTCAAACTGTGGTAGTTACAAATTCTCTTAAATTTGATGTAAGTGCTTGGTCTAAGCTAGATCTACTGCAGCTTACAATCTTTAATTTGTCTATATATTTACTCACAAATTCATTTTGAGTCTGAGCCTGCACATGTTGGCGGCAAATATACGTTTAATGCATTCGAACGGCATCAGTCATGTCTTGCATTAAGCTCACTCCGTCTTCATTCTGAACAAATGTGGCATTACGAACATCTCCTGGACCAGGTTGCAACATATGCAAACCAAGAGGTGACTCAAAAGAAGTGATGCCACAAGTTTCACTCAACTCCAGGAAACCAAAAAAAGGGAGACTTGCCAATGTAGAACAAGATGTCTAGCATTAATATGTTGCTGCTGGGCATGTATACAGCACGAGGTGTTTGCTGAGGGGACTGTACAGCTGTAAGGGCGAGGGGGGCAGAAGAATGATGCCAGGAATGCCACAAAGACAGAGTTGTGTGAATAATGTTTATTTACACACATTAATCAGCCATGTCAACATCACTCACTCACTCGTTCAGTGTGTTTTCATTTCTGTGGATGTACAGTTATGCCTTATTAGTTGCTCTAACTTCATTAGTGTTTGAAAACTCATTTGAGAGATGAAGCTTATGCAGACATTTTGTTGAATCAATTTAATGCACAAGTGGATTTGATTTAATGTGAGGTTAAAAATTACCTTGCCAAATCAATCTTGATGGGTTGCATTAGTAGCCAAAACTGCTTTTCAGTACGTCTTTCTTTTACATGAGCCATATGTAATTAGGTGTTTTATCTCTGAGGTCTTTGAGGAAATCTGAACTAAAGTCTGTGTATGATCTCAAACCCTTGTTTAAGTTTGAAAGCAGACAATACCCTTGACCTGTTCATTCTTTGTGAAAAGACCCATGCCATAAACTTGTCAGTTAAAGCTCTTCATCAATCACTTGCTCTAGGTGCAATTCGTTTTGAGTCTGCTTCTCATTTCCATGCACTGTTTTAAATGAATGGTACCATCAAAAAGGAAAGTTGTCAATTTCTCACTTGCATGATGTTTCAAACCTGTATAGATTTTTATGGATTGCAAAAGGAAATGTTGTTAAACGTCCTGGCTACTCCAGGTTGTCAAGCTCCAAAATCATGAAACTGTTCTGTAAGTTGGTACATTCAACTCATGAATTACATTACAAGTCTACTGGAGCCATCTGATAGCTTTGTCTGATGAATGAACCGACATTTTGGAGCTTAACAGCTCAAATTCCCTATATATTTTTTTTAATTGTAACACAAAAGGAGAAATATTTCTTATCGCTTTTTTATATAACGAATGACATTCACGTGTGGGATGACTTAAGGGTGAGTGAATAGTTACAGAGTTTTCATATTTGCATTTACAGATCCTGATCCTCGCATCTCTTAGAGATTGCTGCAGTTTTGTCAGTCTAAACAGCCGCTGCAGCTGTTGAAAATAATTTGCAGTTCAAGATTTGGATCTGCCAACACTAATATTGTTTTAGTAGCTGTTCTGTCTTTTGGAGCGTTTGACCGGGGATCAGCTGTACTATGAGAGTGAGACCATGAGAGAGCATGAACTCTAAGCTCTGTGTGTGTGTGTGTGTGGCGTGTGTGTGTGTGTGTGTGTGAGAGAGGTGCGTGAGTTGTGTAAGAAGCAAAATTTGAAGAACAACTTTGGGAATAATTTTTTGAGATTTTTGAATTTAGATTTCAGTCTTGTTGTCAATTACAATTTCATACGCTGTGATTTAATATCTTGTATGGCTTCTCAGTTTTCCTAAGGCTTTGAACATGTGTTAATTATTTAACCTCCTGCCATTCGTGTTCACTTACCATCTCAAATCAAAAGCAGCGGGAACCCATGTGCCACTGTGCCGCATGGCTCTTGTGCTGTTTATAAAATAGCTCTTTGCTTTTAACTAGTTGCATATATTCACTGCTGTTATGTCAAACAAATCACAGCTGGACATTTAACAGCCTTGTATGTACGGTCCTTTCTGTCAAGTGCTGGAAAAATGGCAGCATGTGGAGGTGGCCAACGGTGCCAGCTGTTCCCAGGATCCGCTGAGGAGCACCATTGTGTTAGTTGCACATTCATTCCCACCACATGGACATTAAAAGTCTTGTTTAGATAGGCATTGAGAGAGGAAATTGAGCCACACTGTGTAGTAGCTGTTTATCTCAGATTAATAATAGTGTTCCTGCAGGAAGTGAGGTTGTAATTTAAAAAGGGACGGGTGGGTGACATCATAGTTGTAATTGAGAGTTGACCGTGCATGGTGTTGTCTTGCTTATCTGTAGCTCATAGCACTATTTTATGGTCTATAGTTTAGGATTTCACTGTGAATATCACTGATCTCTCTTCATATAATGCAGTCATGATGTTTGGATGATTATTCCTGCTTTAAGAACTTGTGAGAAAAACAGAACAAGCTCTCAATAGTGCCCCCAAGTGTTTATAGAGGATCACACTATTGCACCAGGGTCACGGTAGGTAAATCCATTATTGGTTGCCAAGATTTGGGAATCTCTAAGTAAAAAGGACAGTTCTGTAAGGGCGTTTCAAGAACTTGAGGCTACCAGTGGTTCTTCAAGTCAAAACTTGAAGATGATAAAGGTTCCTCCTCCAGTAATTCCATCAAAAAAGAAAGGTTTACGGCACTAGAAATTGTATTTTGAGGCAACTTCAAAGAGTATCTAGGGGTTCTCAAAGATTCTGACAATGGGTCAATCTGAGGAACTCCAAATGGTGTTTCCATATAGAGTATTTAACTTTTTCAAAGATGGCCTCTGCTAATAGCTTTAAGGCCTGTACACAGATTTCGACGTCAGACTGCGGAGTAGTTCTTCAAAGTTGCACACATTCGACAGAGGATATCACATCCGTTCTGAGAAGAAATCCCTTTCCGTACCAGCAGGTCAATAGTCTGTGTTTGTTACTCAAACTGGAAAGAAGAGCTAAGGTTACAAACATAAACAAAGGTGGAAAAAGCAGCACAGAATCTCGTCATAGATTCATGATATTTGGAAATGTCTGACACTTTGCAAATGGCACTGGCGTTGTCAGCCCTTGCTCTCTTGTGGAAGGAAAGAAGAAGCTACGGACGCACTAAATGGTGAAACATGGATACTCTTTTTTTGACTGGTTAACTGAACAGCCAATCAGAATGATCAGTTATGACTAGAGTTCAATGTCGAATCAAAACAAGCCGAAGTTCAGCCGACGGTGCGGACACACTGAGAAAACTTAGTCACGAACATGACGGCCAACCGTCGGCTTGGTGTGTACTTCCTGTCTTCGTCTTGGTTCTATTTAAACACCTACTTGAATCCCTTGGGGTAATTACAATTGGTAAGGTAATTGAGCCAGTCATTACTGATCTTTGTTCACATTGTAGCTGGTTAACAGGAGTAGAGGCACAGATGTTTAGCTGTTTTGGCTTATCCAAAGAATGGACAGTGTTAGGGATCTTCTGAACACTCAGGACTGGGTGACTCTGGAAGAGTCATTGTGGAGGATTGGAATGGGCTAGCCAGGTCTGAAGGAAAGATAGGGCCTTTCAGTTTTGTAAGGAGAAGTTGAAAGAGCTCGGAAGCATTTGCCTTGGAGGAGGTCAAAGGGCCCAACCCCCATTGTGCCGCCCCAAGCCCTCCCTTGTATTCTTACACTTTTTCAAGTTACATGTTGCTACCACATGCAATCTCACACACACTAACCTGTTCTTACCTGCCTACGGATGGCATTCTCCATGCCATGACAATTCCGCTGTACAATGTTGTAGAGAACAGGCAATACTATTTAAGGTTGAAAGAAAAAAGGCCTGCCTATATCACATGCAATTAAGCAGCCGTCAGGATGCATTGGAGTGAAGGAGGCTCAAAAAGGTGATGTGGCCAGGGGGTGATGCTTTTATCCTCCACTAATTCAGAATAAAAATAGAGAACCAACTGGGGGGGCAGAATAGCTATGCAGCTCTGCCGACAGCTCACCTAATATAAGACAGCATGCAACGCTTTCAAAAACGTAACCTCCCACCCTTCCTGTTTAATTTTTTTTCTTCAACAGCTGCAGGAACGAATTGAGTGGGGTCCATAACGGCCTCTTTTGTACATGACAGCTCTAAGCATGCAACTTATCCAGACTCAAGCGTATTCTGTTGCTAGACGACTTTGATTTGCTTTCATGTCTCTTACTCGTCTTTACCATGGGGATATGAGTCTGACCTCTGCTGTGGCTTGCTCTTGAGTAGAATGCCTATAAACCTTTCATTGCTTTGGGTTTGTCTCGCCAGAGCCCAACATGCAAGCCACTAGAGAGCTGTACCATCCAAATGAAGTGGTTCTGTGGTTTTCCTGTTTTGTTGCCATGGTGTGATCGATGTGGCAGTGAAGAAATTAATGTAGATCAAGGGTAGGGAAATTGCATTTATTTCTCTCTAATTAATTTTACTAAAATGTAGTTTTTAGTGGATTGACAGGTTTTTTTATGATACAAAAGGAAGGAATAATAGGCCAATCTCTTTTTTATTTTGTGACTGTTCCAGGACCAGTATGGAAGCCTGTTTAACTAAAAAGTGAATCTTGACTTAATCTCTTAATTGTGACTTCAGAAATAAGTTTTATTTTGTAGTTGCAAATCTCACAATATAATTTTATGTCTTGCACATGACATTTCCACCCATAATTGCGATTGTTTATTTGTAATTGACTTCTCAAAATTGCGACCACCTCAAAACATTTATTTCTCGCAAATTGCTGCTTTGCTGTAATTGCAACTATTTCTTTCTCAAAATGAATTCCTTTCATAATCCCAACTGTCATTATTCTGACATTTTGATTGCGACTTAATTTCTTCTTTGACATAGCGATTTATATCACAGTTTGACTTTCTTATTTTTTCTTATGTATATACATGTCACATTTTTCACTCTAAAGGCCCATACACACCGGGACGAATTTTGCGCGTGATATTCGCCGACGTTTAACGCCTCGTGACTAAACAAAGGGCGCCAATGTGAGTGTGCACACCGACGCGAAAAACACCACGCGTAAAAGCGTCATTTAAAAAAAAAAACGCCTCGGGTTCGTTTTTTTGGTTTGACGCGCCGCGTCAAAAACTATCCGACCAATGAGATTGGCGCTTTTGCTCACGTGTCTGGAGCTGCTGAACTTACAGTAAAACACAACTTGGGGGCGCTCAAACAAAAAACAGTCTTGCCGAGCACACAAACGTCTTTTCCGGCGTCTTTCCTCATTCAACAGAACAATAATTTCTTCATCGCTGGAGCTGCTGGAGCTGGAGCTACTGGTGCTTGAAATATCCATGTTTTCTTTGTATGATTTTGACAAGCGCGTAAATACTTGCTCTCTTCTTCTGAGTGACAAGCGAGTGTCAGAAGCATAAAGTTGTGCAGCGCCACCTTGTGTACCGGGGTATTTCTGTTTTACATTAAGCGCCATCTAATGTCAGGGAATGAATTTGCATGTTCACTCGGCTCATCGTGAGCGAAAATTGCTTGGGTGTGAACACAAAAAACGCGTTGAAAAACGCTGGCGAATAACGTGCGCCGATATTCGTCCCGGTGTGTACGGGCCTTTAGGTTGAAATGGGCTTCTATAGGAATGAGACTGCCCAGCTGAGTTTCCTTGAGGGCATTCCAGAGCTCTGCTCAGGCTCATTTACATATGGCATGTTTTTCTCTGGCACTCAGCATTTTAGGTTTGGCCTGCTGGCTGTGAATTCGTAAATGCATGTGAATATTTGCCTGCACTTCTTTTGAAAATGAATCCTGTGATTTTCAAAAGATCATACTGTCTGTGGATGGGGCATGACCTGTAAGTACAGGTGTCAGAAGAATGCCAGTGCAAATCAGTTAATTAGGGTACAAATTATGTGATCGCATGCTTGGAAAAAAGCCACACGCATTCACGCCTCAAGCGCTGGTGTAGGGAGCATCAGAGTACTAATTACAGGTTGAATTTCTTCGTGTGGCTGAATAGATGGATAGCAAATAGTATTTTTTTTTTTCCATTTATGAGTAACATCCTATCGGTGTCTATAGCAGAAAGTAACATAAGGTCAGGGATGGGTTTTCTCATAGTCGGTGTCTTTCTGCAGAGATTCTGTCTGTACATGCCCTGCATTCTGGAAGTGTACCATTTCACACTAGGACAGAAATGCTCTGACTGGGGCCTGCTGACAGAGCCCTCCATCCACCCACTTACCCCTCCCAAAAACAGTCTGGAATTCTGTTCCTAAGCCCCCCTTGTACACGTTCAGCTTTCAGGTTGCTGCAGTCTTCGCAATAAGAGGTAGAGTCTCAAATGAACATCCACTGGTCAGCGCTGATGGTTTCGTCAGCACAGAGTATGTGCTCTCCGACCCATCTGACAACATGTAAAGCTCTGTGATGTGCACTCCTGTGGCTTTGTCATTCGAGGTGCAGCAACTAAATCTCTTACTTTGGTCTTACTGAAGAAAAAAGTGCGAGTTGAAAGTTGATCCTAGCATTAAATGGAGTAACACTGTCTTTCCACTTTCAGACAGGCCATGTGTTCCAGAGTTGAGGCCTGCCGTGTGTGCTTGCCGGTAGACCAAGTATTTATATTTGTTCGAACACAATTCAGTTTGGCTCATTAACTTCAGGAGTCAATGGAATCACGTTCTAATTCTGTTTTGACCCGACTTTTTTCTCCTCCTTTTCACCTGTGCTCTTCTGACTTCTCAAGTATGACTGAATTTTATTGGATTAAAATCTCACACTTTTAGACTACTTCAACAAGTGCACAAAACCCTGAGCTTGCCATCTTTCTTGTCAAAGAAATTTTGCAATTTTTTTGGCAAGTGTTCAAGTAGGAATATTCATCAGTCATTATCAGATGGGTCATTTCATCTGTATACATCTGTGGCCAGGTCTTTTCGCCTGCCCATGTCAACAACAAATTGGCCTCCAGGACACAGAACCCCCATGGCATAGATGTGGCCCGGTGGCACCCTTTTCTATAATAGCAAGGGATTTATGTGTTCAGGCTTGTAATGGTGCCACGTGTCTTCAGTCAGCGAACGGCACATATAATATTAGGATCACTTAAGCGGCAAGGATACTCCAGCTCAAACAGATTTGCTTGGCTCCCTATGTTCTTCATGTGGGAGCTGGCTGCTGATTTAATGGAAAATACATTGATTGATTTATTCAGGACCGTTACGTCAGTGGAAACTCACTGAAGCAATTTGAATATTTTCTTTATGTGGCATTTTAATGTGTTTGGTGTATTTGCCACTGTGGTGAGAGGAAGATTTCTTTAAAAAATGAAATTAAGATGAAACGTATTCTCTAGGGGGTTCCCTTTAACTGGTTTTATATTGGAATCTGGAGCTATAAAAAGTATATATTTTTTCCCATAGTGATGTGTGTTTTGTGGAGAATATGAACCGAACGTCAAATGCTCTGAAAGAAGAGCATTTCTCAAGACAAAGCACATTTATTATGGTACGGCTAGTTGCAGCTGTAATTATTTTTCTCCCCCTCCCACCAAAGACCCGTAAAATGCTTTTACTGTGTCTGTTTCTCTGTTATTTGTCATATACCAAGTTGATCAAAGGCCAAATGTTTGACATTGCCCCTCCTCCATAGTGCTGTCTTTGGAGATCTGCGTTTTTTGCTGCTTTCGTTAACGCATACTTAAAGGAATGGTCTAAAAAACCTCTCCAGCGAGACCTCCCAGCTGACCGAGAGAGGCGAGGATGGCTTGCTTCAGCTGCTTCAACTCGAGCAAAAACGCCAGGAAGAATCTCCGTTAGAACACTGCCAAATTTGGTCAGAGCTGATTTCAGTCTTACCTGGCAATCGCTAGGATTGTACTTGCATTTAAACAGCAGGGTAAGTAGCCGGAGAATGTCGAGGAGGTCTGAAGCTTTGACTGGGTTATGCTGCGCCGACTTTGCAGGTGGCTAATGAGTTGGGCCTTCATAAGAGAAAGCTAATCTCTCCCAAAGCCAAGCCGAGGAGGAGCTGAATGGAATTTGCTTAGCTCTGAATTCTGCACCCAGTATGTTTAAGCCTGCTCGCTCTTTCTCTCCCACAGTCATTGAGATGCTGCGCAGCACCCACCGAGAGTCATGTATGCCGCGATATGGGTCACCCATAGCTCCGCCATCGCTCTCAGACAGCGTGACTTTAGTGGCCTCTCTGCTGCTAGTATATTGGATTATGGAAAAATCATAAACCTTGCTCTAGCCCCCCTGCCTTGGCATTCAGAAATAAGAAGCAGTGATGTGTGCTTAGTTTGGAGATTAGAGAGGGGTTTTGGGTGGGCTTTAAGGTGCAAGTGAGGCCCAGTGGATGGTGTTCTTGAGCGAAGGCACGGTCGACTAACATCAGCTGCAGCTGGGTGTGGGTGTGTGCGAGACCGGTGTCACTGGAGAACCTGTTAATGTGAGCTGGCATGGCAAAGCAGCTTGGCAGCCTGGGGAACTAAAGTGGCCATGGCATCAATCTTTCAAAGTCTAAGTGCTCAAACTGTCTACACAAGTTCACAGAAGAACAAATTACTTAATCTTTTTCTGTCTACCACTGTCCTAATATTCTGTTTCTGCCATCTAAATCCGGATTTTTGTCCTAGCCAGCTGTCGCTGGACAGGTTTTTATTTATTGTTTCGTGCTGGGTAGGCCCTACTCTCATTGGTCCAAATTCCTGTTTCCCGCAAGGCTTTGAAGTCTGTGGGAGGCAGATTATTTTAATGACATTTACATGCATTAATAATGAATGAGATGGAATCTGTCAGGTAACAGGACCCCAAAGCCCCCACTCTCTTTTGTGTCCTGTTGGAGATTAGCATAAAACTTGTTTTCAGTGAAAGTCACTGCTATTTGCTCTGAAACCACATTGTCAAAGCTTTTATTCCAGTGGTTAAACACTAACAACTCTCTGCTAAATATAGTCAATTGCTTGTAGAAATGTTTCATAAAAGCCTCTAAGAAAGAAACAGGAAAAATGAAGAAAATAGTTAATAGTAGTTCATATGTATCTCCTAACGCTCTAGGCTTTAAAAACAAAATACTACATAACCACTAGAATTTGGTTGTTTTAGTCCATTTCTTTAAAAACCAACATATAACTCTGTCAGGATGGAGAACTTTGGCCAACAGACGTCCATATGGCATGCACTCCTATTTGGACAGTGGCATTTTTATGCTGGCTGGCATTACACTGTTGACAGCTGCTGCCACTCCTGATTTGATTTGATTTTGGTGGTTTGCTCAGCTGTTCCAGCAGATAGAAAAGCTTCTGTTCCTTCAGCACAAGTAAAGTCTAGATACACACAAAAACATGGTAAGTGCCAAAGAGAGAAACTACCCTGGAACATCAATGGGATGTTTCAAGTGCACAGCCTTGCATTTGAAAGAACTTTTTTGGAAGACTCCTCCCATTGGGGTAGTGTGACTACCAGGGCAAAGGTATAGGTGGCTTTTGTTATGGAACTTATGTAGTCATTCAAATGTAGAAATGGGGCTTTCTCTGTTTGTGTGATTTAATTCAGATTTGTTTGTGCAGAAAATGCTATAAAAACCTTGCTGTGTGGTATAAAGTAATTGGTTTTAAATGCAATACTTAGATTTGAGGTGCTTTTGGAACTTCCGAGAACCATCAGAATGCCATTAAGGTGTATATTGGTGTAAGATATTAGTGTTTTTCATTTATAGTTTTCAATTCATGAAAGTTTATATTTTTATTTAAAATTAAAATGATTAAAGTTATATTTTTTTTGCATGTTTACTGCATACTGTGATTTAGAAACTCTTGCATACTTAGTACAGATAGGATTGTGATTTACTAAACTTCCTCAGCTGAATCTTCTTTCAGTGACTGTGATCCCCCAAAAAGTTTCTTCTATGAGCTTTCAGGCGGAGTAGCAAATTTGCATGTGGTTTTCCCATTTAGAAAAGGTGTTTGAGTGTGAGTCAGTTGGCATGGCTGTCATTCATGTGACTGTAGTGCATCCATTCACTCTGTAATGATTAGTCCGAATGGTCCAGTGATGTGAGAACAAACCGAAGCCACTTCAGTCAGATCCCACATTCTTCTTACCACATAATCAGTCGTCTGTTCCATCAGCGAGAACAAAATGTGCCCTGAAGTTCATTGAGCAAAGAAGAGTTATATTTGTGTACTCACTCTAAAACTGGTCACATCACACTAGTTTTGTTGGCTTTCCTCGCTCCCATGTGGGAGGACGGCTCTTGTTGATGGAGGCTCATGCGGTGTGCTTGATCATATTCTGCCAAAACCCTGTAGGGTTTTACAATGTGGATGGAGCAGAAAAGTCCTGACTGATTTTTAAAACAAGGAACGTTAAAAATCCAAACCTAAAAAATTCTGCAGCCAAGTAATCATTTCTCCCCCGATGGGAATAATCAGCATACAGAAATATGCAAACAGCCTCTGCAGAAACTGTCATATATATATGCAGTCTCCGTGCAATTCAAACAGCCTGTCTTTTCTATGTAACACTTTCCAGAAGATCACCCAAGTGAGGGGAACTTTACCCACAAATGTATATTCTCATCTACTCAATCTCATGTCATTTCAAAATTTGAAGAACAAAAATCATTAAAAATAATTTTTTTATATTTAATATTTTTTTTCCAATGAAAGTCATTTTGTATCACAGTGATATTTTTGCATTATTTTTGTACTATTTTCTTATTAATATTTTGAATAAGCTTATCCCATTGACTTTAATTTTATAGATAAAATGTTTTTTTCCCTCTACAAAAGAAAAGGGTGACACTTTATTTAAAGCCTTTGTTTAACGCATTATAAAAGCAGTTTTAATGCATTAATTATGCCGTAATGCACCTTATAATACATTGTACAATCTCATTAATAATTGTAACTACATTATAACATCAATTCATTTGTTACACTATGCATTTTTTTAACAAGATATAATGTATTACAACACACATTATGAATAATTATAATGATATAATTATATATACCATTTATAATGCATTAAACATGAAGGCATTAGGTGTTAACGAATAAAGTTATAAAAGTTTGGAACAACATTTTAGGTAACACTTTAGTGTAAGGACCATTTCTCACTATTAACTAGTTGCTTGTTATCATGCCTATAATTAACATATTGGATTTGTATTAGTACATACGCAGCACATATTCTGCATGAACCTATTCGACATCCCTAATCCCAATACCTAAACTTAACAATTACCTTACTAGCTATTAATAAGCAGCAAATTAGGAGTTTGAGGTAAAAGTCGTAGTTAAAGGGCTACTCCACCCCAAAATGAAAATGTTGTCATTAATCACGTACCCCAGAACACGTAAGATATTTTTGATGCATTCTGAAAGCTCTCTGACCCACCCATAGACAGAAAAGTAACTCGATCAACGTCCAGAAACGCAGCAAGGAGAGCGGTAAAATAATCCATGTGACATCAGTGGTTCAACCGTAATTTTACGAAGCTACTAGAATACTTTTTGAATGCAAAGAAAACTAGAATAACGACTTTATTCAACGATTTGTCTCATCCGCGTCACCCTCGCGCAATTTTGCAGAGTATCCACTGAACGCAAGTGATTAATGATCAGATTTTAATTTTGGGGTGGAGTAACCCTTTAATAGGTTGTTAGTAGCAATAAGTGTGACCACATTAGTTTCTTTAATATAAGGTACTATAAGCGTTTCGTGGCAAATGCACAAAACAATTGACACGAGTCTGAGACGGGTGATGTTTCAGGACACCTAGTTCAGTGATATCTGTCAGGTAGCGGGATATTTTGAGCGTGGTCCCGTAAGAAAATCACTTTAACAGCATCGTTAAAGTAAAAACAAATCTTGTCTTGGACTCTTTGATAATTAAAATGCAACTGTCACAACCAATAAACTGTGAAGTGTTCTTACTGCTGATTGTTCTCCAGTGACTTGGCTTCTGTACAGGCACATTCTCTGGAGAACACGGTGTGAGCGAAGTCTCTATAGTGAGGGAATGGAAAGGGATTAGCCTCGAGAACCGTCCCCCCTCTTTGTGAAGAAAAGTGGTGAATGAATGCTTGATTGCGGTAGATTTAACATGCGATTTAGTGGGTTGGTTTATGGGGATGGATCTTGTTTCTTGGCCTGACATTTTCATCTTTGGTAGGGTTTGTACTGGACGAAGGCTTGACATAAACCAGACTATTCGTGATGCAGTCTAGATGTTATAAAACCCAGCGCGGTTGGAAAGAATGTGCCGGTTCACGACATTCTGATCTTAATCGTGCGGCCTCTTCCTCAGGAACTCATCTATCCTTACCTGTGAAGGGGTTTTTGGGCGGAGTGGTTTGGAAGGTGGAGGGTGGGTTTGGGGGTTAACCACAATGGGTACGGGGTCAAAAGGGGTTCAGGGCGCTTGAAAGTATGTGGTCTGGGCCTCATTACATGGAGCATGGGGGGGAGGGGGGCTTATTGTTACCACCTGGTAGGGAAGCTGTCTCTGATCTTATACATAGCTGAAAACACCGCTTTGTGGTTGGTTGGGGGGGTGGATGGTTATTGAACGGTGGGGGGGCTTGAAAGGGGTTTGATTTTTAAATCAGATTTTGGATGACATTGGTGGTCAATTGGAAGGAAAACTTTTTTGATTTTGCATCTGATTTAATTTGGGGAATGTTTGTTAATGAGGGCTGTGTCATTTGGAAGTGTGGTGAAGCCTTGTTTTTTCTAAGGGGTTAAGTTTGTTTTTTCCTTTGAAGGTTCCAAGAATTTTTTCTTAAAAAATATATAAGTAAGGTGGGTGGATGGTGTGGATATTGGTAAAGTGAGGGACGAAGTGAAGTTTTTTATCTTTGGGAGGTCTATTAGGCAGATTATGCGCTAGCAGGGGTGCTGTTGTTTGAGCAAGGGGTTGAGGAATTGGATGGGTCTACAAAGGATGGGCGAGAGTAGTTGGGAGATTAAACTTAAATATTAGTTTTTATGGAGGTACCTATGGTTTTGTATGGAGAATTGTTGGAATTTGTTTATTAATGTATTTTAATTATATTTTAGGAGATTGATTTTTTTATATATGTGTGGTTTGTTCAAATTTTAACTCAGTTGTTGGTATCTGGGACCTTACTTAATAGTTTTAGTAATTTATAATATTAATAATTTGTGATAGTTTTGTGATGGGTTTGTTGGCATATGGAGGGATGTTTTTAAAAATTTGGTTTTTAATTTTTTGTTTTTATTTTTTGTTTTAGGATTGTCATTTTGCTTTGTTTTTAATCTTGTTTTTAATTTGTATTTTTTTCTTTTTTCTTTGTGGTGTTTGGGTTTTGTTGTGGTGTATATTATAGATTTGTTAATGGTTATATTTTAAAAAACAAAAATTAACAGCTGGAGGCGTAGATTGTAAATTGTTGTGTAGTTTGATTGACGCAATTGACCTGGTTTTCGAATCCACCTTATGCCAAACTTTTTTCTCCTTTTTTATCAAATCTCATCCAAGGGATTTTTTTCAAAGTTTATTATATTTGACATTTAAAAATAAATTATCGGGTAGGGTTGGAGTAGGTGTAAGGAAGGTTTTATTGTCCTAATAAGGTGGCATCCATTCAATAACTTGAATTAGAATTATAATTTACACTCAAAGTTACACCCAAATTCCGGAAATGTTGGGACGTTTATTTAAATTTGAATAAAATGAAAACCTAAAAGACTTTCAAATCACATGAGCCAATATTTTATTCACAATAGAACATAGATAACATAACTAATATTTAAACTATGACATTTAAAAATGTTACGCACAACATGAGCTCATTTCAAACCAGAATAGAAATACAAATTATTGGCTTAATATTATCCAGAATTTTTATATCAGTGCATGGTCTAGCAATACTATCTTCTTGACTTGTTCATTGCAGGAGTATAACTTCAGTTCAATTTAGTGATCTTGGCACTATATCTCACTATACTTCAATATAACCAACTTTTAAATAGTTGCATAATATTTAAAGCAAGTGAATTGGAAGTACTTTTTGTTCTGCACATTACAAGCATTTATCCAAATACCAGTCCGACTAAGCCAGAGGAAGTCGCCAGGTTTTCCGCTGAAGGCTTCAGACACAAACATCACATAATTTTTGCATACCAGCCCAGTGCTGATTCAGTGTTAGAGAGTCATGGAAGTGTGGAAGATTTGTTTCCCATTATTCATGGAAATGGAGGATACTGTTTTTCATAGGCAAAGGGTCAGTAAAGGACTCGCGCATCAGAGAAAAGTAGTGGTTTATATTCTTGCCAATGCCACCAACTGGAACACATTTTCACAGTAATGAGGGTAATTAAAACTAAATTATAATTCACAACCCTTTATCCCTCCAGGGAAGAAAATAGAGGAGTTATTTTGGGTTGACTGTATTCTAAAATTACAGTGCTGGAATGAGGGTGAATGTGTCATCTTTGAGGGCAGAGACGGTTTAATTCAGGGTTGCTTGAAGAGCACATGATTGAGCTAAATAGCTCGGTATTGGCTCTTCATTTTACATGTGGACTTTTTCTGGCTGGCGTTATTAATGTTAGTTTCAAATTGCTGGAGGCACATCACACAATAGTTCATCTTGTAGTGTCACACGAGAATGTCACCAAATGATGGAAAGTAAGCATGCATATGAATGAACAATTGAGGGTCTTCTCTATATACTTTCTGGGCTTTAAGAGGTTGAGATCTGGAAGTCATACTGTGTGTGCGCGTGCACATTCTGGTCTGACTGGACCCTGCCATCCCCAGCACCAGGGGCTTGTCTAAACAGCGCCAGTGTTTTCACAGTGCTGTCAGGGTGACTGGACCGACTATCCCTTATGCTGCCTGTCTGAAATCCACGCTGTCCAAAAAAGCACTTAGAGCCCCATTTGAGAGGCAGCCCATCATCTGCACAATGATGGAGGAGGGCAAGCACATGGTTTTCCGTTCAATGGCTCCTTCTTATCGGACGTCACGTGGTCCACCCACTGAAAATGAAAATTTTGATTATTTACTCAGCCTGATGTTATTCCAAAGCCATATAACATTATTTTTTTCTCATTTGTATCAGTCCTTACAGTGACATTTCATAGCGATCACATCTGTCAAGCTACAAAAAAATTATAAAAATTATACAATTATTTTTGGAGTTTGATAGATAAAAGCATAAATGTTTTTGTGAATGTTATGAGTCTAAGAATATGGCAACAACCAACGATAATATTCAGAGATGCAAAGTATCTTTTGATTTTGATTGTTTTCAAACTTTTCTATTTTCAACTTTGATCTTTTGCACAATTCATGTAAAGCAATTCATAACTGAATGTGATGAGACAAGAAAGATTAACAGAGCCATTGTCAGCATAAAAAATGTAAGAAAAATAGTGAGTGCATATTTTAAAATAAAAGTTTTCTGCTGAAAGTTTTTACTATTTTTTTTTCTTCTTGATTCCTTTAAATTAATTTACATTCTTTAATTTCCGTTACATTTGTGACAACACCCAATTGGTTTTGTCCCCACCAATGTCCAAGACAAGGTTACATCCTTGCTTTCTCATAATATGATTTTTTATTTACGTCACTAATTCTCAAGGGATTTTCCATCTGTCAAACGGAGTATTGTTAGTTTGAATATGTGGACACATTGGCCTGGAGTTGATACTGTAAAACCAGTGCTGACTCTAATTTACTCATTCATTTCTTGACTCTCACTGGTCTTTTTGTCACAAGTATGAAATTAATATTGAAGTCGGGTCCTTTACTTTGCCAAGTAAAATTATCAGGCCAAATGAATGGCATGCGATGAGGCTCAGGTGCATAAATGGCACTGTGTTTAACAGCTCATTGACCAGAGAAATAGATCAGCATGGGGCCACAAGCAATATGGTCCTCCATAAGGTTTATACAATAAACTCGCAAAGAAATTGGACTGGTACATCAATCAACCCCCCTTTTATGCAAGCAGCCAGTCGTCAGGAAAATTAAAATGTGAAAAATGACTTTACCTTATGCATTAGTACAACAACAACAACAAGACTAAACCAAGACATGGGTTTTATTAAATTAAGCATGTCTATGTAATATGAAATATATTTGCTGGTGTAGAGCAAATGCCATGCCATGTAAAGGGGTCAGTGTGTAAACCTGCGACTGGCAACTGCAGCACAAGGGTTAATGTAGCGGAACCCTCTCCCCCGTACTGCCTTCACTGGCTTCGTAATTCCCACCGGGTGTCCGCTAGGGGTCACAAGCTTTGGGCCTTTTGAATGACAACCTGGCCATAAAACGTGATTTGCTGGGTGTGGGACGGTGCAGCTCTTAATAGCCAATGGCAAGGCTTCAGTGGTACTGAAGGAGTGTGACTGATTAGAGAGAAAGAGCTGCTTGTCTGCACACACGGAGAGAGACACTCGATCAGGCCCTTCTGACTTCAAGAAAGTGTCTGTAAATATGAGTGAAGGACTGAAGTAAAGATATTGGGTGTATGACGCAACATGTGACACTACTAAGCTAAGAACTTTACAGGTAGGGTTATGGAGTGTTTATATGTTCATTAAGTTGCAATTTTATGCATAACTTTTAAGCTAAAGTATATTTTTGTATGTTTATTTTAGTGGCCAAACATCCTGGAAATATGCTGGAACTTTAAAGCATGTTGATTACTTTAAAAGGGTGTTTCATATTTTTTTTTCAGTGCAAGGTTTGAGATTTTCTATGGTCTGTTGCTGTTCTTGTGGATGGATGTGAAAATAGATGACACTGAGCTTAAAAACAGATGCAAATGATTTATTACAATTTGTAGACTAGGATCTGGAGTTGTCGTTTGTCTTGCAAAGGAAGGAAAAGTGGTTCTTTTTAGTCTCTCCAATTTCTGTTAATCATAGTAACCATTGTTTTGACCTTTTTAGAAACACAGAAGCATTAACATATCTCTGCTCTTTTCTAAACAGATTACGTTGTGAGGATTCCAGCCTTCTGATTTGTGATCACACAGTCCAATGATGCAGCTGGTGAGCCTAGCCTGGATGATGGTCCTGGCCGCCCCACTGGTCTGCTTTGGTTTCACCACCCGTGGTCAGGGCCTGCGTGGGCGGGTTCAAGGTGACCGACGGAACATCAGACCCAACATCATACTCATCATGACAGATGACCAGGATGTGGAGTTGGGTGAGTATACCAGATGCAATTCATCATTTATGGCCCATCTGTTCCGCAGACGAAAGAGGTGGAGACCTCTCTTGAGGCTTTGTCAGTGCTCGGCATGCAATAGTTATGAATCAGCAAGTAGTCTGGAAAGTTACTGTAGAGATCCTCAAAAACCGTAATGATCCTTGGAGAAGCATGGGAATGGAACTCTAGACCAAACTTTTTTTATTCCCCTCACTGATTTGGGTGTTTGAATTTGCACTTTTCACTTCAATATTTGTGAGATTTTGTTTTTTTGTTTTTGATTTGGTTTTGATTTAGTGGTGTTTCAAGTAGTATTTATTGACCATTTCTATTATCGCTTACTTTACTTACTTAACATTCTTAAATCTATATGCATTTATTTGAGAAGCAAAAATGATGTAAAATACAAAGTTTTTATCTTCTGAAAGATATATCAAAATCGGTTGAGTTTTTATATAAAACAATACAATTATCCTCCACTGGGATAAGAAAAGCAATGTTCTTATCCTCTTAGACTGTGTATTTTTCTTACCCCATTGGCAGATACTAATGGGCCCCATGCTGGTCCATGGTGGTTTAAGGTAGCACTGGTAGCTCTAGCTGGTGGATCCCCATAACCAAACTTAACCGATGATGCTGGTGGATCAACATAATGGCTGACGAAGGTCTAAAATGTCCTATCTGGATCTTGGATGGTCATGTTCCTGCAGAATTTAGCTTCAACACATCTGCCCGTTAATCCTGAAGGCTTTGATTAACTGGTTAAGAGTAGTGTTTATTTAGGGTTTTAGCTAGTTAAAACACATTATGGAAACACCAGCATTCAGTTTCTGCAGGGTTGTTTATTTTTTCCAGTAGGACTGTCACTCAAGTTTTTAGGAGATCTATTTAAGTTTAAGTTGTTCATTATTAACTCATCCTTGGAAAGAAAAGCCTTGAGCCTTCTCGGACTTCACTCCTAGGAACATTAGCTTGCTTGCTTACTTGCTTGTTAGCCTTCTTGGTCTGCCACCCAAGTCTCTCTTGGTATCTGTCCCATAATGTAAGCCTAACTGTTGTCACTGGATCAGTTTCCTTCCTCTGAGAGCATAACATCCAATAGGTCTCAATCTCAGACTGTCATCACAAGTTTGACTTGTTTCTTCTTTTAATATTTAATGGCTTCCCTCAGACATTTGAGAGGCTAAGGGCCTTACTACTTGAACCACAGCCAGTCGTTGCATTGCCACGGAACTACAGGGATCCTTCTCCACATCGAACACTTTTAGAGGCTACTTTTGACAGCATGTTTTATAATAAGACATGTTGAAGTTTGAACTTCTTAAACTGATTTACTGAACATGCATTTGTCTCGCCTTCTGTGTCAGGCTCGTTGCAGGTGATGAACAAAACTCGCAAGATCATGGAAGACGGTGGAACCTCATTTACAAATGCGTTTGTATCTACGCCCATGTGCTGTCCATCACGCTCTTCCATGCTGACTGGGAAGTATGTGCACAACCACAACACGTACACCAACAATGAGAACTGTTCCTCGCCTTCCTGGCAAGCCCAGCATGAGCCGCGCTCCTTTGCTGTTTATCTCAACAACACTGGATACCGAACAGGTAAGAAACCAAATGAGAGACAGATAACTCATTCTGACCTGCTTGATCTGAGTTGAATCCTGCTTCCATCATGTCATGATTCAGGGATGTTGTTCACTACCCTATACAATAAAGGCAAAAAAGCCATGTATTATCTTTCAAAAGTGTGGGGTCGGTACGATTTGTCAAAAATAAATAAATAATTACAAGCCTTTTACACTCACGAAAGCTGCATTTTATTTAATTTAAAAAGGAAAAACAATAGGAACAATAGGAAAAGT
Source organism: Ptychobarbus kaznakovi (assembly GCA_027422405.1). Taxonomy (NCBI): domain Eukaryota; kingdom Metazoa; phylum Chordata; class Actinopteri; order Cypriniformes; family Cyprinidae; genus Ptychobarbus; species Ptychobarbus kaznakovi. The sequence continues at coordinate 9,337,194 of CM049814.1, read as the reverse complement.
CTGTCAGTGTTAATAAAATGTATGCATCCTTGCTGAATAAAATAAATATTCAGACTTTTGAGTGTTAGTGCGCATTATTGGCTTTTTGTGTTATATTAAGCCATCAATTTAAATATTAATATTAAAAATAACAGTTTACCACTGCAGGGAAAATATATATGTAAAATTAAAACTATATATATATATATATATATATATATATACATACACACACACACACACACATCAACAGTGTCATAATATATTATTATTTTTTATAAATTAATGTTTTGATCTCAAATGTTTTAACCTTAAGGTCTTTGAGCCTATTATTTAGAAAAAAATAATAATAATATATTTAGTGATACATTGTGTACAGTGAACAGTTTCCCACTTTACCCTTGAAATGTATTTGTCTGAGAGTGTTCGGCAATTTCACAGGAATTTTGCTTTCACTTTTGTTCCTAGAGGTCAAATAAAAGTGTTTCAGGAATTTTCAGTTTGTCTGGTTTGTGGAAGCTAAACATGGAGCTATACGTGTCAGCAGCCCCGTGCTGTGTTTCTTGAGTGGCAGCACGTTCCGACCCTGAAATACAGGGGTTCAGGTCTCACCACTGCTTGTGGTTTCCAGCTGATGTGTTAGTCTACAATTAACTCTCCAGGGCAGACTGGCTGTTTGCCCGGCTCTTTTGCAAGATGTTTTGGCTTAGCTTAGAGGGGAAAGGGTAGAGGAGACATGTATACAATGCAGAGACAGACATTTACAGGTACTGTTCAAAGGCAGTGTTTTGAGACGCTTGTCGTAAATTATAATTTTAGTCTTTGGGTCTACCTCACTGAACACAGATATGTTTTTCTTTATTTTGTCCCACAGCTTTCTTTGGGAAGTACCTCAATGAGTACAACGGCAGCTACATCCCACCTGGGTGGCGCGAATGGGTGGGGCTGATCAAAAATTCCCGTTTTTATAATTACACTGTCTGTCGGAATGGGAACAAGGAGAAGCATGGCGCGGATTATGCCAAGGTATGTGTGCTTGGTCACGTAAGTTCACAGCCCTGTCACCACGCCAAGAGCTTTTTTTAAACTCAATTTTCAGTTTGTTCAATTGTATAGTCTGTTCGCAACTAATTTCAGGCCTCTAATTACATATAACATTTGGGTCGGTTGACTCCACATGGAATGTGGTTAGATTAAAGGAGGCATGGGGAGTTACGTCGGTGTCTTGTGTATGATCAGGTGGTTACACTGAATAAAACTTGCTAGAAAAAGAGACCTTGTCCTTGGGGCAAAGTTCCCTTTGGAAACAACTGTGTTCTCTTCTGCTGATTTGACACTTTGGGACATTTGGACTATGTTCAGACTGGTATTCTTCTACGTGTTTCTGCAGTAAATATTATGTATTTTGTAAATATTTTTTAATTAAGTCAACATTTTAGCACTAAATTGAGCCCAGTCTCATGAAAATGCATATTAATGGCACAATTTTTTCATGTGTTTGACGTGCATATGATACGCACTTTGTTAGCGTGCATTAAAATGCGCATTTTGGCATAGGCCTACATATAATACGCACCTACCCCACACCCCTAAACCTACCAGTTGTGTATCATGCACACAAAAGTCAATTTTTGTGTATAAATAGTACTCCAAATAGAAACAGAAAATCGTGCCATTGAAATGCACATTCATGAGGTCGGTTAATTATTACTATAAGATGCAAGGTCTGGGTTTTGACACAAATTTCACGGTTTGATTCTGATTTACAGGCTTTTGATTCGATATTGATTATTTTGGATTTATATCATGTACAGTACATGCCAAAATAGTCAGTTGATATTACATTACTATAATGTTGAAGGTTAAAATATACTAATTTGTATAAAAATGCTTAATTTACACTGTTAATATTTTTTTGATATATATAATAATAAAGTTGCAATTATATAATTATATTTCTACTCCAATTAATAAAAAAATGAACATTTAAATTTTTGCATAAACTTTTTTTATAAATGGATTTATTCAAACATAAAGTAGTGCTGTCAAATGATTAATCGCGATTAATCGCATCCAAAATGTGTTTACATAATATATGTGTGTGTACTGTGTGCATTTATTATGTATATATAAATACAAACACATACAGCATATATTTTGAAAATGTTTACATGTCTATATTTATATAATTTATATTATATATAAGTATATTTAATATATGAACATAACTTATTTTTTTAAATGTACACATGCATGTGCGTGTATTTAAAAACAACCAGATAGCATATACAACCCATAACAATTAATACACAGAGAGAAAAAAAATAACATGTTACAAAAATACAGACGTCAGCTTAAATTGACATGTTTCCGCGGTTGAAACACTGAGCGATTACCTTCTGATGTTTATTCGTTTATTTCATGCTGAAACTGGTATTAAAGTGGAAGAGATTATCATCCATGTGTGTTTCGCTCTGCTGATTCTCTTAGACTAAGGCACTACATTGATCTGTCACTCTACATTAAACAGAGCCAAAACAGTCTTTATTATTTGAATACTGTAATAAAATGGACAGAATTTGAAACCTGAGACTTGGTTTCATAATAAAAGTATCAAAGCACAAAGCTTATTGCGATTTATTGGATGGGACAAGCGTGCTGCAATGTTCCATTCATTAACTGAAAACAGGCTAGACTGATTGATTCTTGGGATTTAAGAATCTATACAATTTCATAAAATGACAATCGATTAAAATCGAGAAATCAACATTTTTACCCATCCCTATATGATAACTACATAGCCATGGTTTTACAGTGCATTGTATGGTTAGATGTGAAGTGATAGTGACTTTTGCCATCCTTTTGCAAGACCTTCAATATGAGCAAAGGGATAAAATCAAAGTTTAAAGAGTTTAATTTGACCACCTTCATCTCTAGAGTGTTTTAGCTGCTGTCCAAACAAGCTTTTGGAGTCTCTTATTGCTGTCTCTCAGGTAGCATGTTTTTGGGGTATGTGGAATTTATGTTGAGGTTTCATGGTTTGGACATAAATTGGCTTGGAGGCAGTCTAAGGGGTGAGCATTTCAATGTTTGGACTGTTGCTCGGATGTCAATAACCTGCTTGTTGAATTGGATGAAGGTGTTAAGTTACCCACAAGTGGAGAGGCACAAGAGGCTGAAGGTTTCTCCATAAGGTTTGCTGAAATTGTGTGGCTAGGTGTTCAAGTGGTGCCTGGAAACCCTTAGTTAGGAACACTTATGTTTGAGATTTAAGGAATCAATAGGTAGGCAGGCAGAGCTATGAAGGTTTAGAAGAAAATCTTGGCCTGAAATGTTGGCCCAAATTTTGCACCAAAAATGATTCTCATTGGTGAAGAATGTCACGTTTCAGATTAGCTGTAGCTTTTTAGTCCCGTTTAGTCAACAAGTAAATCAATAAGATTTTTTTCCAAAGGCACAGTTTGTGCCTTTATCCAGTCCAAGATATTTAATCCATTAGTTATATTAGATACATTCAGATTCTTTTTCACTGAAATATTCAAGATCATACTGTATAGTTTTCCAATATAAACACATGCTGTTTCAATTAGTTGTACAACAGAGACCCTGGCATGGCATGTATATTTTCTGCTGTAATGCAGAGGAACAACTGAGTCAACTGAGCACGTCTTTAAACAATAACGTCCACAAGACACACTCCCACAGATGCCGGTAGCTGCACGCTTTAGCATTGGGGAGGGTAGAGGGGGGTGCGGAGACTTTCCCACAACCAGCCCAGACCAGGAGCAGTGCCATCAAAGGGCTTACGGCTTCAGCATCACGTGATTTTTACCCACAAGCCCTTGTGCACATTCCTGCTGCTGCCTCATAGCAGTAAGATTGAGACCTCAGTGTTGTCATAACACCAGACTCATGGAGGCCAAGACCCTGTTAACATTGAGTGAAGCTGTCAACGCCCTTGTTGTGCTTAGTACTGTCTTGTGAGCATCATGGCATTAGTTCTATTGTTGCGGTTAATGTTGGTTTTATTAAAAAAAATTATATACCATTTGCAAGAAAAGTTTGAGTAATGACTATAAAATGTAGCCTGTGTATATATTTTGTTTTCATATAGGAGTTCATGAATGTTTTTAGGAAGTTGCACCATATGATATTTTACATCCTGAAATAATTAATTGTCTAGATTTTAATATTATAATTTAATATTTTAGTTGTAATACTATAATATTATTTTTTTAAATATTAATATTTTAAACTATCTATATTTATCAGATTTGCACAATTTTGAGGATCTAATAATAATATTTTTTCCCCTTCTTGCATGTTGTTTGATTTGGCTGGCCAAAGTTTTTTCATTTGTTTGTTTGTATTTATTTATTTAATCGGCTAAAGCTGTGATGCAATTTTGTTAAAATATTTCCAAGAAATAACAACAGTGACAAACCACTTGAGTTTTTTTTCCGCCAATATTTTTTTCTTTTAATGAGGCTTTTTTTTATGAAATTGGGACAGTTATTTTGCCTTGACCTGACTTTATGCCCACCCCAAAAATATCAAATTTAACTTTAATTTAGAAATTAAAAGCATACTTATTAAAGAATGTCATTGACCCTTGCTTTATTTGTTCAATCTGTGAAAGAAAGCATATCCATGTGGAGAGCATTCACTTTATGTATGCATGATTTTTTTCTTCCCGTTCCAGGACTACTTCACTGATTTGATTACCAACGACAGCATCAACTACTTCCGAATGTCCAAGCGCTTGTACCCGCATCGGCCGGTGATGATGGTGATCAGTCATGCAGCGCCTCACGGCCCGGAGGATTCCGCTCCCCAGTACTCTGAGCTCTTCCCAAACGCTTCCCAGCACATGTGAGTGACTCCAGAACATTCAGTTACACTCTGCTAGAACGACAACGATGAACTCCACTGAACCCAGTCTGTCCTGTCCGAGAGCCAGGCCCTGCTGGAATAGACACTGCCGTTCCAGTTGTTAAGATATTTTTATTGTTCTGTATGTATTTATAATAAGATATTCCAAGGAACACATTTTTAGTAGAACAGTAGCATTCCAAGCAGATCATTTTCCTATAAATTTTAAACCATTATAATTTAGCTTGCAGGTAAATATAAGCTTATGGCTTTAGGAATTTTTGTGGCCTCGTATATTTGGATATGCCATTAAAATTAGACTCTTAAGAGATGACAGTGCACTGAAATGCACTTCACACTCGACGCTACCACCATGAAACGAAAATGATTTATCATCCAAGTTAAGTTCTGGCACATGCCAAGTAAGATGATGGGGATGAGATTTTTATGGTTCTCACTCCGGAGCCAAGACCTTGATGGGTTCACTGCACTATCATCATTTTCGTGGCTAGGTTCCTATTCCACAAACAGCGCTGTGGCAACAGGCCATCCATCTCCAAGTCCTTAACATCCCAGGCATGTCAGGATCCTGGTCAGGGCAACATCGCACTTTTGTCCTTCAGGCCTATCCATTTCTTTAAGCCTGTCTTCCTACACAACATTCCTTCTCTTCTCATATCAATCATGCCTTTCAGTATGTAGGTTTGGGGAATGCATTGTCTTAGAAGACCCTTTTGTGTTATTAATATCTTTTTAAGTGCATGGGCTCTGAATGGATCACACTTGGAGACCCCAAGGTTCACATCGGCTGGCAAGTCGCTCTGGTGCCGAAAGGGTTGCCTGGCAAGTTGTGCCAAATGAACAGGGAAACAGATGGCAGGCGCAGGTTGCACTCTGGAGTGATGCAGCAGGGTTTCAGACACTTTTTGGGGTTTATTTATCATCAGTGTAAAAATTAACAAAAGCACACGTCCAAAAAACACAAAAAAGGTGCTCCACCAAATATAGAGAGGTAAATACAGAAAAACAGGGTAAAATTGCTTCAAGAACTTTCTTTCTTTCTTTCTCCCTCTCTCTCTCTCATTCTTAATTTATACTTTTATTTACTTTTATTTGTATTTACTGTGCATTTTACAAGTTTATTTTGTGTATTTGTTTTACATATATATTTTGCTAAAGTTATAATATATAAATCATTTATTTATTTTTACTTTATATTTTATAATGTCTGTCTTTATAATTAATTTGCATAATAGGAAATCATACTAGGTGGCCCTGCTAGAGTCATTATGTAAAAGTTAAATAAAGCCACAGATGATTTTCTTGCCAGTCTGGAAGAAGCCTGTGTGCTTTTTAATGTGGTAATTGAAACCAATAATCTCAAATGCGATAAATTTGATGGGGAAAGTATGTGGGATTTTTTTCCCCAAGTAAAATGTTTTATCATCACCTAAGAATGATAGAGTATTGAGAGAGTATTGAGTTTCCTGTACGATAGCAAAAACTACACGAGTATTTTATCTCAAAGACAAACGTTCTCCACCATGCTTTGTGACAGGTGTCGAATCTGAACTAATTCCATCCTTTGACCTCCAAATTTGCTCTACCTAAGACAGGTTTCTTTTGTGTGGTATATTAGTGTGCCTCACTAGCTGGGTGAAGAGTTGAGCGAGCGGACAAAGGCAGACTTAAGAGGAAAGGGCAGAATCCGTCCACTCAGACAGAATGGAGCATTCCTGTGGCCATCATTCATTGTGACACTAGGCACAAGAGTCTGGTCTGGAAAGCGAAGGAAGGCCATGTCTTTCAGCTGTGGAGAGAGGCCAACTGCAGTCAACAGGTGGCCATCTCGTAGCCTCAGCTCCAAAAACAAGTCCACGGCCTCCGGTTTACCCAGCTTTTTATTCTCCACTTCAAATGCAAATGAGTAATAGCCCTGTCGTTGCTGGACTTATTACAAACTTTATTTTGGGCCCGAAGGCTGGGGAAGCTATTATTTTTCTCATGCATGTGCCAACCCTCAAACGATTAAACGCTGCCAAGAAACCCTGAGACTCTCAGCATGGTGTGAGGAGAGATGGAGAGCGAGCCCAAGAAAAACACCTAGCGAGGAGAATTAGTACGTTTCCGTGGAGGGGGAGGGCGACTGCTGTTATTGATGCTTGTCAAGTATGTTATACAACAGGCAACTCCAACAACCGCAAGTGCTTGTGAAATGGCAGACAGGTGCATGTTTTCCTCACGGTAGCATGTTGTGCTTATTCACGCAGAACTCCCAGCTATAACTACGCGCCAAACATGGATAAGCACTGGATCATGCAGTACACCGGTCCGATGAAGCCGATTCACATGGAGTTCACCAACTACCTGCACAGGAAGAGGCTCCAGACGCTGATGTCTGTAGATGACTCTGTGGAAAAGGTCAGCAGTTTAGACTTTCTTGCTCCAAATTCTGCATATTTAACAGACTTTGTATATAAACAGAACGGAAATGTGTGTTTACTTTACAGATATATAATGTCCTGGTCGACACCGGGGAGCTGGAGAATACATATATCATTTACACAGCTGATCATGGTTACCACGTTGGCCAGTTTGGCCTGGTCAAGGGGAAGTCGATGCCCTATGATTTTGACATCAGAGTGCCGTTTTTTGTCCGAGGTCCTAATGTGGAAACAGGGGCAAGGTAATGTCAACTTGTATTTGAAATGCAAATTTTGCAGGATATAGTTTCCACACTTTATTTATATTTGTATATTTCTATATTAAAATGTAATATGCTAATTGTTTAAAAAATAAATTTCAAATTTTAAATAAATATATAAAATATGTATTAAATTAATATTAATTATATTAATTATTTTTAAAATTATAATATATTTGAAATTTAGTATTTGAAAATTACAAATTGTAGTCATCAAATAAAAAAATAAAAAAAATAAAATATGAAAATATTTATAAAATGTATATGTTAATTACATTAAATTATTTAAAAATTATAATGTAATATATTTTAAATAATATATTTGGAAATTATAATTTTTATTTATTAGCACTATATTAAAGTTTAATCCACATTTTGCAATTTTCACACATTCAAATATATACATTTATACATTTATTGTTTTATATATTTATATTTATTTATATTTTGTTATTAACTACTCTATGTAAAAATAAACATTTTAATTTTACACATTTTAAAATTATAATATACTAAACAATATATTTATATTTAATTTCTCACGTTTGAAAATGTAGTTATATAAAATTATGTATATATATTAAAATGTTATATATTTATATATTAAAATATTTAAATTTACTGTATGTGTATGCACATTACAGGAACAAATGTATTAAATTATACACATTTAAAAATTATAATAATAAATTATATATTTATACGTAAATTTGTATATTTTCTCACTTTTAAAAATATACAAAAAATAATGTATACTGATATTTTATATTTGTATTAATTTATATATTAAATTATATACATTTACTGTATGTGTATGCATATATATATATATATATATATATATATATATATATATATATATATAATTAGCACAATAATGTAGTATAATACACATGTTATAAACACAATTTCTTTAAAGGCATTTTTATTAAATATAAAAACAATGTTTATGATATGCATTTTAGTTTTTATCTATATAATATATAATATAATATATATTTTGTATTACCCCACAGGAACAACCATCTTGTGCTAAACATTGATCTCGCACCCACAATCCTGGACATAGCTGGTCTGGACACTCCACCTGATATGGATGGCAAATCTATCATGAAGCTTCTGGAGCAGGAAAAGACTGGGAATAGGTGAGCTAAATCACCCCCATGAACACATTCCAGTGTAATAAATGGTTGTGAAGCATCTGTTTATTGATTTTAATTCAATTAAGTTGAGTTTCACGGTTTGTGAACATTTGGAGTTCATTTATAAGGGGTTTCTGGCAGGTAAAAAATGCTGGAAGTGCTCTGAGGTCGCTGCCACTCATGATGGCAGGAGATGTTGAGCAGATTAAGGCGTCATAGTTCAGGCCAAGCTAAACATCAGCTTATGGTATGCAAATGACACAAAGACTGAGAGAGAAATAAAACATTTGTGTTTTCGTATTGCAGATTCAAACCCAACCGGAAACCCAAAGTCTGGAGGGACACATTCCTCGTGGAGCGGGGGTAAGGCAAACATTATCCCCTCTCTTCTCAATCATACTGCAGAATGTGCTAAATAAGTTTGAATTGATTTATTTTGTACGGGAGACTCACTGCATGCAATTCAAACCATTCCAGGATTTCACTGTAAAATCGCCAAAAGATAAGATCAGAAGTACATGTTATGATTTTAGGATTCCATTGCACAAACGTCCTTCTTCCTTGACTTGTCTCGGTTCAAGTTCACCTAAAAAGTTGGGAAAATATCACACAAATGTTCTTATTTATCCAAATTACCAATCACTACAGCGTCATGGTAAGATCAGACATTGTTCGATCAAATATCTTCTCAGGAGTTCAGCTATTCAGATGACAGCTTTAGACTCATTATCGGATACGTTTCAGTAACCTAGGACACTCATGACAGAAAAAAATCCTTCCCCAGGGGAAATATATGATATTACCTGTGGTATCAGACTCTAACTTGATACGTGTGCATAGGGTTTCCCTTGATTTATGTGACTGATGTGAGGAATGTGGGTATGGTATTGAGGTTACCCTATTTAACTTGCACTGATCTCTATATATTGCATCTGTGGCCGTGGGCACAAGCACGGTCTAACATTCCTCGTGTCACTCACAGGGAGCTGTGTCAGTCTGCGTAATGGCATATTGCCGCTCCCACAGTCAGCCCGTGCTTTGTTTCTGCTTAAGGCTAAGTGAAATGTTTTTTCAGGAATGGCGCAATCATAAAGCATGCACATCGTTGATCAGTCCCGGCTGTTGCTTCCGTGACTCAGTAACTGTTGTGTATAAAGCCAGACCGCGGACTCGAGGCGTGTTTATGCCAAAATGCCATTAATTCAACCTGTTTTGCACAGTTACGACAGCTCCCATTTTGTGAGAAGTCAGATTAGCAACTACTTCATTAATCAGCTGTGGTGAAATCATGCAGAACATTTCATTTCCCTCACAGGCGGAGGTTAATTTGGGCCGGAATGATACAGCGTTCCAGCTCTTTATATTAAAAAATAAAAAAAGTTTTAAATGAGTGTTAGATGATGGTGAAGCTCATTTTCAAATGTAAAAATAGGCTAAATGGGCATGAATAATTAAATGTTTTATTGAATTTCATAAAATACTTTAATTCATGCTTTTTGATGGACTGTGTTCATATCTTGGCTAGGCAACCGGGTTCTCTCAGCCATTAGAATTATATAATTAAATGTTTTATGATTTGTTTTTATGGATTGGCTGGGTTTAAAGGAATATTTTTTGTGACAATCTGTACTCGCCCTCAGGCTATCCAAGTAGATTATGCTGTAAAAATTTGCATTACATCACTTGTTCATCAGTGGATCCACTGCAGTGAATGGGTGCCGTCAGAATGAGAGTCCAAACAGCTGAAAAAACGTCAAGAATCAACAAACATCAAGAATCAACAAACTGCATGTTTGTAATAAATCCCATCATTGGGACGTTTTTAACTTTTCAAACTGTTGCTTCTGATAAAATAGGAATCCTTTTCCATATAATATTACTTTCTCTCTTAAAGGGTCATCTCATCTGAATCAGGAGAGGGATATGCACAGATCAAGCACTGTTTACAAGCAAAAACAGTTAAAAGCAAATGTGTGAGGATTTTGATGTGAAAAAACAAGGAATGGACTTTTCACTGGAGGAAGCGTTATAATGGATTATAGATTGGTGTTTTGGCCAGAAGCTACAGTTAAAACGCCTTAACGATGGATTTGTTTATTTTATTTATTTTTTAAATGCAGCTTTATATAACTTTATTCTGCTTTTCACATCAATATGGTAATTCATGAATTGGAGTCATGTGGATTACTTGTAAATTGTGAAATTTGTATGAGCTGTTTGAACTCTCATACTGACGGCACCCATTCAGTGTGAAGGATCCATTGGTGAGCGAAGAAACAAACCACATCTTGGATGGCCTGAGATTTGAGTAGTAAATTGAGCACATTTTCACTTTTGAGTGAACAGTTCCTTTAACAATCATAAAGTTTTAAAATGCAATCTAATATAACTAACTACAACTAACTAGGACAATTATCTCCAGAGGACAGATATATCATGGAGGATCTGGATCTGTTTTTGTGTGCTGTGAAATCTATAATGCTCTCCACATACTATTAGTTATGAGATGCTGACCTGGGTGGGCCGGCTATGCTTTGCAGGCTTCCGAAACTTCAGTGAGGCTGCCAACTTTAAAACATGGCCTAGCAACTCACCAAAGCACATTTGTCATTCTAGCAAAATCCTGCGCAAGAAAGAGGAGTCAGGAGGCAGCTTGAACACACAACACTCCAACAGCTTACCCAAATACAAGAAGTTGAAGGAGGTGTGTCAGCAGGCAGAGTATCAGACGCCCTGCGAACAACCAGGACAGGTATAAACTCAAACACACACACATGCATTACTCCCTTTGTCTCCTATACTGTCTATATATATTATGAATTTGCACACAAATGCACAATGTTTGCTCTGAATCATTCAAATAGCCTCAACCTGGGCCTTGTTACCTTACTATGGGCTTGAACCAGGCTGTTTATGCACTAAAAAAATGCTCTTTGTCCCAACTTTAAATGATGATTAAATGGCTCACAGTCAGAGTCTTATGAGGGGTGCCACTGTAATTGAAACTGATATTTACAACAAATTAAGGATAATTGGAGATTGGTCATAGTTTTCTTTCATCAGCACAGTGCCTGCTCCACCTCTGTGGCGTGGCAATGAATCAGAGAGCTGAACATTACAAATTGGTAAAATTTCAGGTAGCGTAAATGCAGACAGTAATTCAAGGACTGCAGTAATGCAGACCAGATTATTTTTTATGGTCAGGTTAAGTGCTCGCCTGCAACACTTTGTCTGGAAATTTGATTGAATGCAGAAAAGTTGTCGGAATAACACATTGGCTTCAGTGTTCTTTAGTCCAGTCACCTGCCAGAACAGAGCTGAAGTAGTAGTTTCGGAGAAAGATCCTAACATTTATGAATAGACCTGAAGTCTTTAGTTAAATTCGACATGAAATCAGAGTTAATGCCATTTGATTTCTTAACAAAAGCCCCTTGTCTTCTAGATTAAATGCATCATTAAAGGGATGGTTTACCCTAAAATGAAAATTGTCACCCGCATGTCGTTTCAAACCCGTAAGACCTTCTTTCATCTTCAAAACGCAAATTAAAATATTTTTGAAGAAATACGAAAACTTTCTGACCCTGCTTTGACAGCAACACAAATGACACGTTCAAAGCCCAGAAAGGTAGTAAGGACATTGTTAAAATAATCCATATGACATCAGTGGTTAAAACTTAATATTATGAAGCTACGAGAATATTTTACGAGAATGTTTTTCTGTGTGCAAATAAACAAAAATAACGACTTAACTCAACAATTTCTTTAATTTTTTGTTTTCTTTGCGAACAAAAAGTATTGCAGATGAACTATCCCTTTAAGTTAAATGTGCTCCATACTCATGATAGATTTGTATAGCAGAGGATAACAAAATTGCGTATAGAACGATCATGTATATAATTATTTTGTGAATCTCATTATTTACACTGACTGGAGTAATTGCTGCTGAAAATTCAGTTTTTCCATCACAGGAATAAATTACAGCAAATTTTATATATATATATATAAAATTAGAAAACATCAAGTCAGTAAGATTTTCAATTGTAATATTTTTTTAAATACTCTCACCAAGCTGCATTTATATTTTTGATCAAAAAATGCAGCCTAGCAAGACGTTTAAAAATATGAAATATTACAATGACTGAAATTAACGATTTGCTACTGACATTGTTTTCCTGTGAAATGAACTCTTTTGGAAGACTGTCATGGTTTAATTGTTGAGCACAGACAAAACGTGTAGTTATGGTGTACTACTTCCAGCTCAAGTCTTAGCTTGAATAGAGTATCAGTATCTGTTTTTCCAATATACTCTTTATTTTTCTTTGACTAGTAGGAATGTGTTGAAAAAGCCTAGCAAACACTGCGTTAACACAGTCCTACTGCCTGCAGTGAGGTCAATGAGGGCAGTGTGTTTGATTGAGGCTGTGTGAAAGTTTATGCCAGTTTCTTCCTGAGTCTGAGTCCATCATTCAAGTAGTGAGGCTTCACATAGTTGGCTGTGGCACTGTTTGCTTATGTCTGTTTGACTTCTGGCCATTTGGAGCCTGTGTGTGTGTGCGTGTGTGTGTGTGTGTGCGTGTGTGCGCGTGTGTGTGTGTGTGTGTGTGGTGGTGTGATGTGGTGTGAGGTACAAGAAATGCTCAATGTGTTTTAGTGTGTTTGGCTACTCTCTCTCTGGAGGAACTAAATAAGTGAAAGTGATCAAGCAAGCTTTGGCAAACTCCTTTTTGGTTTAACGCCCTTCAAACGAACAGATACAGCATCACCCGGCCCCCGCAGATACATAAACTCAATGACGGGACTCCAGCCAGAGCTTCACAGGAAATCAGAACAGGGTTGTGGCCATTGTTTGGATATGGTTTCCCATAGTTGTGAGCACATGTCTGAGCTGAGGTCAGTTTGCAAAACAAACAGCTCTGCGAAATTAGGAGATTAAGTCTAAATTGCTTTTTTATGGGAAAGAATTGCGAGGTGGCTCTTGTGCCGTGTGATTGTGAATTAATGGAATTACTCTACAGATGCAGATGTTTGACTGCTAAACTCGGCGTTCACAGACAGAAGATTAATTTCATTCAGAAATACAGCTGTGGTTATGTAAATGAGGAGGCTCTTGCACAATAAGTGGTTAGCCATACAAAAATGTCTGCCCACAAGCTCAATTCCTTCCCTTTTTGTTACAGAAATGGCACTGTGTGGAGGAGGTCAGCGGGAAGTGGCGTTTGCAGAAGTGTAAGGGCTCTCTGAAGGAAGGATCCAAGAAGAGGACGAGGAGTCTGCGCCCTCGAAGCTACGACAGCCGCGAGAAAGGCTGCCACTGTGGAGACCGGCCTTACAAAGCGGCCAAGGCAGTACGGCGGGGGCAGAGACCATTCGCTCGGAGCAGTAGTCCACGTAAGTATATATGCACTCTGTTCAAGACTGTATAGACAAACACTGGAACTTTAAGACTAGGACTGAAAAGTCAAACTCTTCACTACTAAAGCACTGAACATTGAAATGGTGGCTTCCAAAAGCTACAAACTTTTCATAAAGTTAAACTAGTTAGCTACCCTAAAACTACATACAGAGCTATTTACCAAGGTAATTTGGGCTTTTTTAATTTGGTTTTAAATACTTTGATTTAAATTTTATAAAAAAAAAAACATTAAAACAGTATGTTATGAATAAAGTTACACTTTAAAATAACTCTTTTCTATTTTAATATAATTTGAAATGGCATTTATATCTGTAATTTAAGCAGCCATTACCAGTCTTCAGTGTCACATGATCCTTCAGAAATTAATATACTTTGCTGATTTGGTGCTAAAGAAACATTTCTTCTTATCAGTTTTGAAAGCAGTTGTGCTGCTTAATAAATAAATATTTATTTTGTAGAAACTGTATTGTTTCTGCATGTTAATATTGCATTATTATATATTAATATTGCATTATTACAACATGCATTATTTAAATGATAGTTTCATTATTTTATCATCAACAGTAAAGTTTTTCCTCAACATCTCAGTTAAGACGACAGAATTTAACTTTATGCTAAATAAATGCAATTAATAAAACTAGACATGCACAATTATTAATAAAGCTAAGTCAATAGTCTGGTGTTGGCCAGCATCATTTAACTAAGTGTTTAATAAAAAAAATATATATAAACAAATAAATCTTGTGGGGTGAGTCAAATTACTCCATTTTTTTTATCTGCTTTATTTACACAAACTGCCTAGATGAACAGATTCATTAAAATGGATTTATCAGACGCTTTGGATAAAAGCATATAAATGCATAAATAAATAAATAAATAAAAATGAATCATATTTTAGGGGGTAAAGTTGTACATGCAGTACCACGTGACAATAAAAAGTATAATTTATCACATTTTACTATTATACATTATAAAACTAATGCTATGAAACTAGTGGTTATACTGCTGAAAATGTTATTTAATTACTTCTAATTAATTGTTCTTCGCACTCCCATCATTGTGAGAGAACTCGGTCACAATTTTTGTTGCCATCTATTGGTGATGAGCTGAAGTGGCATATTTTTTAAATATATTAGAGGAAATTTAATGAGCTTTGCAATATGTATCTAAATATTTAACTATGACATATAAATATTTAAGTAGGTGTAGCTGACGCTGATGTCTTCCCTCAGGCTTAAGACCCCGCTTTGTTCACACACGGCCGGCCAGATCCCTGTCAGTGGAGTTTGAGGGTGAAATCTATGATGTGGACCTGCAGGCGGATGACAAATCCCCCCTTGAACCTCGAGAAATCAGCAACCGGCACCATGA
Source organism: Ptychobarbus kaznakovi (assembly GCA_027422405.1). Taxonomy (NCBI): domain Eukaryota; kingdom Metazoa; phylum Chordata; class Actinopteri; order Cypriniformes; family Cyprinidae; genus Ptychobarbus; species Ptychobarbus kaznakovi. Next base: position 9,321,713 of record CM049814.1, on the reverse strand, counting down.
GCCCGAGGGAGGTTTTGGTTCGGACTTTGGTTTGGAGTCCGATGACGGATCGGAGGAGATGCAGTCGGATGACACTAATGCTGTGGGATACACCAATTCTCTTAAAGTCACACATAAGTAAGAACTCCAAGCCTTCGGTCACCTCTAAACATAAATGGAGTTTTTGTAGTTTAGACTATTTAAATTGTGTTTTGTTCATTTTACCTTGGAATCACAGGTGTTTCATATTAATGAATGACACTGTGCGCTGTGAAAGAGAGATTTACCAGTCCTCCAGAGCGTGGAAAGACCACAAGAACTTTGTGGACCAAGAGGTGAGGCCCATCGTCCTGTATTATCTTTATTATTACAACTGTTTAAACCACAAGATGCTCATTTTATACACTTGTCCCATAGATTGAACTTCTCCAGGATAAAATGAAGAAACTGCGTGAGGTTAGAGGCCATTTAAAGAGGAGGAGACCGGATGAGTGTGACTGTGGAAAGAAGAGGTCAGTTGACATTTATCTTTTTAGGCAATTCCTTGAGTCATGTGAACTGGATCAGTTTGAGGCAAATCTGAGCAGACTATGGAAACATGATTGGTCATCGTTCCACTGCTCATCTCTCTTGTTTGACTTTACTTCTCTATACTACTCCACTACTATTCAAAAGTTTGGGGTCAGTAAGATTTTTTAAATACTTTTATTAAGCATCGGTGCAATGAATTGATCAACAGAAGCCTACTGATTTTACATTATTACAAAAAAATACATCATAGTTTCCCCAAAAATATTAAGCACAACTGTTTTCAACATTGATGATACGAAATGTTTATTAAGCACCAAATCAGCATATTAGAATGATTTCTGAAGGATCATGTGACACTGAAGGCTGAAATAATTGACTGCAGAAAATTTCGCTTTGACAATTCAACATTTTAAAATATATTCAAATGAAAAACATTTACATTAAGTATTTTGGATTAAATAAATATAGCATCGGTGAGCATAAGAAACTAATTTCATTTATTTTTAAGTCTTACCAACCAATTAAAACTTTTGAATGGTAGTGTAACAATAGGTTGGATATTGTCCTGAATAACACACTGAATTGCTCAATCCTGATTAAATAAATGAATCATTTTAAATCTAAACAGCAGTGTTTTGCGAATCAAACTGAGTTTGTTCAAGGCCTTTTTAGAGATTCCAGCTGGACTCATTGAATTTAGTGCTGTTCTCTCCTTATTACAACCAGCTACTTTAGCAAAGAGAGACAGCAGAAAAACAAACCCGAAAGATTGAAGAATAGGAATGAGCATCTCCATCCCTTTAAGTGAGTGCTTCTCATGTGTGTCTACGTGTGCCCGTGCCTCATCTGTCGTCTGTAATAACTTGAGATAAAGTGTGTTGGATTTATGTCTCAATACATGTAGAGCGTCTCTAACACACGTTGTTGATTGTGTGGTACGATTCACATTGATGCTGCCACTCAATTCAAATAATTTTGTTTGTGAAATAATGAATGGACTTGTGAATTGTTTAATTCAGTCAATCTGGTTGAAATGTTGAAGTGTCATTGAATCCATCAGTTCTTAAACTGTTCATCCTGTTAAATGTGAATTGTTGCATGCATGCATATGTAGGCTACAAGTTGTTGATTAGTTAATCAGTACATTTTCAGTCCATGGGCCACGGTTCTGATGGGGTCATTAAATTAAGAGCTCTTTCATAAGTATCTCTACCCATAAACATAAACGAAAAAAATAATTTTGAAGTGTAAACACATCATTACAACCACAAAGTCACTTTGTGAGATTATGAAACACCCTAGTCTGAAAATAGGACAAGAGCCTTGTGGTTTTTAGGGGAGGTTGTGTATACCCAATCCTTCCGCTTTCTCATGACCTCTGACCCCATCTGTGTGCAGAGCTGGCTGGTTTTCCTCCCCCCATCATTGTAATTCACCTGGGATGGAGTTCCCTTTCGCTCCGGCTCTAATGTCTCATTTATTTATGCCACCAGAGAGACCGTGCAGGAAGTGGACAGCAAGACTCAACTCTACAACGAGATCCGCCGCAGGAAGAAAGAGAGGAAGGTGAGGAAGAGGCAAAAGAAGGGTGATAACTGCAGTCTTCCTGGCCTCACCTGCTTCACGCATAATAATGACCACTGGCAGACCGCCCCCTTCTGGAACTGTAAGGAATTGTTAATTGATTTTGCTACTTGCATTGTTTTTTTTTTACTAAATACGTTGACAAAAAAATTATCTTTCCATAGTGGGTGGCTTCTGTGCCTGCACAAGCTCTAACAACAACACATACTGGTGTCTGAGAACTATAAATGAAACTCACAACACACTCTTCTGTGAATTTGCCACTGGTTTCCTGGAGTACTTTGATCTAAACAGTGACCCGTACCAGGTGAGGATGTGTTTTCAGTTGTGTTTTATTTAGGACATTTTCTCTAAGTCTGAGATGTGGCATAAGCAGTAGTAGTAGTGTTGTAGTGCATCCCTAAAGGGATGTAGGTTCAATTTTGATCTCTCTTCCTCACTTCTTTCTTGTTTCTCTCCAGTATATTTTTTTTTAAAGTCCATAATTTGAAAAAAATAAATAAATACTTTAAGATAATAGCATGCTCTTACAGGAAGAGTCATTGTCCATAATTACAGCACGTACAATAGCTGACTCAATAAGTGCATGTTATGTTTTGCAGTTAACCAACGCAGTTTATACAGTGGAGAGCGACGTTTTGAGCCAACTGCATTTACAGCTGATGGAAATGAGGAGCTGTCAGGGCCACAAGCAGTGCAACCCGAGGCCAAAAGGCTTAGACGCAGGTAACACTCCTGTCCTGTCTCTGCAGCACCCATTTTGTGTGAAATGAGGGATGAAACAGGCTAGACCACCTTTATTTTTGCTTATGAGATGTTTTCAACATCCCGATCTGAAAGATTCAGTTGCATCACTGCTGAAAAACCAGATTAAACCAGCCTAACTGGTTTACTGGCCTGGCTAAGCTGGTGTTTAGCTGGTCTCCAAATGGTCTCCCAGCCTGACCATCTGAAGTGCCTAAAACCTTTATAAAACCAACCAACAGACCAGCCTGGTTTAGGTTTTTTTTTTTAGCTGGTGTGTCCTGTTAGTGCTCACATGAGAAAAGGCATGGTTTAATAGAGGGTTATACACGCTGGCTTATTTTTTTTGCCAATACTTCATTGCCCTAGTTGAGAGGAAAAGTAGTCAATATTTAACAAAACTTGGTCTAGCATGGATTGCTTTGACACAGCCTGATGCATGAATGGGATGAACCACATATTGGATGCCATGTGGCACAATATCTAATGGTGGATGATGGATTGGTCACTGAGTTTGGTTTCTCTCTAAACTGTCTGCTCTTCTCGTATTTTTCCATTAATATTTTGATCCCTCACCAGGGGACTGTAATATTCCAACAGCCTAGCAATCACTTCATCTCATACTTTTGCATATTTTTTTCTATTCCTAGTGAATGCCAGACTAGATGAATGGCTCCTGTGAAAGATATGCTTTTATGTTTGTGGCTGTTTATGTGCTTTGTGTAATTCAGAAAATCTAAAATTACAAACATATATATTGACACACCTTCATCTCTGAGTGTTTTTTAATATTCTTTAGAAGTGGAATTGTGGTTTAAAACCCATTTTCTAGCAGGATTATTTCCTGTTCATTACTGGGTTGGGTAACATTGGGTATTTGGCCATTTAAACCCTGTTGTGGCCAACCGTTAATAATTTTATTTGAGGGAAGACTGACTCACAATAATGACATCATAAAAAACTGTTTATATAAAGGCTTTTGTATTATTTAATATTTATATTTATACAAGTTGTCATAGCTTTTCAAAAGCTAAATCAATAATGAGGTCACAGCGCCTGTGTTTCGGAGGCCAAAACAATGGTTTTAGTTTGTAATAAAATCATCTTAAAACGATAGTTTGCCTAAAAATAAATTCAGCATGTACTCATGTCATTCCAGATCTGTATGACTAACTTTCTTTCATTAAAACAAAACTATTTTCCATACAAAAAAGCGCCATGTCTTCTGAAAGTATTATACAGTACAAATATTGTAAATATTATCATAAAACTGTTTTTTTTTTCCAAGCACAAAGCTATAATATGATTTCAGATTACTTGAAAGATAGGGATCTTATGGACCGCTTGTGGTTTTTGGATGTTTGCAGCCTTTAGCTACAATTCACTTTTATTAAATGGAAAAGAGCAGCATGAACATTCTGTTAAATTTCTACTTTTGTCTTCAATGGAAGAAAGAAGGGGTCTGGGACAACATTTGATAAGGTTTGATGACATCTCAGGAACAACTGAAAAATGTTGTGGTGAACACACACATCCATACATGAATAGATTATTGAGGAATGAACACGGATAATAAAATAGGATTTGCCACTTTTGTAATGTACAAAAACATGCATGTTAATACATATTTGTCTGCATGTTGGCATATTCTCATGTTATTTAGGGCCTTAAGTCATGCAACACTGTTAACAATGTCATATAACATTCATTCCATTCTTAACACTACACTTACCATCTTTTTCTTCAGGACCATCCGAGGATTTTCCTCATTCATCATTCCTTCGTTTGTGTCTTTAATCTAACAATACCTCTCCTCAGGAGCTGGGGGTTATGCATGAAGACCTGCAATGTGATTGTTTTTTTTTTATCACAATAGACATTTAACATGTTAAATGCTTTTATTTTCCTGATCAGGAAGTAAAGATGGAGGAAGCTATGATCAACACAGGTATCCACACTTTTTGAATCCATCATTGGCTTTTGAAATAACTGCATGGGCAGCTTGTTTCCACTAATATGCCATGTGTCATTGAGCTAAGTTTGTGGTTGCATGGTGGGTTGAGCTAACAATTAAAGTATATTTAAGAATTACATGAATATTAGTTTATGAATTACAAGGTTATTCTTCTAATTCTTAACTCCTAATGCATTGCTTGTTGTTTTTATGCACTTTATGTATTCCTAAACTCAAATAATTTACATAAAACCCAAGGATATTCATACACCTCATTTAGTTGGGACTTCTCAGTCCACAGAACATCTATATTTCAGACGTTTTCGTACATTTTTCTCATTCACGCCTATCTTGACATCTCTGTGTTTTGGCTTACCTGCTTACCAGGCAACAGCAGCATCGAAAATGGTCAAAGTTGAGGAGGCCAAGCCTTTCATTCCTGTGAGTCTCTAAGACCATATGAACCCATTTCTGTTCTCATTCCACTCTCAAGTAGTTCTCCAAACTGCACATCACATCTCCATAGACCCTGAGTTGAGTGGCTGTTCTGGTTCAGTGTGGCCCGTGTCTCCTAGGCCGTCAGTTACTGCCTGACCCGCTCTGGGCATGCTCATTTCATTTTCTCTCATTTCCTCTTTTAAAAACGCTTTTGTTTTTGGAGTTTTTCATTTTCTACCTCTCGCCCACCCTTTCAGCCTCATTTTTTTTTTGGGGGGGTTGCTGATTTCCTTGGTTCCAGGATTTTCCATCTTTTCAGTCTCTCATTGGATGTTTAATTTTTGTTTGAACCTCATTGTACAGATTTTCAGTCTGTCTGCTCACTCTTTATTTATGATGTATTGGTTTTGAGTGTCCGTTTGGAGGACATTCGTTGCCTTGATCTGCATTCACGCTGCTTTACTGCTTCAGAATAGAGCTAATCTTTTGGTCTAAGGCTTAAAATAACTTAAGGCTAATAAATAAAATAAGTGGTGTGTGGGGCAATAATTCAAGACCCCTCGGCACAAGTAGGCCGGGAATAACTGCATGTTTTAGACTCATTCCAAAGCCACTGCTTTTCTGCACTGCAATTATCAACCCTTACTGATTTCTCTCACTTTCCCCTCTCCCGTTTCCCAGAACACAGCCAGCCTGGGACGTCCACAAAGGTTAAGCTGCCCAATTTCACAGAGGACATCGACTGGCAAGGACTGGCAGATTTGTACAGCGTGAACGAGAGTCTGTATGAACACAGATGCAACTACAGTCCTGACCTGGATGACTGGATGAACTTTTGGAAGGATGTAGATAGTATGTTTGCACTGCTGAGAAATTTAAAGACACTCAACCAAACCGATAAGCTTGACCCCCTGGCTGAGCTGGGCTCCGGGGTCCCGGAGGAGGCTAGCGGTGCTGGATTCCCAATCCAAGAGGAACGGCCCCCTATTCCTATCACCGAAGGTCCCTCGAGAGGTCAGACCCCCCAAACTCTTCAAAAGAGTCCTTTAAAGTCTCTTAATGAACTCCCAGAAGGCCGCCCAACTAAACCAAGTGTGCTTCCCAGGGGAGACACCTGGGTTCAACAGCTGGAATACAAGTTGGACAATGATGGAATGGAGTTTAGTGGCAACGGCGTCACTGAACTGGAGACCCACCATGAATTTCTGTTGCGCAGCTTTAAAATTATGGATCTCAACCTGCAGGAAGAGGAGGACGACATTTTTCAGGCCCAGGGTTACCTTACCCTCTCGTCGCAGCCAGCAAGACCCCCAGAGCCCACTGGGGAAGCTCCTCCAGCCCAGAGTGACGTCCTACAGGAGAAGTGGAATGGAAGTGTCAAACCTTTTACCCACAAGCCCAGGGACGTTCAGGAATCGGAGGGTAGCGCCTTTGGACCATCCCCTTTGTGAAAGGACTGCTGCCATGCACTGTGAAGCCAGCCAACTCAGAGACACTAACCCCATGGAGCATGGACTGCTCTCCTGTATAATCGAATGAATTATTTTATTTTTTATGGGTGCTTCCATTTATTAGAAATCAGTGTTATGTATTTTGTAAAATATATATATAAATGTAGAGGTAAAGTACCGGATGCATCTTAAATGTTGGGTTTGGTTTTAAATCTCAAGTGGGAAAACACCATCAAAGTAAGGTTTTAATATATTTTTCATTAAGAAACAGGTTAAAATGGTGAAACGTCACAATGCATATTTTACGAGGTGGCTAATTGTACGACCTCACTCATACAAATTCATACGATTTTTGCTAAATCATACATATTTTACAAGTTGCACTTGTACGAATGACCTACACCTAACCCCGCCCCTAAACCTACCCGTCACTGTGGTCTAGACAAATCATACAAAATCGTACGAGTGAGGTCATACGAATTAGCCACCTCGTAAAATACATACAATTGGTCGTGAGATAGCGTTGATTAACCACATGCAGATTGTTTCCCCAGTTATTTGATGCTCTTTTTTCATGTTTCTCGACTTCTTCAGTCTCTTTAGACGTAAACGACTCCATGATGACACCCAACACAAGTCATTATTTGTTGAATTCGCTTTCATTAATGAGTATCGTTGGTGTTTTCTTCGATGTTTACTTCAGCTTGTTAGGTTCGGTTCACTGTTTACACTTTAAAACACTGCTTGAACATGTTATACACCTGGATTGTGGGTTTAAACGGTTTGACTTGTTGGTGAAATAGTTCTCTCACAAATGTTGTATAGTTCAGCTGCATTCAGTCCATAAAATGTAAGGACATTCACCGGAGGTGCTTTAATCATGGATGACTAACATTTTCAATAACCTACAAAAGTAATTACTTTAAAATAGCTTGTTTCATTTGTGAAGTATGTGAGATGGGCATTTATTCAAAGTTTTCTGACCATTTTCGTCCTGTCTTTTAGAATTGCGATGTCTAAATTTATTTTTGAAGTAAAGAAAATTGAATATGAGATGACCTGCCAAATTTGCAAATATTACATACATTTTTAACCAGTGGTGTTGAAACAATTCTGGCTTCTGGAAAGCCAAGAAGCTGTTTTGAAATAAAAATCTGCCAAACGTTTGTTTCACCAACCTTGTGCCTCTAACCTTTCATTAATAGATTTGATTGTACAATTTAATTAAATTGACAATTTTTTTTAAATGTGACACTGATGTTACACTGCAAATGAAAGTTGTAGAGCTTTTTATAATGTACTGCGAAGTAAAGAGTTTTACAGTTAATGTTCTTATCTAGTGTCATTTGGATGTAGAAGATGTGATTCTGCCTTCCAGAATCTGAAAATAAGCAAACGGAGTAAAAGTTATAAACATATGACGAAAACACACTTTATTTCTTCGTTCTTTCATATGTATCATACTTGTGGACTTTTTGTGATTTAGTTTTATCCTTTCTAGCCATAAAAGTTGTTTTCTATACCTCCACATGCTCTTTATTTTAGGCCATGTCCTGAGTTTGAATAACAGTCAAGCCATCAGTAGGCTAACATTCTGCCAAGAAGTCTTGCTGAGCAGGCTGTCTTGGCATAACTCTACCAATGCCATTCATTTTTCTCCATATTTTCTCTATAAATATATGTACTCTAGAAAGTATGCAGAAACCAGTTTTAGTATTTTTTTACTTTTATTTACTTATGAAAGATTGGTACTGTGGTAAGGTTTGGCAGCAATACAATTTAAGTTACAGTAGCAGTGGTTTAAATTATTAATTTTAATATAGTGTTTAAATTTAGTGTAAATTAAATAGTTGTACAGAGGATCCAGTCACTTGGCCATAATTTTGAGTGCTTGATTAGAGTTTAAAATTAACCTCAGCGTTGCATGCAAATAATGTTTTCAGACATTACTGTTTTCAATACTAGGCATTAGGCTTATGATTCTAGATATGTTTTTCGTTTATTACGAAGAATGTTATTACTACAGTGTTTTTCTATAATTACCATATGTAGATTAATAAATAAAAGTAAACTAATCCACATTCAACATTTTGGTTATATAAAATAGAATACAGATGATTAAAATAAATCACAAAGTAAACATAATCCACATTCAAGTGTTCTTGGTTATATAAAATAGAAGTCTATAATGAATAATTATAGTGAAATGTTGATTGACTGAGCTATGGTTGCTACAAATTGTGACCCTCTCTGTGAAATCCAGGCTAAAGTCTCAAAATCTAATTATGAGAAAACAAGCATCAAAGTTTGATTTCTACCATTAATTTCCCTAAAATGTCAAACTTTGACATGACCTTACTCAGTCAATATTAAATATATAAAGGTTATATTTTCACAATGTTCTTTACCATATGAAGGATGATTTTTTTGTAGAAAAAAGCAAATCACAAAAAAATGAGTTTTCACAGAGAGGGTCACAATTTGCAGTGATGTAAAAGTTAGATGCGCATATAGACGCATATGACCACCAGGTGGTGTTACTGTACTCATTTCCCCGGTGTATGTTGAGTACATCTTAAGAGGGATGTGGGAAAGTAATTAGGGGTGTCCTCACTGAAGGAGACAAGACTGGGACATGACTCAAAGCAAAAACTTCCAGCATTCATGGAATAACTGTTCTACAGTGATGCGAGATGCTATATTTGTACCTGTAGCTATTTGATGTGAAGATAATCAACATGCTTCTCGCAGAATTTCATTGGGAACTTCATCAGCTGGACAAACACTGCCAGCGAAAGACATGGGTCAAAGGTCAGTTGGACACCTGGGTGAAGGTGACCCCTGATTTTACATGATAGCCTAGTTGTCATTATGAAGAAGCTTTTTTGGTTATTATTTTTAGGCTGTATATTTGGAAGCTTCAAACATTTAACACCCTTTTCTTTTCATGGACATTTTTAAAGTCTACATTTATAAGCTACATAATACATGGTCAAAATATTTGAATAAATAAACACATTAATTGACCAAAAATGACAGTAAGATTTCAAATTCTGTTCTTTTGAACTTTCTATTTGTTAAAGAATTCTGAAGGAATCACAGTTTCCAAATTTAAATACATTCTCAAACATTTATTTTATTTAGTTGGTTCTTTTTTATCATTATATTTTAGCTAGCTGCAACAAGTGGACAAGTTGCTCACGTTAAATATTTAAAGACAATTTAAAATTATACCGTTTATTAAATGATTTTAGGTTTACTTTTTTGCTGTTTATTAATGATTTAGTTATTTTTATAATTTGACACATTTTGATGACTGATATACAATGTCAACGTCCATTGTGTCAGCTATTGGGGCACGTTGTCACAAAGTGAACTGTACTTTTTCATCTATCTGAACATTATAAATTATGTTTTAGGTCAATAAATAGGGATACGTATGTTTTATAAACAAAGGTAACACACACTTAACAAGGGGAAATAGGCCTACATTTCCCAGCATGCATTTGGAGGGCTCCGTCAGGGCTTCATCAAATCCGCAATCTCATTCACTCACTGTCCGTGTCGAGGACAACAACTCTCTACCTCTGTCTCTATCTGCCCGTGTAAGTACACTACTCTTCATTCAGTTCATTGTTTTTATTATGTCTCGTTATTTTAATTAGAGCTCAGAGTCGAGGTTTAACGATGTGCTGTGAATGAATTCAAAGAAAGGGTCAGTATTTGGACTGACAGAATATTGTACTATATTTACACTCATGTATAAAGTCGTGACTTCGAAAACGTTAGTTTGGGAACTGGTTGTATTAGATAAACAAATAATTCGAGCAGGTTGACACGGTTTTTAATTTCCCTCACAGTGTTTTCAGTGGTTCGTCGCGCGTTTACTGTTATTCTTTGTCTTGCTCGACCACTAATCTACCAGACAACAGCTCGACTAAACAAAACAAATGACAGGATCTGTACGCTGTTTGTATTGCTTCTTGAACAGTTAGTAAACAAAAATTAATACTAGATTGCCTTTATTTCCATTTGTCTTTAGGATTCTGAACCACTGAACTACAACGAATCATTTCAGCACCATGACCATTGATCATTTCATTCTATGTGTATTCAAATGACATGAATTGAACTTTTCGCTGTTATACTTATAAATGAGACGAAACTGTAGGTAGTTATAACAGGTGAACTATTTTATAATATATCAAATGTATATGATATGACCACATTATGAGTTATAATGATGAGGAATAAGAAAAATAGCTGTTGGACAGCTATACAGAGGGATCATGGTTGGAAATCTAGTCTATTTAATCTGTTTATTGAGTGTCTAATATGTAGAATAACTCCTGCAAACTTTAAATTTAATTTATAATCTTAGTTCTACTTGCATTGACTCCACGAAGCCAAAATGACTTCATCATATAATGATGAGACCAGGAGTGATGTATCAGAATCTCTGGAAGTCTGTGAATTCCAGGGACAATATGGAGAACCAGGCAGTTGCTACAAATCCAAAAGCCTGCCCGTTCTTAACGGAGACTGTCCTACCGTTAATGAGTCATTGGAACCGAGGCTGGTCAGTACACGCAGACTTTAGTAAATACAGACCAGTGCTTGACGTTCAATGAGCTGCAACAGAAAGGAGACTCGAGTGAACTGGATTCACCCACCAGGACAGATTTCTCCCCCTCCATGTCCAGTATGGTGGGTCTTAGCAGCTCTATGAGAACTGAATCCAACCGAGCAGGTGGCAAAAAAATAGGCTTTTCATTAGCAAGATTCATCCACATTCCTGTGAGGAAGTACATGAGGGCGATTCTGTCAGACTCTAGGTGTTTTCTGTTCTGTATGTGTTACCTGACGTTCATCCAGTCTTTGATGGTCTCGGGCTACCTTAGTAGTGTCATCACCACTATAGAGAAGAGATACAGCCTTAGAAGTTCAGAATCAGGACTGTTGGTTAGCTGCTTTGACATTGGAAGTCTTCTGGTGGTGGTCTTCATTAGTTATTTCGGGGGTAGAGGCCAGAGGCCACGCTGGTTGGCGGTTGGAGGGGTGTTCATCGCCGTGGGAGCAGCTCTGTTCTCCCTTCCGCATTTCATCTCTCCACCCTATAAAATTCAAGAGGTCAATTCGTCCACGGGGAACAAGGGCCTGTGCTCGAATGGGAATGGAAGCAGAAGGGACGCTCTGGATGTGTCGTTCTGTCCAAGGGACCAAGAGGGCAACGATCACTCCATCTATGTTGCCCTGTTCGTCTGCGCCCAGGTCCTGGTGGGCATGGGATCCACTCCTATCTACACACTGGGACCAACGTACCTGGATGATAACGTGAAGAAGGAGAACGCTTCCCTCTACCTTGGTAAGAAACTTCTTAGTAGTTTTGTGTCATTACCTACTTGGTCTTGTGCTTCTGTTTTTACTTTTGTTGATTAAAGTATGACCTTTAATTTCTAAGGTCATGGTTAACAGTGTCATATATATATATATATATATTTATTTATTTTATATTAATTATTTTATATATTTATACAATTTCCCTAAACATTTTATAATAAATATATGAAAAATGATATATAGCATATATAATTATAAAGATTGTTTATAAATATCTACACATAAAACTGTACAAATATTAAATATACACACTAGATATATATTTTTTTATATGTTTTTAATGAATATTTAAATATAGTTTGTTACAGTTAGTAATATATAAATCATATCTAAATTAATAAATACATAATATATACACATTAGTGTATAAATTGTATAAATATGAAACATACACACTTGTTTTTTTATTAATTTAATACATACAGAATACAATATACACACATTTTTTATATTATATTGTATATTTTAAATACATTTATAAAAATATAAATATAGTAATATAATTTTATATTATATTATTGTATTATAAATGTTCATCCTGGAGCAGCATCAGAGGTCATTGTAAGTTGAGGGGGGTATAATACATGATCACATGACCCTTGTTCTTTCCTCTGTCACATACCTTTATCCTTAATCTTTTCCAAATCCCATTCCTTTCACCCTGTGATTGAGCATGTTGATACATTTGTATGAAGCCTCTTTGGGTGCACTTGTATTTAAAGAGATTTTTGTTGAATAAACCATTCCATACTCAATAAAGCTGAAATCAGTGTTAAACAATCTTGCATCATGCTATTATCAACATGTTAAGTCATAACCATGGTAACTATGAAGATATGAAGCATGCTGGGAGTGTGCATAGCAACATTTTGACAAAACAAAGCTGCTTTAGTTGTATGATTGATTGGGACAGACCAGTGATTTAGAATTTTGTAGGAAGACCCCTTTATCTACAGCTTGGTGAGTAAGTGGGGCAGCGATGGACCCTCTGTCTGGGTCCCGTCTGACTGTAACCCCCAGCTGTACACACTCCCAGACAGCATCTTTTAAAGAAGCACAGCAGCGCTGATCCAGAAACAGGGAGGGGTCTTTGTGATGGGTGATAATGCTTCAGTGAACATGCACACGCAGTCTTTGGAATAAAGAGCCCCATTATAAAGTACATATGCTGCAGCCTTAAAGTCAATGTATTGATCACTGCTTACACCTAAAGCCAGTTCAGTGAGCATGATATGACTGAGAGCAAGAGACACAAAACAACTGGCTTCTCTACATTCTGAAAGCCTGAGGCTTTTCTTCTCCCTTGAAACTTCATGGCTAGAAATTTTTTTTTTGTTATGTTGATATCTTAAAGCAGAATATAAACCTTTAAGGGCTTTTTTTTCTTGTACTGTAGTTTCTTTACTTATCTTGTATGAAGCATTAAATTGATTAAGATGATAATAATGCAGCTGTTTTTAAACGTTTTAAGATTGCATTATCATGTGTTATTCATTCTGTATGATATTTTAGATAAAGAAAAATATGTATAACATTAAGAAATAAATATGTCTAAAAAGCACATACATTGGACTTTTGGTTGAGTCTTGATTCACAGACTTCAACTAACATGCAGCTAAAATAAGATTAATCATAAAATGAAAAATGTATTGTCAAAATGTTGGCTACTTTCTTTCTGGCATCTCCCTGTTCCAATTATTTCAAACCCCATCACAATTTGTGTAAAGCACTTGGGGCAAGAAAAGACAAATTGAAATCTCCCATAGATTGAGAGGAAGTAGAGTGGAATGTTTGCTTTGTCTTCAGCACTTGTTTGAGCTGCGCACGCATTCCTTTAGCGTTGCTTAGGTCCGTTATGCTTCCCTCTGAGCTCTTCACAGATGGTTCATACAGGGTTTGTCATTCCAAAACATGCTTATTCTCTTTTCTCTGCATCCTTTCATTTGCTTTTTTCTACTATGGTTTCTGAGTTAGTTGTGTGCAACAGACAGAGAGTCCACATTATGAAAACATTTACATACCCCAAAATCCCTCGTGCAACCTTGCAAATTATATTCATTTGACTCATACGCGTACACAGACGTTCGACGCATGCGCTTTGTGCCAAATTGCAATACCTCTCCTGGCCTTGCGGGGCCCATAGGGAGCAGTTATGAAGATTACAGTGTGACGAAGGACCTGGAAGAATAACTCCTAGAAGTCCAGTAAGCACAGCGGAAAGGCTGGCCATAACCAAGTATTGCTGCAAGCTACCGTTTGGGAAGCCGGACAGTGTCTAAGCTTATTCCGGAGGTGTGTGAAGCCATATGTTATGCAGTTTTTCTTCGGCTACCTTTGAATGAGACCCCCAAGTAACTTTGGCCTTAAATTACATTGTTTAACCATGCAAAGCTAGGTTAAATGCATATTTAAAATCATAACAAGAAAATAGTTTAATAGCTATGATATGTTTTTGAAATCAATCTTTGCTTAGCTATGACACCCAACACTGCCTTTGAAAAAAAAACTAATCTTAAAAAATAAAGCACACAACCCATACAGCATGTTTGGAATGACATCATAAAACTGAAGTGTGTATGTGGGTGTGTGTTGGAAAAAAAAAATCAGATAATGTAATCAACATTTTCATAATTAACTGTGTGTAATTGTTAATTATCTTACATGGTTTGAAACTGATCATGAAGCCTTTTTAATGATCTTGTTCTTCATTTGAACAATGGACATGACTTTGGCCCCGATTGGCAGCGTGCAATTTCCTCTGTGGTAGCAATTCATTAACGAAGTGGGGGCCCAGGTGTTCTATGGCTGATTTACAGGCCAATGATTTTCTTAGCGTTGTGCTTGTGGCTTATAGACTGCAGTCAACCGATGGGGTCAGTTTTGATTGAATTGTTCCTTTGTGCTTGAGTGTGTGTGTCTGTATTGTAGTTTGTTGCCAAATGCAGAATGAAGTAATAATACTTTAGTAGCAGCTCTGACACTGTAATAACTAAGGGCCTGTTTTATTTCTTTTTTGGCTGTTGCGTGTTAGGGATAGTTGATTATAATGCACTGACGGCTCCCTGGTGGATAAGCAGTTTTATTTGCGGTAGTAATTGAGGAATACTGCGAGATGGATGGAGGCTGTGTTAAATTGGTGTACACAATATCAGGATGCCCTGTGTAAACACACCTTCTCTGTCAGCCTGCTTCTGTTAAATTTAGAAGTGGTAACAGCTGCTGCTTTTTGTGTGTGCGTATGTGAGAAGGAGAGAGACTTTGACTTTAATGGGTGTTTCTTCAACACTTTTGGCCCGGTGGGTTTTTAGGAGATAATTGTTGTTAAACATACTTTTCATACTCTCACTATTTTAATTTGTAAACCAACACTGCCCAATGATCTATACATCACTGGACATTTTTGTTTCCTGAAAGTAATACAAATTCCCACCATTTTACCCCAATATGTCCAATATTTGTAAAAAATTATAATTTTCCATCCTCATTTTCACTCTGTCAAAAACACTCAGCTTTAAGGGGCGTTACCTCTTGCCGAAACCAAAGTAAATGCCCACTGCTGTGATTGGCAAACTGTATCCACAGCCTCCGAAAGCAAGTGCTTTTATAGAGCCGTACATGTTTGAGTCAGAAGAAATTGAAACTGCACCACCACATTGATTGTAACAGTCAAATCAAATCACTTTTATTGTCACATCACCAACAGCACGTGTGCCGTGGTGAGTGAAAAGCTTGGGAGCATGCTCCAGACAGTGCAGAATACAATTGACACGTTTAACAAATAACAAATAACATTATACAATTTAGACACTTTACAAATAACAGTATACTTTTATATACACTATATAAAGCAATAAAAGACAAAATATACAAACATAATACACAAATATGTTTTCAGTTTCAGTGTGGTAATTGCTTTTGCTTGTATAATTGCTTCATTTTTTGGCATAAAGTTTTAAAAGTACTATTATTACTTGCATTACAAAATATGCTGCATGTACGTGTGGGGTATGTACTGATTTTATTACCAACAATCAAACAATGCTATGCTTGGTGTCTTTAATACAGTGAAATGCTGGTTTGACGTTTATAATAAACACTGTAAGAAAAAAAAGCACCTACCTGCAAAGCTTGTGAATTGGGGCAAAATTGTCACAAACACAAACATAGATTATTATATATATGTCATTTCACACAATAAATATTGAAATGGATATATTACTTAAATATTTGTCTGGATTATCATCAGTAATTTATATTTTATGATGAATTTTCCTAGCCTAAATTTAAATTCTGGGACAAGAGTAAAACAATGTAATCTATTCATAAAAAAGACTTTTGTAAAGTACACTGGGAAAAAAATATGTAGGATTTACTTGGAAACTATTTTCATTCATTAATTGCTAGTACATTTCAGAAATAATTACAAATAACACACTGAATTAAACATTTTCTTAAGTAGAAAGACTGAAATTGTATTTTCTTTTTCTATTCACAACTTTGTAAAATCATGTTGTGCAGTGTAGCAAAAATTAATGATGTGTGTTTTCTTCATTTAAGAAATAAATAAAAAGTAGAAATCTATTAGTATTTAAAAAAGAAAATCCTACTGGTATGTGAAAGTGCCCGAAGTTAAGGAAAAACCCTTAGTTTTCATTGCAGTTTTCCCTCTTTGTGTACTCAACGTTTCCAACAACACACACTGAGCTAAATAAATCTGTCCTCTCTTGCTCCGGAGTTTAATATTTTCCTCCACACGCTCCATCCATTATGTGCGATCATGTTCCCAGGGCTGTGCGTTTGCTGTTGTGTGGCCTTACAAAACATTGGGACCCATGTCACGCTACTGACTTACAGAAGCCACATCCAAACTCAGCCACATTAGAGTTACTCAGCAGATAGCCATAGAGCTTTTTACCACCCTCCATCACTGTCCCATACCCCCGCCCCATTTAAACAGGTCATCGTCCTTGTATATGTATCACGTCAACGGGAATGAACTGTATTATTAGAAAATCTTCTGTTTCAGTATATGCAAAATGTATTTTATGCAGCAGTAGATTCTAATACCGGCTGTTTCCAAGTGAGTGAATGGCAAATTTTGGTCTTGGGATTGCTAAAGGTCACATGAAAATTGAATACCCATTTTTTGTGTGTTCTGAAACAGTTGGCTTGTTTTGGGGTACATTTTATAGTAGTGCTGCTGCTCACAAACTCCAAATAACTTGGAGGCTATGTAAATAATGTATGATTTTGTGTTCGTATCAAATGACTTGAATGACATGATGATTATACATTACCATTTGATATAGCTTGAACATTACAAATGGGGCCATTACACCTATGTGCCTGTGAGCAGGCAGATTGGCTCTGACAGATGTCACATAGATTTTGAAATGGGATCAGAGCACTTGTTATGGCATTAATCGAAATTAGTGCCTGTCCACAGGGGTTGCGAACAATGCATGTCAATTTGAGCAACTCAAATTAAACAATCTTATTCTCCAAATTAACCCTAATTGCAGATCCGGGATTGTCACTAAATGACAGCGGGTTGAGCTAAATTATTACAGATCACTTTATTCATTGCTTTGACCCTGGGAGAGTTACAGCCTTCTGCCTTTGAAATGAAAATTGGCAGTTAAAAGTACAAGAGAATAGGTTGAGGAGTTATTTCAGCTTGAGTCGTCTGATTTTCCTCTTTGGTTGTATTGGTAGTTTCCCAGTAGTCTTTTGTTTATTTGCCTGTAGGAGTGTTTACCTCTAAGCATTTTGAGATGACGGCATTCTAGGTATTTATCTTAAGCTTATCTAAAGATGAGACAAGCAGTTACTTGACATTTAAATAAGTGTTCATCGTTTGATTCTTGATGCTTGAGTGATTCTGACAGGATGTTCTTTGATAGACTAGCATGCATTTTTAAAGAGAATCTTCACCCAAAAATACAAAATCTGTCTCATGTAGTTCCAAACCTGTATGACTTAAAAGGTCAAAAATGTTGGTTGTTCTAAAGAATAATGAATGAATCTAAATGTCAAGTCTTCTAAAGCCATCTGATTTTGTATTTCTGCTGTTGTGACCGTTATTTAAGTTGTAATTCACTGATAATCGTCTCCTCCAATGAATTGTTAACAACTGATTCACTGATTCTGAATCAACTGAATCAATCTGTTTTGTAAACAAAACATTCAGACTGGAACAAATCATTCAGACCATATCAATAATTTACTGAAAAGATCTGCTTTTTTATCATTTTAGAATTATACTATTATGGAATCATATTTTAAATTATCTTTTATATTTTCAGTTTTCAATTTCATTTTCATTATGTGCTTTTGTCATTTTTACATAGTTTGTTGTTTGTATATTTCTGTTTACCTTTCATTTTTCATTTTAGTCATATTAATACTTCAACTTAAAATAATTTTATTTCAGTTA
The DNA here is from genome assembly GCA_027422405.1 of Ptychobarbus kaznakovi. Classification (NCBI taxonomy): domain Eukaryota; kingdom Metazoa; phylum Chordata; class Actinopteri; order Cypriniformes; family Cyprinidae; genus Ptychobarbus; species Ptychobarbus kaznakovi. The sequence continues at coordinate 9,303,196 of CM049814.1, read as the reverse complement.
GATGTCAATGCAATGCAAGATGTTTATTTATTTATTTGTTTAGTTGGTAATAACATTCAAAAGAATGATTCCTTTATGAGTCAGACATCACTGCTTCTAATGCTTCCTATTCAATGCAGCCACATGGAAAAAAGCCACCCAGCACAGTCTTTGAACCATTTCCGTTTGCATTCCACTGAAGAAAGAAATTCCTACGGTTTCATATTTTGGGTGACCTCTTTAAGAAGTACATTTGCCCCTAGCATTGTGTGTACTGTGGACATGTAATCTCAATTACAACACTGGTCTGAAAGACGCCCATTGTCTTCGCTGACTCTGTTCTCAAAAGACATATTGTTGCTGCTTGTTGAAACGGCACGATATGCGGTTGGAACTATATTAAGCCTAAATGAGAGGAGAAAATGTTTGTGCAAAACATCATGCAATGTCCATTTTTATTATATATATATATATATATATATATATTTATTTTTTTTTTTTATTACAGAACCCTGTTGTTTTGCTATAAATACATGGTAAGGTGATGATTTTCAGCCTCTCAGTGCATTTGCCATAGCTTATATCCTTTAATCACTCTTTGGCCTATCTGGGATTTTAGGTGTGACTTTGTCTTATCTAATGACCTTCACTCAGGATATAATGCTCTCTGAACCGCAGAATGTTTGCCACATCTCAGTCCCAGCCCAGAAGCTATGGAAAAAACCTTCTCGGAGATACTTAGCAAGTTATTTATTCATAAAATATGCCTGTGCTGGGACTCATAGGTTGAAATTCTAAATCCAAGTATTTGGTATTTAGAAACAATGTTGGAAATGTAGCATGAAAGGTCATTTGTTTATTCCATGTGTGCTGAATATTTTCCGTGTGCCAGTTTCCCATGTAAAAACACAAGCTTTTGACTCGTTGGTCACTGTTATATATCTTAATTAAAGGGTTACTCCACCCCAAAATGAAAATGTTGTCATTATTCACTTACCCGCATTTCGTTCCAACTCCATAAAAGCTTTGTTCATCTTCGGAACACATTTTAAGATATTTTAGATAAAAACCAGGAGGCTTGTGACTCCCATTGACTGCCAAATAAATACCACTGTCGAGATTCATAAAAGAATGAAAAGGCATCGCCAGGGTAGTCCATCTGCCATCAGTGGTTCAATCTGAATTTTATGAAGTGACGAGAATACTTTTTGTATTACAATAACATGTATTGTAAAATGTATCTATATTACATTGAATTATAGCCCCAGATGCATTCACAGATGTCTGAGCTATGAGACCTGAATATCCACTGACCCCAACTACACCTACCTGTCACTGACTTTGAGATGGAAAAGCAGCAGGTGTTTGTGTGTTCATTATTTGACACCAGACACACACACAAAGAGTGGGTACCCGTCTCACTGCCCCTTCCCCCATTGGGTCCTCATTGTCTGTGACCACTATGCCGATAAATACAGTGCGCATGAGCCAGTCGGCCCAGATGGCTCTTTTAGAAAGAATGTGCCGAGGGATCATCTGTCACTTACCCAGAATACTGGGTCATGGCAAAGGCATTTCTAAAGCTTGTGCAATCAGTGCAAACCAAGCCAGTTTGTAATCCAGCGTGAGGAGGAAAACACAGACATGCACTCTGATGGCCGGTACACGTCTTCACTCCACCTACCTGTGATTGTGACCCTGAGTTTAATAAAACAGTGAGGAAATACTTGTCAGCATATTTGACTATAATAGGGATGACATAATGTATCTTTGTCCTTGCTTATGGATGCAGCAATTTTAAAGCATCCAAAGTTCCCAAACTTAAAAGTTAGGCAAACTAAATTGCTACCTCTTAAATTTATTTTTATTTGTTTTTGTGTTGTTGTTGTTCATTATTTTATTTTATGCTGTACATTATGTTATTGCATTTTATGCTATAATTCTCAGTTTTTTATCATAACATCGGTTTATTTTTCTTGTTTTGTAACTTTTGTTTTATTAGTTTTAAGATATTTAAAAGGCATATAAAAATAAAATTTTTTTACATTTAACATTCAATTATCCCAAACCATTGTTTACAATTTATAGTAACATCCAAAAGTCAGTGCTGACTTATGATCTTTTTTATTTTATAATATTTTATTTTATTTGCTGTAATTTTATCTTGTGCTGTTATTATTTTTAATTTCATTTTGTACTATTTTTCATTTTATTGCATGTGGTAATTTTATCCTATTGTTTATTTTTCATTTTGTATTTTATGCTATAATATTGTGTTGTTTGTTGTTACTATATTTTTTTTCATTCTATAAATGGGTAGCAGCTGTTTCTTGTTCTCTTTTTACATTTTAGTTCCCTTTAGTTTAGTATGCATGTTTTCTCTTATTTCATGGTCGGGTGACAGAGAAAGAGTGAGCAAAAGCAAGAGAAAGAAAAGGGATGCAGAAAGAGCAAGATCCACTCAGAGTGGATAGGATTACAGATTTAGGAGGCCAGAGTGAGCATCTGACCTCACGGTGAATGATGCTGGGGCTGGCAAGGAAAAAGGTACAAAGGGATTACCAACTTTTCTTTGGGCGGTTCCTCGTAATAACATTCCTGCACTAAAGCCCTTTAATGAGTGGAGTGAGCCTTTGATCAGCAGCTCACATGGAGGTGTGATTGCCAGAGTGTGTGTCGAGCCATTTTGGGTTTGGACTGTCTCGAGCGTCAGCCGTCCCCTTTCTCAGGTGCTGGTAGAGGATGTGATGAAACATCAGCTCTGTTGATGCAATATGTTTATCTTTTCTGTAAGTTTAACTCTGTTTTTAGGTATGTGCTCAGATAATAATAATATTTATTATTTTTATTTATTAGTCATTTTAGCCAGACGCTTTTTATCCAAAGCGACTTTACACATGAGGACATTATAGAAGCAATCAAAACAACAAAAGAGCAATAACATGCAAGTGCTATTACAAGTCCTGGTTATGCCTAACGCAGTACACGTAGAAGGATTTTTTTTTTAGAAAACTAGTATGTAAAATATTGAAACATAAACTTAGTTTTTAACAAGAGACAAGTAGCAGTTAGAGAGAACATATGCCATTGTTAGAGGGTCAAATGTTGTTTTGTTTTAGTTTTTTTTTTTTATAAAAAGAAGACCGAATTAGATCAGATTAGATCAATAAATTTAGAATAGAGAGTGCTAGAGTTAAGGGGTCAAAGGTCAAATGTTTAATATATGTTATGTTATGTTTTTATATAAAAAAAAAATTTATATATATATATATATTTTTCAAAGAATTCAAGTTGTGCATTCCAGCCCTGTGTTTATTTTATGGTTGTGTTGTTGTTTATAGTTTTTCTTGCCTTATTTGATAATCATTTTTTGTATCAGTTACAATTTAGATACACAAGTGCCTAAATGTCTAAAAAACAGTATTGTCACTGTGGTGGGAGAAAATAACTTTTTCCCAGTGTGAGTTTAAAACTGGAGCAGTATATCAGTCATGATGGAAGAAGAATCTGTTCTGTGTTTTTTTTTTTTTAGACATCACTGTCATAAAGACCTGGTCCATTTATAGTCCTACTGTACTCTGTGTTAAGGGAAATTAAAGGAATAGTTCACCTAAAAACATTATCAATGACATAATGGATCACATTGTGAAGTGTAATAACAAACATAAAGTAATTTGTTTTATTTGCAGCCGAGCACCAATAGCGAGTTTGTTGTGTCGGTGTGTGTGGGTGTGTGTGTGGGTGTGCTGTGTGGTTGTGTGGTGGTGTGTGGGTGTGTGTGTGTGTGTGTGTGGGTGTGGGTGTGTGGGGGGTTGTGTGTGTGTGGGTGTGAGTGTGAGGTGGTGTGTGTGGATGGTGTGGTGGTGTGGGTGTGTGGGTGGTGGTGGTGGTGTGTGGTGGTGTGTGTGGGTGTTTGTGTGTGTGTGTGTGGTGTGTGTGTTTTTATGGAAAGTTTTTTAATAAAACGTAAATGTTTGTAATTAAAGTTATCGCTTTTTTTGGTTTTTATTTAGTTGAGGGTTTGTTGGACAAGGGGGGAAAAAAACTGAAAATGCATACCTGTTTATAGCATCATTAGGTTGTGGCAAAATGTTTTTTTTATTGACAACAATGACAGTTGTTTGAGAAAAGGACATCACTGTGTGCAGATGTCAAGAACTTATGCAAAACATTCAGAGAAGTGGTATTCACTGAATGCCCATATTGAGTTATTTTAATTGAGAAGTCAGTTTATATTTGGTTAGCAGCAAGTCCATTCAGTTTTTCTCTTGGTTTGAAGTTCTGTCTTACCTCATATTAAATTTGTCCCAAGTGCACTTCTTGGCAGCCAATAAAACCCAGCGTCAAAATACCCTCAAGTTTTCAAGGTTCACAGTGTTTTATTCGTCACATACTAAATTTATACTAGGTATAATCAGAAGTGAAATGCAAATCAGGTCAGGTCCGCTAGTGGACAGTGCAACAAAACAATTAAAAGTTTAATTAAAAGTAACACAACACAGGAGCATATATTTATAATATAAGTAAAAAAAGAAAATAAAGAGGTAAAATGTGCAATAGATAAAAAAAATGCAAAACAATAAGATGTGCAAAAAAAACAGTATACTGGGACTTAATAAATAGTAATATGAACAGGGATGTGCAAACGGGTTGGACCGGGTATATACATGTAGCAGCAATACGGATGATGGTAAATGTAATTAAGGTGGCAATTAGTCTGTAGATCAGGAGGTCAGGTCCATGAGGAGCAGGTCAGCAGTTTTAGCGCCACCTCCGGATGTAGGATGGAGACGGAAGAAGTTTGTTTTCTTAGAGAATAGACCAACTTTGCTCTTTTTACTTTAGTAGAAATACCATTCCTTCATTTCATTGTTGAGAATGTATGGACCACTTGTATGATACTTGATTTATGCTTTTACACTTTGAAGCTTGAAATCATGCATATACTCTCAAATATGTAGTGTTTATGGATCAGTTACTACATCACTGTGCAGAAAAAAGGAACTGGATATGATAATTCTGTTATTTTGCCTAAAAGCTTCTCTCTTTTTTTTACACAAGTAAAATATAAGTTGGTAAAGTTACAGTTGTGGAATTCCTGTCAGCAATGGAAGCATTTTTAATGAAGGCAATTCCTGTTCAATTCTTCAGTTTGGAGCTTGGAACATCAGCGGTAGTGTTTCAGATTTGTAGTGAATGTTGCTGTCAGCATCATTCGGAGTTCCACGTGTTTGCATCAGAATCAGCAGAAACCATGAAGGGAGTCAGCAATGTGCCGCAGAACCCCTGGAGAGACCCACCGGTTCAGCAAATAAAGTGCTCAGTCGCTCGGTGTGAGATAAACCTTTATGGCTAGATGCCTGTCCTGTTTATTTTTCTTAGACTTTTTTTATGAAGGACTTATTAAAGAGCCCAGTGCAGTCTTTGAAAATGCCCAGTGCAAGTTTATAATGAATAGCATAAAAAAGCATAAATAATTTCTAATAGCTATATTAAAGTGTTCTGTTCTGTGCTTGCATATTGTGGTTCTAGTTTGACTTATAAATAGTCATTTATATCAGCCTACATATTTTTAATTTGGAGCTAAGTAATTTGAGTGCATAAGAAAACACCAGTTGCTGTAAATTTTAATACTTTTTTAGTAAGTTGACTTCTTAAAAGTACTTCTCATGCTGATTAAATTTGCTAATCAAGCAACTTATCCAATGTGTTTCATCTCCTTTTATAATAAACAAGATTTCAATAGTGAAATTAAATCTTAACTCATTTTTTAACTGAGTTTGAGCATAAGAACAGATATGCTTACTACTACACCACTATTACAGTATTTAATAATATATATTAATATAGGCTGCATTTATTCATCAAAAATAGAGCAACATATTTACAAAATATTGTAAAATATGTTTTTCAATTTAAAGTAACTTGTTATATTTTATATTTGTATATATTATATATTTGTTATAACTTTTTTATATATTTTGCTATTTCATTATTTAATAATAGATGTATTAATATTAATTAGTGTTTATTCATAAAAAAAATTAGCAAAATATTAATATAGTGAAATGTTATTTTAATATATTTTACAATTTAATTTATTCCTGTGAAGGCAAAGATTAATTTTCAGCATCATTACTCCAGTGTCACATGAACTCAATTGAACAGAACTGTACTTCATCATCGGATGTAGCCAGAGGGTCTGACCATATGCAAACAAGACCATATTGGCCATAATGCGTACAGGTGTACGAGTTTACAAGCTAGCTTTAAAAAGGTTAACATGTCTTCAGGCAGAGCCTGCTGAAAAATGACAGCTTCTGGAATAAGATCTGGTCTTGTGAGGAAACCTGACAAATTATAGCAGTGACACATGACCCAGTTAACACAGATCCAGCTTTAGCAAAAACACTTTTGATGGGCTACTTGGCAAAAAAAATATATATATATTGTCATCATTTACTCACCCTCAAACCTGTATGAATGACATTCTTCTGTGTAACATAAAAGATTATTTGAAAATCTGGGGTCCACAATTTTTTTTTAAATGTCATCTCTTGTGGTACATTTTCCTCAAATACCCTCTAAAGTACTCAGGACATGTTAATAATGAAAAATAGCAACATTACTGACAGTTCATTTTAAGTGCTGTCACTTTCATTATACATCAGCTTGAGTGAAAGAGAGCAAAAAAAAATCTGTCATTGTTTGAAGAACACAAAAGGAGGTGTTCAGCTGAATTCATAAAACTTCTATTCATGCACTGGAAGTGAATGGGGATGGATGCTGTCAAGCTCTGAGATGAACAAGAAATCACCATAAAAGTAGTCCATACAACTACTAAATTATATGATGGGTCTAATGAGGTCATTTGACAGGTTTGTGTTCAAAACAGACTGGAATTTAGGAGTGAATATTGATACTCATATTTTTGGAGATTTTCAAATGTGTATAATTGAGGATATATTTAAATAATTGACAGAAAATGTAGGTTTGGGTCACCCATTTCAAACAGCTGCAGCTTGTAACCTTACTGTTGGCCTTCATGTGAACCACGTGTGTCTTCGTCAAGAATCAAGGCCCAGAGTAAATTACAATACATAAGCACTGGTCTTCCAGAGAGCCTATGATATTGTTAGTTGGTTAATTTTTACTTGAGTCCTGTTGACTAGTTGTGTAGAAATGTTGAGTTTGCTAAATGAAGCACAGAGCCCCCACCCCTCTCTCTCTCTCTCTCATTTTTCTCTTTCTGTCTCCTCTGTGTCAGCTACATTGCTCTTTTTGTCTGATGGATCATTGCTGTTATGTGGCCTTTGAGGCCTCTTTGTCCTCTCTGCACCTCATTAGCCTCAAAGTCACACCTGCCCCAGGGACACAAATGCCCTCAGAGAGGACTGTGGTTCCCTCACAGATTTGTGCTTCAAGTACAGCTTAGTGAAGTGGGTTATTTCTGCTGTGATTTGTGAAGTTTCTGACCATATTTTTAGGAGTGCCTCAAGGCTTCGTGGTCGGTCCATTCCCATTCTTACAGATTTCTACACAAAAGGTTCTTGTCCTTCAGTTAAGTGATTTCAATAGACCTGTGTAGTGCACATGCACTTTTAATGATTTGTTTAATTTAATATGTAAATATAAATACAATAAATTATATAATAATGTAGATTGGGTCATTTTAAACAATTGACTCGATATTAACTTTACAGCAAATTTGCCCGTCACACAGTTTATACCATCATACCTCCTGGCCCTAGTTCATATTTTACTCAGGTAATGTAGTACTACATTTTACACCATATGCTGTGATCTTTAATACAGTAAAAGTTTTTGTAAATGAATGTTGTCGGGATATCACCAACGCCTTGTCTAGTGTTCTGACTAGATTGAACTGGCAGTACAGCCGTGTCAGGCCATTCTGATGGAGCTCTCTGGGACAGATATATTCGGTTAGAACTTGTAAGAAGACACTACTGCATCAGCAAGTTGCCATGACAATGTCATTTCCCATTTCATTGTCTTTTAGCCCTGTCTCCTAGCAAGGTCGAACAACCACAGAGATTCAGTGCTTTATACTTAAAGTAGCTGGGAATTATTCCCTGCCTCCTCTTCTACATTTAAGTGCCCTATATTCATTCAGAATGCTGCTTTTCATTGGTTAAATCACAAATAAAAAGGCTGACTGCCTCTCTCCGAATTCTTCTTCTGTTATATTTCGTGCTTCACCCCACTGAACATTGTGTGATGAATTGCTGCATATTATGCTGTTGTTTTGCTCAAGCAGGGTTCTTTAGGGATACAAGGCTTCATTAGAGCCCAGTGTGAGATTATGCAACTCAATCCCATATTTAATCAGCTTCATGTTCCTAACGGGACAAGAAAAACTCAGACGTCCTGCAATGAATTCCCCACAGGCCACTATTGGTGACATTGGGGGACATTGCAATGTTTTATTTCATCATATGCTTCATGCTCAGTTGTTTTATGGGTGTTAAGAGCCATTAATAATTTATAGCGTTATGGACTTCACCTTGTGCAACCTTTTTGCTCCCTTTCATGACAGAATCAATGTGCGCCTTCTGTCTTTCATTTTTCGGTATGTAATGAAATCAATTTATTAATCTTCCCTAATTATTTTTGCCACTGGGGACGCAGCTCATTTAGCATGAAAGGTGCTCAAGTCAGAATTCATCTTCTTCTGCTGAGATAACAAATCCTCAAGGAGTCAGTCGGGGTTGGGAGCTTTTCAGTCAACCTTTGTGAGCCGTGCCTGATGACGGTGGTTTGAGACATTCGTTGCACCATGAAACAAACCATATCTAAATCCATCACAGAGGGGAGAGGGGAACACATACAGCTTCTCTCCTCCAAAGGGATTGGTGGTGTGCTGTTAATCTAATAATTTAATCTAATATAAATAGCTAATGTATTAAATATATCTAAATTAATAATATGAAAGTAACTTTCTATTTGATGTTTAAAAGGCTTGGGGATACCCCTTACACTATTACACTAAAATCTGCATTGTTTTATTAGTATTATGTTTTTTTGTGAATTTTTTTTATGCTACACTCTCAGAAAAAAAACTAAACTGTCACTGAGTACTCTTTTAAAAGGTATTAAATTAAAGTACTTTTAAAATAGTAATATGTGCATTTAAGGAACTAATATGTACCTTTTAGGGGGTAAATAAGGTACAAAGATGTACCTTTTAGAGAGTGTACAGTATGTTTACATTGACAATATTTATATAAATGAATGATGATTATTATAAAATAATAATATTTTATTAATACAATTCAAAATGTAACTTTTAAATTGCTTTAAAAATGTATATAGTTATAAAAATAAAGATATAAAGATTATTAAAAAAATTGTCTAATTATACATATATATATAAAACTATTTTAGATTTTAAAAAGTGAGGCACTGTCTCCTCTCAGATGACTTTTCACCTGTATTTCAGTATTTGTATACTTTATTTGATCTCATAATTAGTAATATATTTCCCTATCTAATTATTTTTGAGGAAAACCCAATGCCGCCCAGGAGAAAGCTATGTCCTTGAGTGACATTGATGTGTGGTGGCATATGCGTGGTTCTACTGATGCACAGCTGCAGCATAAATGTCCTTCAACTCCCACTCCTGCAACTCAGGAGTTTTTTTCAGTTTACTGTAACCTGATTGGATCCTTGCAAGGACCATATTGTAAACATTGCATTTGCTTCGAGTGACTAACTCTGCATCATATCTGCTGAGAAGGTCTGTTGTGTAAGTTTCATCGCAAAGGTTCGTTTGAAATTCGTGGAGCGTGCTGTTGTGACGTCAGTTGTTGACGTTGATTACGGCAGTACAGTATTGCATAGACAGCATGTTTTTTCTCCTCAGCAAGCTCCTCCTCTGTCCTTCACAGGAAGAAGGAGAAACAGCACATTAGGCAGATGTAAATTCTACGCTGGGTTTCTGCCAGGAAACAGGCAACCTTGAAGGATCTCCAATTAAATGACCCTCCTTCACCCTCTGTTCAAGCGTAACGCTATTAGCATGATCAATTGAGCCGAACAAAGCAGTTACACAATCGGGAATGAAATGTGTGCATGTTCACCTGTGTAACGCTTGAGGTGAACACTTTTAGTGATGTTACAGAGTAATGATCAATAATATACTGTAGGGCTGCTACAAACAATTATTTTGATAATCGATTAATCTAACGATTATTATAACGACTAATCGTTGATTATTCCGCTGATTAATCAGTAGACATTGATTATTCATCTTTCGCAATTATTTAAAATATTAAGTTATACATATTATAACATAAAGCTTACTTCAGCTTTAGAAAAGCATGTTATGTAATTAATTTTTATACAATTAATTGGTAACACTTTACAATAAGGTTACTTAGTTAACAAGAACTCAGAATGAACAATACTTCTAGAGCATTTATTAATATTTGTTAATGTTAATTTCAGCATTTACTAATGCATGTAAAAAAACACAACAAGTTGTGTTATTTAACATTGTTTGTTCATGTTAGTTCACAGTGCATTTACCAATGAACAACTGTATTTTTATTAACCAATATTAACAAAGATGAATACATAAATATAATAAATGCATTGTTCATTCATGTTAATTAATACATTAATGTTAACAAATTATACCTTATTGTAAAGCGTTACCAATTCATTATACAAATAGATGTATTTGGCACACAAACAGAGATGACAGACAGAGGCACTCACTATTTAATTAACTACATGAAAAAATTACTGAATGACACAATTCTGCCAAACATCTCCTTGTGTAGGCTAAGTCATATGGATAAGTAACAAAATAAAGGTAAGTGATAAGATGCTTTGGATAAACTATTTTATTCACAACATAATGTCTTAAAATACCTTTATAGGGTTATGATAACCAAAACAGTCCTGAGCTAGATCAAGCTTTGATCTCTGTAAACCAAACTATTACTTTAATGAAATTATTTTATTCCCCACTAATAAAAACATTGTATCATTAGCTAGGTCCACACTGGAGAGCTGTAGTAATCTGTTAGCTGTAGAGATCAAGTTGTAATTAAACTGAAAGCGACACTGACTCTGCTTTTTCATGTTTAATACCGTAAAGCTGCTTGAATTAAGGTTATCTTTTGCATACTAGCTTATATAAATAAACATGTTGTGACTGGACTTTACTGAAGTAGCCAACTGAACTGCAGAGCTCATGCAAACATCCACATCGTTGTAATCAGATGCATTTTTTAACTTTGCTTTCACACTGCTGTCATTTTTGTTGTGCTTATTTCGTTACTGAGAGGAAAGCGCGCAATATATGTTTACATATTCGTCCAAAGAATGGTCATCGACTACAGGTTCATCCGATAGCGTTTTCTCTGAAGCGATGTCTTCTCTTAAACTGCATCCAGGAGAGCTAAACTACAGTCTCGCGCTACAGCGCCAGGCTGGTCAAACCGCAGTATTGCAGGCTGTTACATGAGGTCATAGGAGATCAAACGACTACTCGACAACAATAATATCTGTCGACAATTTTTTGTTGTCGATAATGTCGACTAATCATTGCAGCCCTAATATACTGACTTCCGGTATGTGATTGTTGACTACTAAGGTGATCAATTTGTGTTATACTTATGTTAATGATTATGGATTGGCTTTGTGGGCTCAAAAGCTCTTTTGTTAATGTCTGTCATAATGATTAATGGTTAAAGAATAAACAACTCTGACTAGCATTATGAAAGTGAGAACCTTCTTTGTTCTAATAGGAATAATATTCATTAACTGATCAGATTTTGAAGATTAGGAAAATTAAAAATTAAGTTTAAGCATATGGATAGGGTTAGAAATACAGTTGTTCTGTAACCAATGAAAAATGTACATATTTTTGAAAAAAACACCACATTTTGAATCATGGACCAAAGATCGTGCCAATAATTTATTGCAGGGGAATACATTTTTTAAGCTATACATCACAATTTTACCTTATTTTTCTTGTAAAGGTGATGTTATATTTTACAATGTGTTTATTTTGCAATGCAATTTTATATCTCATATCTTATTTTATCGACACTTTTTCACATAATTGCATCTATATCATACAGTTGGGACTTTATATCTCACAGTGTGACCATATCTCACAATTTTGCCTTTATTTCTTGTAAATGCAACTATTGTACAATAACTATTGTATATGTGACTTTATATGTTGCCATGTCATTTTATATCTTAGAATGTATCTTATTGCGACCTTTTCATAATTGCAAGTATATCTCACAGTGGAACTATTTCTCGCAAATGTTATTTTGCAGTGTCAATTTATATCTTATAGCTAATCACAAGTGTTTTATGTTATTGCAGCTATATCTCACAAATGGACTTTATATCTCACAGTGCAATTTTATTTCTTATTTTAAACTTTATCTCGCAATTATCTGTTGCATTTTTTACACTGAGGCCAAAACAGGCTTTCACATTCATAGCAAGCATAATCTCTTTCTGTGATGTTTGCTGTACCAAAAAAATTCAAAACTGGCTCACCTCAATGCTCTCGACCCGACACTTACTGATAAACTGGCATGCATCACATATTTCCGTCTTTATATCAAGGCTATGTCTGGCATTTCATTACCACAGTTTACCCAGCAAAAATTATTCAACCTGGGTTCATCCAGAGACATCAGCTGTTTCCTGTTCCTTCTGTTCAGTAAGTAGATCAAATTAAACATAATTTGTAGTTTCTCAATTACTTTACATTGAATTTGAGATTTCACTTCATTAAGTGAGACTTCAGAGGATTCATGCCAGTCTTTACCAATACTCATTATGTGCTCTGTGTGAACACTTCTTATTGTTAAAGTGGATTAGTATTGAAGCATTAATGTAATGACATGCCACTCTGATTTCACATCCTTTATAGTAAATTTCCATCTGCTTATGCTGCGCAGTAAAAATGGGAAGCCTGGTACCACAGAAGCACTAATAAAATGGCTTTAATTATTAATGAATTCATGATGAATTAATTGACGACTTTAATGCTTCAGACAAGTGAAGTTCATTCCTCTGTATCAGACTGAATGCGGTTTCCTCTCTCTATTTGTTAGATGTTGGCCAGCTGTTTGGTTTTGTGTGCTGGGCATTTCTGCTTTGGGCTGATAAGAGCATTTATCGGCAGCTTTTGTGCTTTTAGGAATTATTTCTCCCTGCTCCCATAGTCTCCATGGGTATTTTAGAAGAACCTGTTATTTAATTAGGCTGTAGATAAGGCTGATTGAATATTTGAGAAGTCAAAACTAGATGAGACCCCGGTGTTCCAGAGTTTGCAAAGAAAGCCACCCATGTGAATAAATGAATAGCATTATGGGAAAATCCTGCAGCTTTATTTTTCTTTGCTCGCGCTTTGAAATGCACAAAATAATTATGGGAGACATGTTTCTAACTGTCTGCCATGCTATTTCTTGGCTGTGGCACATTGTAGCTTGTAAGTGACAGCTTTCATTTTAAACACAATTTTATTGTGTATTTGTTGAAGGCAAAAGGGCAGAATGAAAGAGTTTGTGACTGAAAGAAATCTGAGCCATACAATGACTCAGCTAACTGCAAATCCGGCCATTCTCTAAAATGCACATTGTATCATGTATACATTTTTGCAATGTAATGCTGATGTTTTGCGAGATTCGTGGCATTGAATGTTTTTTTCCGATATTCAAAGACTTTTTTCAAATTAAATAAATGCATATTTTCTGAATGGTGACTGCTAATCATTGCCTTTTAATTATCAAACAGAGCTGTTAAACAAGGACAACCTAATGAAGATGGAAAATCTGCACTCAGGTGTTGGATTCTCAGTGCTGCCAAAATAAAATTAATAAGTCTTGCTTCTGACTCTTATCATCTAAACAGAAAAACTTATCAGAAAATGCAAATAATAAAAAAAAGCCTTGGCGAAAAATCAATTGACTCCCAAACATGTGCATTGTTGTTGAAGATTAGCTGTGAAGTGTGCAAGAATATACTACTCCTTTAGCTGTTTTTGAAGTGACAGGCTTGTGCAACAAAGCTCAGGTCTCCCATAATTCTCTGCAGCAGCACGAGAACATTAAATATGTAACTAAAGCACCATTTACAAATCGAATGCACGTCTTCATTTGTGTATATTGTAGATAATATAATAGTCATTCAATTTTTTTTTATTCTCATGGTTTAATGTTTGAAAATGAAGAAATGTAAGACATAAATTGTGATATAAATGAAGACAAATATTAGTACTGCAATTTTATAGTTGCAGTGTAAAATTAAATTATGCAGTCCGAACAAGTGCGGCAAACCTGAAACTTTTATTTGGAATTGTATTAAATCACAATATCAGGAAAAATCACAATGAGATTCTTTACTAACATATTCACCTTGTTTATTTAGTTTTAGTGCGTTTTGAGTTTCTTTTTTAAATGTAGTATAGCTTTTATAATATTAGGCATTACCAGGCTTATCAGTACTGGCCAGGATTTTAGTATCAGCGCATTGCAAAAAAGAGAAGAAATTGCCCAATACATCCATTGTATTCCAATCAGAATCACTTAAATAAAAAAACATCTCACATTTTAATGGTGTCCAAAATACATCCATTGTATTCCAATCAGAATCACTTAAATAAAAAAACATCTCACATTGTAATGGTGTCCAAACTCGAAAGTACGAATTTCCCAGGAAGACTTAAAAGCAGCATAATATGTAATCAAGCAAAAATCGGCCTGTCCTATTTCACGGTGTGATCACCACCCATTGCTAAATATGGTTCAGGTGTGAAATATCTGTGCCCAAATGTCATGCCGCTCTGCCTGTAATGTGCGTGCATGTGCGTGCGTGTTAGATTTGGCTCATTCTCTCGGCTCTAGCTTTAGAGGTCTCACGTAAGGACAGAGAGACAAGAGAAACAGAGACGAGAATCTAAGCCAGCGTAGTCCTGTTTACGTCAAATAAAAAGTGACTTATCTGTCTCCCTCAACATGTTTGTTCTTGTGTTATATAACCCGGCAGGCCTTTGGCCAAACCTTCTCCCGTACTGAGACAGATTAGAGATTAGGCCTAGTTGTGTTGCTGCACCTGCCTCAGTTCTGTTTGAGCTTCTGGCTGGATCAGAACCAGTTTGGCAACTGCGTGGGCCATGTGGAAGTGGAGAGAGTCCACTGCTGCTTTCTGTGAACAGACTCAAACAGATGACTGTAGGGATAATGATATCCCGACAGTAGGGCTGAAACGATTAGTTGACATTATCGACAACGTCGACAAATATTTGTGTTGTCGAGTAGTCGTCTGATCTCATTTGACCTAATGTAATAGCCTGCAATAATGCGGTTTGACCAACGTGGCGCTGTAGCGCGAGACTGTAGTTTTGATGCAGTACAAGAGAAGAGACACAGCGCTTTAGAGCACAGCATTTTCTTCTCAATAACGCAATAAACAAACAAAACAACAGTTTAAACATCAAAAACTGACAGCGGTGAGAAAGAGATGTTTGCATGAGCTCTTTAGTTTGGTACTTCAGTAAAGCAGTCACATCACGTTTATTTATATAGTACTTCAGGCAATATATAGCCTTAAATCAAGCCGTTTAGTCAGTGTCGCTTTCAGTTAGAATTACAACTTGATTTTCTGTTATAAAGCAGCTCTCCAGTGTGGAGCTAGCTTGTGATCAAATATTTGTATTAGTTGGGGAAGTAAATTAATTAAAATGATAGTTTGGTTTGCAGAGATCAAAGCTTGATCTAGCTCAAGACTGTTTTGATTATCATAACCCTATAAGGTATTTTAAGATAGATATATGTTGTGAAAATTGTTTATCAAAAAAATAAAGCATCTTATCACTTAATTTTATTTTGTTTCTTATCCATATGACTTACAAAATTAGATGTTAGGCAGAATGTGTGATTCAGTATTTTTTCATATAGCTAATTAAATGGTGATTAAGAGTTTCTCTGTCTGTCATCTCATTTTGTGTGCCAAATATATCTATTTATATTAAATGAATTGGTAACGCTTTTACAGTAAGTTGTTATAATGTATTACCTAACATGAATAAACAATACATTTATTACACTATTAATCTTTGTTAATGTTATTTAATAAATACATTTGTTCATCGTTAGTTCATATTAATTCACAGTGCATTAACTAATGTAAACAAACACAACTTGTGATTTTAATAATGCATTAGTAAATGCTGAAATTAACATTAACTTAGATTAATAAATGCTGTAGAAGTATTGTTCATTATTAGATCACGTTAACTAATGTAGTCAACTAATGTTAACTAATGAAACTTTATTTTAAAGTGTTTGCAATTTATTGTGTAATAATTGTAATTAATTACATATGTGACCCTGGAGCACAAAAGCAGTCATAAGTAGCACAGGTATATGTGTAGCAATAGCCAACAAACATTGTATGGGTTAAAATGATCAATATTTATTTTATGCCAAAAAATAATTAGGATATTAAGTAAAGATCATGTTCAATTGAAGCTAATTTTTGATTAGCTATATGCATTGCTAAGAACTTCATTTGGACAACTTTAAAGGTGGTTTTTCTCAATATTTAGATTTTTTTTAGCACCCTCAGATTACAGATTAGTTGTTGTATCTCAGTCAATGTTAACTGATGGACTGGAGGTGTGTGGATTATTGTGATGTGTTTGTCATCCTAACAAGCCATACATCAATTGCAAACTTATTTATTCAGCTTTCAGGTGTTGTAAAAAACACCCTTATGACTTTTTTTTGGTCCAGGGTCACATATGATTTTCAAAAGCTGAAGTGATTACATTTATTTATTTGTAATAATATTTATAACTCAATATTTTAACTAATTGCAAAAGCTGAATTATCAATCAAAGTTTACTGATTAATCAGTTAAATAATTGATGAGTTGTCGATTAATCGCTCTAATGATAGTTAAATTAATCGATTATCAAACTTATTTTTATTTTTTGTTTGTTGCAGCCCTACCGACAGTACATACATCCCTCCAGCCTCAAAAGCAACAACATAAAGTAATTGAGCCTTGCATATGCACCTGTCCATGTCAAGGATTAACGAATGCCGCTAAAGTCCTTTTTAAAGCAAAGCAGTGCACTCTGCATTCATTTATGGTGTCACCTCTAGGCTAATTCCAGCCATGCAAGTACAGCGTGTATCTACTTAAATGGATAAAGGCTGAAATGTCCAAAACTGTTGGCTAATCTTGTTGCAGTGTTAAATAGTCACTAATGGGTTCTGACAAAAGTCATATCAAACACTTTAGTTTCTTGAGGTCTTAACCATATACTTGGTAACAATACTAAACATCCATTGTTATTTTATAAAATACTATTGACAATAGGGATGCAGCCAGCGATTAACTTTAAAACGTCACGGTTAATTATTCGTAAAGGCTCTGCTACACCGAGTGTTTCTGTTGCACGGAACGGAACTGTTGCAGCTTGCACAAAATGAAAACAAAGTTAGACTAGCGGTGTACCAGCTTAAAATGCTGTGTTTATCAAAGACACGGAGGCTACTACAGATTAGATTAACTGTGACAGAGGGAATAAACAAGCGATCCTTTATTTCCACCAGAGAATGTTTGAAGTCGATAGTGTGGTACCATTTTGGGTGTGCCAAGAATGACCAGGGCGTCATTTAAATATTGTCATGAAAATTACTGTTAAAGAGTATACATAAGGGATAATGCACGGTTAGCTAACCTGTTCTCATTTTCAAATAAACTATTTTAATGCGCGACGTGAAGGCAAGGACCACCTGACAGGAAGTTTGTTAGCTCTAATCGCTGCATTCCTAATTGACAAACATAATGCGCATAACATTAACAAAAAGCAACTCAAGAATCACTTATTAGGAGTCAGTTGGTTTATGTTGGTCACACTTAGGAGTGGGTGATATACCGGTAGAAACGATTAACAGGTATAAATTTGTCAACTGGTAGATTTTTTGGACTATCATCTCTATCGTAGTTACATGCTCACGTGATGTTGCTGTGCTATGTGCTCATGAAAATGTATCGTTTGCGTGTTTTTTTTTTTTAAGCATTGCGGTTTAAAAACAAGCCATTTTAAGATGTTGAAATGCAATTAGCAGCGAAAGAGAACTCATTTCACTAAATGTGCACACTGTCTGAGACACTGTTCTGAGCGCTGTCACACACGCCGTGTGTGATGTGAAGATGGTGCTAATAGAGTGCGGGAGTTTTGAGTTATTTCTGCCACTTCATAGGCCTTGAACGATTAAATACCGGGTGTGTCTCACTCGTCCTTAAAAGTGAAGCTGCGGGCTCTAGATCGCCCCCTGGTGGCTGGCTGCAGTGCAGGTCATAAACCCCACCCTCTCCATGTAAACGAATGGGACTTCAGTCAAAATAAAAAAATAAATTACACTTCCAATACAATTTTCCGAAATATGGTTTTGGTCATTTAAGGTAGTTGTTATCACACTGATATATGTTCAATTGTTCGTTTTTGTGATCAGTTTGATTTTAGCTAGTAATTTGATGCTATAAAAACGGGACGTGTCGTTATGGCTGATTGGGTCTGCGGGAGTTTGGGCGGGAGTTTGATACTGCGGCTCCACTTCGTGACACTACTGCGCAGACTCGGGCTCCAAGCGAATCTCTACTGCACAGACTCAGACTCCAAATTACGTAATTTACTCAAGATGGCAGCGGCCATATTGAGATGTATTCGCTTCACTTTTCTTTAGTGGAAAGAAGCGGAGACGCGTCATCCATCTTTTTGTTAAATACACACTTGAATGTGTTAATATGCTCGTCTTTGCAAGTATCCTCGTAACCACAAAGTCTTAAGGTAAAGCAAACAGCTTTGAAAGAAAACCCGTTTAACAGTATATTGGTTCTGGGTAGCTCTTAAAGTGACAGCAATCTTATATTCCTGCTGTCTGCAATTCATATTAATCAAACAACAAAAGAGAGGAAATCTCTCACTGCTCTTGACTAAATCACTTCTGTTACTTTAATAAGAAAAAATATATATTTAATTTAGTGAAAAACAGTGAAAAATATTCTGATTTTATACATTTGATTACTTTATACAATGTATGTACACTCTTAAAAATAAAGGTGCTTAAAAGGTTCTTCACAGCGATGGCATAGAAGAACCGTTTTTTTGGTTCCACAAAGAACCATTCAGTCAAAGTTTCTTTAAATAACCATCTCTTTCTTACCTTTTTATAATCAGAAGAACCTTTTTTAACCACAAAAAAACCTTTTGTGAAACAGAAAGTTTCTTCAGATGTTAAAGGTTCTTTTTGAAACCGTTTAGACATAAAGGTTCTTCTATGGCATCATGAAGCACCTTTATTTTTAAGAGTGTAGTATTTCTTATTTATTTGTTCTACTGTAGTTTTTGTGCTATTGCTTGCAATTAATTTCTTATTAGTTTTTTGTGATATTGACACTGGTGACAAGAGTAATGACATTTCAAGTTTTTATATAATAAAGACAAAACAAAACTGGCTCATAAGAGACTTTCGTTGGGAGTAATTTAGATTACATTGGCCATGTTGCACGTTTTTGATTTAATAAGAAGAACCAGCTTCCGAAGTGTAATTTATTAAAAATTCAAACTGCATGCTGTTTCACTAAATACACTAAAAAATGACTTGCTCATATGAGTCATTCTTTCAGAAAACTTTCAGTTGGAATGCACTGGTAGTGCTGTATGTGTTCATAAGAACTCAGAAGACTACACAGGTCATGCAGTATATTTTTGATTTACTCAAAATAATTGCTTGGAAGAGTATTTTTTCCGGGAATCATACTACACTGGTCGTGCAGCACATTTTTGATTAACTAAAAAGAATCGACTACATTTCTATTATTAGTTTTTTAGCAAATGTTCTGTCTCCTCCATATATTGTCATATCTGGTGTATAAACAGAGCTGTAAGGCAGTTAAAAAACTGCTACTAATACATGATGTTCTTTAACTAAGTGGAAGCATGACGCACTATTAATGATTAGCCCTTCATACTCTTCATCATCTCAGTGTGGCCGACTCAGTCGCCCAATGAGTCAAGAGTGGCACTGAAAGTAGAAAGAACATTAACAGCCTTAATCAGACATCCTGTGAAATGAAAATGATTTTTTTTTTATTATGTGGGTGTACAGAGCGTGGTTTGTAACGTGTGGTTGTTTGTGTCTTTCAGCTATTATGTATGTGATGGGGGCTCTGGGGCCAGCTGCAGGGTACCTGCTTGGAGGCGTTCTGATCGGCTTCTACGTGGATCCCAAAAGCATCATCAACATCGAACAAAGTGATCCACGCTTTATTGGCAATTGGTAAGATCACATGTGCATCAGAATATATGTAGCTTCATTTCAGTCTATGAAGAATACTATTTTGACCACTTTTTGAGCACATTTTACTAAAAATAAAGCTGTACATTTCCATTTAATTTCATTCTAGCCTTTGATTGAATTGCATAAATACCATTTTTTTTATCCACTTTATAAACCAATTTAACTAAAAATAACACTGTAAATACCAATTTCAGTTCATTTATTTCATTCCAGCATTTGAAATAATTAATAATTCAGTTTTTTCCACTTTTTGAACACATTTTACTACAAATAACACTGGAGATCCCATTTCAATTCATATATTTCATTCCATTCTTTGAAAGCATAGCATACATGTAATTTGTACTACTTTCTGAGCACGTTTTACCAGAAATTAAGCTGGAGATCACCATTTTATTTTATATATGTAATTCCAGCCTTTTACAGAATGGCATAAATTCAATTTTACCACTTTCTGAGCACATTTTACTGAATATAACACTGGAAATCTCAGTTTCAATTCAGTTGTTTTTATTCCAGCCTTTGTTAAAAATGTAATTTATGCCTGCTTTTCATTTGATCACATTTTTCTATGAATAATGCTGGAAATCCCCATTTAAATGTATTTATTTAATTCCAGCCTTTGAATGAATAGCATCAAATAAATTATAAACCAGATCTGGTCCTTGATTCTGATTGGTTGAGCCGTGTTCGAAGCTGTTGTAAATCAATTTTGCCACTTTTTGTGCACATTTTTCTAAAAATAACACTAAAAAAGTCTCCAATTAATTTTGGTTGTTCTGTAAAGATCAAACAAAATCATTAATCCATATCTCTATGTTCGTAGGTGGAGTGGTTTCCTGCTCTGTGCTTTCGCCATGCTGTTGGTGATTTTCCCCATGTTCGCTTTCCCTAAAAACCTGCCCCCTCGTCACAAAAAGAAGAAGAAAAAGCATGGGGCAGACAGCACCTCTAATGACGACGACATCCTGAAAGAGAAATCCAACAGCAAAGGCCAGACTGTGGCGTCCTCCATGGGCTTTGGGAAGGACATCAAAGGTGTGTATCTGATAAAGGTCATGTGATAATGCACACTACAGGAACCGTGCATGTACATATTAGAGTGTTACCTTGAAGACATGGTTATTTTTGTCCTCAACACATTCTGAAAAATCATCAGATTAGCAGAGAGAGCTTTTCAGTCATAATATTGAACACCTTTGGCTATTGTAAAACTGCTTCACTGCTGATTGGTCCTTAAGGGGTGATTGTGTGATATAAAGCAAACGCTTTTATCAAAGCATCTTACAATACAGTTATTATAAAGACAGTCCTCTGAGGTTTAGTGTCCTTCACAGGGCAGGATGTGATCCTGCAATCTTTCAGTTACCAGCCCAGATCTTTGATCATTAGGGTTTGTCTCTCCCTTATTTAATAACGCAGTGCTGCTGACCACCACTGTCAGGAGATTTTCAAACGCTGATATAAAAACTGTAGATTGATGATCAAGCTTAAAAAGTTCTAAATGAAGACTGCGTAAGCTAGCAGAAGTTGCTTTCCATTATTCATTTGGGAAGAGCATTAATGACAATTCTGCCCACATCATCACTAATACGGTCCCGTTACCAATCTGCAGTTACGCTGCTGCTGGGAAGTTGAGAAATTACTGATGAAACTTTATCTAAGAGATGACAGAAACAGCTGTCATCTAAGAGATGACCGCTTTACAACAAAAAATAAAGCAAGTCATTAAATGAGATGAATGTAAACTCACACTGTGAACATAAATCAACATTGTGAGATATAAAGTTGAAATAACAAGAGTCACACTAGAGGAATGAAAAGTCAAAATTGTGAGATGTTAATCACAATGTAGAAAGATTAAATTCACACTTTAGGAATAAGAAGTCACCATTGTGAGATAAAGTTCAGTTAAGAGAAATAAAGTTATAATTGTGAGATTTAAAGTAGATAATTTGACATACACATATATATATATGTGTGTGTGTGTGTGTGTGTGTGTGTGTGTGTGTGTGTGTGTGTGTGTGTGTGTGTGTGTGTGTGTGTGTGTGTGTGTGTGTGTGTGTGTGTGTGTGTGTGTGTGTGTGTGTGTGTGTGTGTGTGTGTGTGTGTGTGTGTGTGTGTGTGTGTGTGTGTGTGTGTGTGTGTGTGTGTGTGTGTGTGTGTGTGTGTGTGTGTGTGTGTGTGTGTGTAAATATATATATATATATATATTTGCATTCTCTCATTTTTATACAGCACTGGTAAGATTGAAAAATACACCCTCAATTGGCATTGATTCAAGCAATCATAGTTGCACATTACATTAAAAATCATGTTTTTTATTGATTTTTTTTTTTTAAGACACTTGCACTTTATCAAGAGAAGACTTATTAATTTCAATACTGACAGTAAATATATTTATATTCATGAAAAAACTATTATAATTTTTTTACTTACATTAAAGATCCTAAAAATAAGTATCATGTTTTTTACAAAAATGTTAAGCAGCAAAACTGTTTTCAAAATTGACAATAATAAGAAATATTATTACCAAATCAACATTTTAGGATTTCTAAAGGATCGTGTGACCTGTGAAATTTCCTTCAAAGGAATAAATTACTTTTTAAAATATATATATTATAACTTAAAACTAGAACAGTGTGAATTAAGTGGTATAAATCTCATTGCTATTGTCATCACACTGTCTAAACCGTATCCAGATAAGTGCCAATTATTATTTGCCTGGAGAGACTTTTGTCCTGCTTTGACAAATACACACAAGTGACTACAATCAAGACAAGCCTTGTTCTATAAACCCACTGTAACCTACTTCCATTCCCCCGGCCTGCATGTGTTTGTATAAGTAGGCTTTCAACATTTCAACTGTTCTACAATGACTTACAGTAGACTTGAGTAGTTTCTTGTACTTTGATGTAGAGAGCGACAAGCTGTTTTGTTCATTAGTAGGTAAAGCTTCTAATCTGGCTGGCAGTCCCATAGATCCCATAGATGGTATGAGAGTTCAACCTTCAGGAGAAAATTAAAGTTTGATTATAGTTCTTTTACCATGGAAATAGTGAGACCGCATTAACCTGCTAATTAAAAGAGGCGGCTTTGTTGGCCATGATGAAGCATTCAACTAAAACTTATGGGATTTAAATAGATTAGGCGATGAATCCAGAAGAGCTGTGGAGACACCATGTTTAGGTTTAGCTGTCTTTACCCTATTAGAACAGCAAACATCTGTTAGTGTGGATTATGACTGGTTTGAGAGCTTATGATGGGGAAAAGAAAGCGGGTCGCGTCTGTGACCACAAGCATATCTTGAAATCAATTAGCATGAAAATAAGATTATTTTATTGTTATATTTTTCTAATTTGTATTAATTCACAGTGTATTTGTACTATGCTGGCTATTTATTATAGGTGTTTTACATTTTGTTTTTGTTTTTTAATCAAATTTTTAGCAAATGACATAATGAATATCCATTCATCATACTCAATATTTTAATGTTGTAATGGCTAATATCATTTGTAGCATTCACACTGATTTATTTTCATTTTTAATTTATTTAGATAAAATATTACACAATTTTTAATGTTGGTCATTTAATGGTTATTGGTGTGTGCAGTTGCTGATACTGTTTTTTCTCCTATTGTACAGACCTCCCCAAGGCAGCTATAAGGATCCTCAGCAACATGACTTTCCTGTTCGTGAGTCTGTCCTACACGGCCGAGAGCGCCATTGTCACTGCCTTCATCACCTTCATCCCCAAGTTCATCGAGTCTCAGTTTGGAATCCCTGCCTCCAATGCCAGCATATACACAGGTACATGTTTTCATCATAACAGTAATCATTCTATATTTATTTATTTCTCCATAACACTTTTATGTATGATTTCTTTTTTAGTCGTATCACACATTGCACATGGTTCACACTCTGTTCCTCACATTACAGAACATGTTAAAAATGAGGTGTGAATACATGTGTGATATTTCTTTTCACAACTGTGTCGCTTTTTTTGTGGAAGCATATTTGATAGCTACTATATAAAGCTGTATATGCTTCTTTGAGTGTGTATTACTGGGTCTCAAGATGCCATTAAAATATCATTTTTGCTCATCTACATCAGCCCTCAAAAACATATCGCCCTCTATCTCAGACTCTACATCATTATTAAGCCGTGCATATATCAAAATATCTCGGCACAGATGCTCTCTCATAAGGTAATGGGAGTTAGAGAGTGTGATCTACTTCTGTCAGCACGGGTCACTGCCGCTTTCATCCAGTTTGTTTACTGTGTAAATGAATTAATATATATATGACAAATTATTAGCGATGCACGATATGAAAGATTTTAACCGATTATTAAATCCTTCTCACGGTCGATACCGATAACCAATAAGTTCATATTTTTGTTATTTTCATTTCGGTGCATCCCTACCATTTACTGTAACTACATACAGAGCACTGTTTGCAACCACATGCATGCTTATTAAAGGATTACACACACACAAGTATGCAGAGAGACATTTAAGAGGGTTTATTCTCCAAATAACTTTAAATTCATGTTGCTGAAAAATGTGTTAATGTTATGTGTATGGACTCTTGTTTTTGTTCCACATTAGCTTCCTGTCCACTAATGTTTGCCTCACAAAAGCCACAAAGCCTTCAAAGAAGACAGTAAAGGCTTATGTCATGCTTGAGCTTTAGTTAGGATCAAAGGTGGAAGTTTTATTATTATTTTTTAATACTATTATTTTGATTTATGCCTTAGTTTTAGGTTGTACTATGTTTATATTATTTGTACCTTACCTTATTTGTATGTGCAATTTGGCAATTAAATGAACTAAATGAACTTTCAGTTATAAATCATTTCAGCAATGCTAAAAGCAAAATAAAAAAAAATTCTAAAAAAGGAAACAAATTACTTGTTCATTTTAAGAGACTTGTCTTATTTTCTCTTGTATATTTAGGATTGCTCTTTAAAAAGAAAAAATAGTTCTTATCCGATTACTCGATTAATCGATGGAATTTTCGGTAGAATACTCGATTACTATAATATTTGATAGCTACAACCCTAAGACAGACTATTACATTGAATGCGATTACTCACGGTTAATCGATTTGGCTGCACTAATTAATATTAATATTGTCAACCTTTGTAATATAGGTGATTTTAAGGCTCTGTAGAAGCGAATTAAGAACTCAGTGTCAAAATGCTGGATGTGTTTTTGATAATTTTGGGGTTTGGGGAATTTTTACATTTACTTGCTAAGTAGTTTTTGTTTAAATATGCATATTAATAATTAATTGCTTTTCCAAATATGAGCAATGATAATAAAGGTGCTTTCTAAGTGGCATCTCAGTGATTAGTGTCTGCATATAAACTAGCAATGTTCTGGTTTAGAGTCATTATTGTTGCCCCTAAGCTTGTTGCCAGGATACAGGGAGAGACACAAATTAATGTTACGGTTGCTATGCGGACTCTTAACTATGCTTGTGTGTTCTTAGATTATAACAGGAAAGCAACGTGTTGGCTAGAGCTGTCAGGATATAACCCTCATGCATAAGCTCTCTCCTTCAAACAGAAGCGAGTAAAACGTTCTCTGATTTAAACTCGTGATGTATTAACAGCAGATTGATATGCCTGCTGAAGTCAGAGCGTTCACACAGGCCTGGATGTTTTACACATCAATAGATGCAAGCAGTTTGTGGTTTTTGTGCTGTTTCCTCAGTTATGGCTGCCAAGATTCCCTTCAGCCTATAAGACTGCAGCTGCAATAAATTAGAGATGGACGGAAGACAGATGGTATACCATAAAACAGAAAACTGAGGCCAGGGAGCATCAGATCTACATTTATGTTCCAGCTTTCCTACAAATTAATTCAGTTGTAAGTCAGCTTGACTCCAGATTCAACAATGTCTTTAATAGTGTTCCTAGATCACCTATATGAATGTCTGAGTTGTTCCAATAGAGGCATTAAAAACTGTGTGCGATGTTAATCAAAATATATTGAATTAGCCTAAGTGTAGACTGTTTATGGTTAAGCAGGTAATGTGTGATCACAGATATGTATATCAACTATTTTACAATGCCTCATCCAGTCTGATTCAGAGCTAGAAGTATCCGCTTTAAAATTGTGTTTTTATTTGTGGTGAGTTTCTAAAATAAAGCAATAATCACATTTTTTTTAAAGAATTTAGTTTGTTTTTAAAATTCTATAGTTTATATTTATTATTAGTGCAGTCAAACGCATTAAAATTTTTTGTTTACATATGTATGTATGTTGTGTATATATATATACAGTATATATTTGAAAATATATAACTGCATATTTTCTTAAATATATGCATACACATTCATATATTATGTAAAGAAAAACTTTTATTTTGGATGCGATTAATCGTGATTAATCATTTGACAGCGTATAATTATTCATATTATTAAATTAATCTTCTATTATTATCAGGGGTGCATATGAGTGGTACGCAGGCGCGCATGCGCGACCAAAATAAAAAAAATTAATTCAAACTGCTCATTTGTTTACCGACATGGGAGACGGCTTTTAATGCACATTCACCATTTTAGATCGACAAACTGTAATGCTGTATAAGATTCAATCTGAAAGCATAAATCTAGGCTATCCGCCGCCGTTTTCAAAGCGCAATGCAAAACTGTGACATTTCATTCACTCCCAGATAGCACATGTACGTCTGCAAGATGTTAATGATCACTTCATCTGGAAAGCATCTGCTGTGTACAAACATCTGATAGATGTCTGTCAGATGTCAGTTTTACACAGGCCTACATTCTAAATCATAAACATCTTACTATCTGATAGCAAACGTCCTAGACTTATTGCAGACGAGCAAACGCTAAAAAATACGTCTTGCAGATGTAAATGCAGATGTCAAATAGACGTCTCTGTGATGAACGTGTGCTATCAGGGCTGACGCTCTTAAACCGGGCAGCTTATATACTTAGTTGCTGGCATCTGGCCAAAATAAAGCTTGTTGATTTTAAGTTTTAAAGTTATGAAAATTATAACAAAAAAAGTAAATATTAGCATTTTATTTTTAAGTTTACTATAAAATAATTGTATTTTTATTTAATACTTTATTTAATAACCTTTTTATTTAAAAATTGTATTATAATACTCTTTTATTATTTTATTTTATTTTAAAATATAATAGTATTATCACACTTTATTATTTTAAAAACTAAATAAATAAATACAATAATATTATCATCACTATTATTAATATTTTTTATATTTAATGGGTCGTACTATCTGCAGTGTGAGGACTGAGGACCAAACCAAATCTCCAGGTGCTTTTATGAGAACCAGGCTGAAAAACGTATGTGCACCCTGATTATTATTATTATATATTTCCATAATCATAATAACTTTTTAATTATCATTAGAATTTATTTTTATATTTATTTAATTAATATTAACCATCAGAAGAATATATATATATTTAGCCAAATAACATTTGTCTAAGTGTAGGTCATGTCATTTACATTTGCTAAGTAATGTAGTAACTTAGCACATTATTGTAGAATGTGCATCACAGGTGTGTGTCTGTATTTTATAGCGCCATCAAACGTGACTCATTTAATCACAATTAAGAGATAGAACTGTCTGTTTTAATAATAATAATTTTAAATTTGTCAGAGGCTTGATAACAAAACATTTCTTTGTGGATTTCATGGCTTTTTCATTCTCATGCATCTCACTTTGTCTTCACATGACTTCAGATAGCACTAATGACGATAATAAAGAGAGATTAGATTAGAGATAGAGAGATTGTGTGTGTGCGTGCGTGCGTGTGTGAGAGAGAGAGAGAGAAAGATCTGTCAGTGGGCTGTGGTCATTAACACCCTGCTTTGCTCCAGCTTGTGGCCTACAGGAATCGTTGTACTTTGCCTTTGCTTGTCCCATGCTGCCCTCCTCCTCAACACACACACGCACAGTGCTCTTTGCCAACTGTGCACGCAACCGGGGCCGAATCTCCCAGAAAATCCTCTCAAGGAGACTTTCTCTGCTCTCTTTCTAGACACACGGAGGGTTTGTGTGAATAGTGCTTGTTTCTCCTTCTCCTTTCATGACAGGGAGGTGTTTCTGACGCACTTCTGGCTAAATATAGCCCATAGGAACACACTGTATTGGCTTCACACAGCCGTGGTTGTCTCCTGAACGGGCATTCTTACCACCTTGTCACGTTGGAAGGGTATGTGTGTTTATCCACGTGTGGGTGTGCGAACATTTGATGGAGTGTAATGAAGTTAGGTGTAATCAGCTTGAAGCTGACTGACATGGATTTCCTGGCTAGTTTATGCTAGTTTGACGCAAGTCTAGCTAGTGAAGATAGCTGGCTAAGGAGGTTTAGCCCAAGAGGTCAATGTTTGTCTGGTTAGCATGATCCAGAGAGCTCCTGCTAGTAGATTTTGCAACTGCACCATCTAGAATCTTTCTCAGTTGACGATCATTCAAAATTAGCTGTATATTCTGAAATGATTTTTTTCCAATAACCATATAAATAGTAAATTTTTACATTTTTTTATAGTAGATTATTTTTACCAGTGCCTTATTTCTGTCAATTAACACAATGCTGGGCTAGTAGGTTTAACTGTTAGCTAAGAACATATATAGCTAATATATGATTATGCTATATAGTCAATTTTTATCATTGCATGATTTATTGCAGTAAACTAATGAGGCACCTATGTATATATATATATATATATATATATATATATATATTAGGGGTGTAACGGTACACAAGTATGACGGTTCGGTACGTACCTCGGTTTTAACGTCATGGTTCGGTATGATTTCAATACAGCGAGGGGGAATAACTACACTTTTTTTTTTTTAAATAGCCTAAACAATGGTTTACTGAACAAGTTGCTCTTTCTTTAAATCAGTTATAGTTTAAATTTCTTAGTGATAAAAATCTGCCTCATTATCCTTAAAAATATAGGGAGCCCTTTTACATTAAGGTTACAATTAGGCCTAACAACTTAACTCAAACTTAAATTTGATTACTATTTATTTTAAAATATATGATCAACATTTCAACTAAAAAAAATGTATGCAAACATGTAAATTGCACATAATGCAGTTTTTAAATTAACTTATACTGTAAATAATAACATTTCTAGGCTATTTGTTAAAATATATTCAATTACACATAACAGATTAATTTAAACATACATAAAATAATTAAGACTAACAGGTTTAGTAAAACATTATGAGTATATAGTGTAATATTTTGCGAAATGCTCCTCTCTAGACTTCATTTCTCTAGTGAACTAACGAGCTGTGGACACTGATGACTTGCTGAGTAAATGAAATGCTGCATGACATTTTATTTCCACTCTGTTTTGTTGATGACTTTCCGTGGTTGAAACACATATTGAGCATGAGGCATGAGACTTTCAGTCATGTTTATTGGCGTTAAAACTAGTAGTACAGAGGAAGGAATGATTGCGTTCACTCGTGTATATATATATACACACTCACCGGCCACTTTATTAGGTACACCTGTTCAATTGCTTGGTAACACAAATTGCTAATCAGCCAATCACATGGCAGCAACTCAATGCATTTAGGCATCTAGATGTGGTGAAGACGACTTGCTGAAGTTCAAACCGAGCATCAGAATGGGGAAGAAAGGGGATTTAAGTGACTTTGAACGGTGGAATGGTTGTTGGTGCCAGACGGGCTGGTCTGAGTATTTCAAAAACTGCTGATCTACTGGGATTTTCACACACAACCATCTCTAGGGTTTACAGAGAATGGTCCGAAAAAGAGAAAATATCCAGTGAGCGGCAGTTTTGTGGATAAAAAATGCCTTATTGATATCAGAGGAGAATGTGCAGACTGCTTAGAGATGATAGAAAGGCAACAGAAACTCAAATAACCACTCATTACAAACAAGCTATGCAGAATACCATCTTTGAATGTAGGTTTCACATCTTTTAAAATATAATTTTTTCATCATGAAAATGATTGCTAAATACGGTAAAGTGACTGTTCTCTTATTTCTACTCTAGGACTGAATAAAGTACACTTGAAAGAGCTGTCTCAACCAATAAAATTGATAGATTTTGCAGTGGAATAGTATATTGCGCCAACCACACAACTGTCATTGAGATAAATGAGATTGCTAATGGATATAGACCTCCTTGGTTTAGCTGCCAAAAAAAAAATAAAGGGGTTACCTTGACTGAATCAAAAAGGGACTGATGTTGAATTTGATATCTGTGTTTAGATTGTGTTATGATGCATTTATTAGAGAGTGATCTTGAGTATCTACCCAGCTTTTCTTACATGTTATAAATTTGCTTTTACGAGGCGCTCACTCTTGACCGTGCTGAAAGCAGGCATGTGCTTGCCTTGCCCACCCAATGGATTTACACAGTGACCTCGGACTGCCAGCAGTCAGCTTTGACTTTCAGATCCCAAGCTGTGATGCCAGCACGTGTGCCACACTGCTCTGCATCATGCTTATTTCTGTCCCCACTCACTGTTATTCTGTCCAGCCTCTGATGTCTATTTGTGGTTCTTAGTCACTCGATCACTACATAAACGTTTGTTCTTGGTCTATTTTTACTATTTTCTTCTTTTGCTTCAGTCTTTAGACTCGAAAATCTACAGCCAAATGGCTTTGATGTGAACAGAAGGTTTTTTTTTTCTTTTCATGATAATCCTGTGAACTATGTTCAGGATGTTCACATTCCTTCAGGTCTTTGTGTTAACTTCCACCCATAGAAATATGTGGACATTCCTTTCCTTGAGCTGCATTGTCACATTTTACTTCTATAATTTTGTAGAATTTTATTTGTGTCCCCTATCTATCTATCTATCTATCTCTATCTATCTCTCTATCTCTCTCTCTCTCTCTCTCTCTCTCTCTCATACGAAATGAGGAGGAAAAGTCGTCAAAATGTTTTTTTAATCAAATTCATGTCCCAGTCACATTTTCTTGGTTAAATAAAACATTACTTAAAGAAAAAAAATCTTATTTTAACAAAGTGGTTATATTTAAGTGTGTGCGTTGCATGTATAACATTCATGCAAACACACAGTATATTGACTCTTTTTTTTCTTTTAGGTGTCATTATCGTGCCCAGTGCAGGGGTGGGCATTGTACTGGGTGGCTACATCATTAAGAAACTCAAGCTTGGAGCTCGTGAGTCCGCCAAGCTGGCCATGATCTGCAGCGGGGTGTCTCTTCTGTGCTTCTCCACGCTTTTCATCGTGGGTTGTGAGAGCATAAACCTGGGCGGGATCAATATCCCTTATACCACAGGGTAAGCGAATTACACAGGCATTAAAAGCTTTCAGTGTAAGATTTGATGTATATATTTAGATTTGGGTATCCTATTTCTGTTTTGAGGTTTCAGTTATACTGGGGTTGTATAAACACTACAAACGACATAAGAAGCATATGTTGAACAGCAGGTGCAAGGGCTGTTTTCAGCATTTCAATGCCCTTACATATGTCTGTACGTATGGTCTGAAAAGACATATGTGATTGATTTTGTGGTCGTTTGCTTGCAGCTCTAACTAATCCTACACAACTTTGTTCTTCTTAAATGTTTCTGTACCTATTGAGAAAGCATGCACTATTAATACACAATTCAGGCTTTAAAATTGCATATTCATGTGAAATTAGTAACCACTCACTGCTTTTGGCTGGATAACTTTAACCATATTAATCCCTAAGATTAAGTACATTAACAGTGTACACCAGTCAATCTTAGTGTACTTAATAGTTGTTTTTCCTCCTGGTTTGGACTCTTTCACAGACTGTATTTGGTCTATGAGCCTTGTGTTTGACATTCCTTCTCTGTGAGGTCCATTGTCTATTTCCTTTTGTCCACCTTACAAGGCACCATTGAGTGACATAACAGGTTTCTTGTGCTGAAGTCTACAGTAGGGGAGTTTGACCAGCGAGACAGCGTGTTCGTGGAAGACATGACACTAAAGTGTGAGGCCATTTCAACAGCTAGAGCTCCCCTGTCAGACACAGATGTAGAAATACATCTCAAAGTATTGTCAACTCTTACATTTCACATCCGTCCGAACGGTTTCGTTATTTCTCAAGGTTAGCCTCTCTCATCCTGCACAGTATTCTTTCTTGGTTAAAGTAGACACATGCACATTTAGAAGCTCTTATTTATTCATTTACTAACCTCAGCTGCTTCAGCTCAGGTGACCTTGATAAGAAAACTGCTTCCGTTAACTGAAGCTTAAAGGAAAGTTTGTCCACAGATTAAATTGTGTCATTATTTACAAACCTGTATGACCTTCTTTCTTCTATGGAACACAAATTGAGAGATGTTGACTAGGATGTGAGCTGCAAATGACAAGCCAAAGCACCATGTTTTCACCTAGTAGAATGAGAACTGATTATTATGGTGTGTCGTTTTATAGCAGAGGGGTCTGTCTCATTCAGTATTTAAAGACTGATTCCGATCGGCGCTGTTTCCGTCCGTCTTGCTGGCTGTGTTATGCCGTGATTCATCCCTCATTCTGCTGCATATCTGAGAGGATAATGTAAAGTCAACCAGAGCTGTTACTGACTGATGTGTGTTTTATGTGGGAAAGAGCTCTGTTTGAATTTGCCTGCCGTTCCCACGGCATTAAAATAACTGTTTATACAGTATCGCTGTTTTCGGTCTGTTTTTTTCTTACTCTCTTTTATCCTCTGTGGGAGATGATCGTTTGAGAGGAATAGTGGCTTTGTTTTTTATATAGTCAAATGACAATCAATCAATCACTCAATCTTAGTGTACTGTTCTGTATTACTTACATCAGTTGTTATTTAAACATAGTTCATAGATGTCAGTCTAAAAGTCAGATCATATAGTTCACAATTCTAGATATTGATAAACGAATGGCCAAAATGTTCTACAAAAATGAAACAGATCAATATATTAGCCAACATGTTCAATCTCCTAATATTATATTTAATCTATTATATATTAAAATATATTTGTAGATTATTTTAATGAGCCACTCTCATTTATTCAGTAGCCTTAAGTTTTAGAAGAATTATATACATCCAAGATTTACATGATCAACCACCTTGCTCGGTTGAAAAACTCACAGGCTCATTGGCTGAACAGTAAAATACTAAAAATAAAGAAATAAACAAACAAACATATATTAACTAAATGAATAAAATTGTTGTTCATTATATAATAATGATATAAATTCTAAATAAATTAAGCGTGTGTAAATATATATGGCTCATTAATGTTTTTTTTCTCATAATATATATATTAATATGGCAGTTCATGAATTTTCTTATTGGCTAATGAGTTCTCACATTAGTTAATGCATGATTACAGAGCCTAGTCAGCCTAGGGCTATCACACAGACAATTGTGATTTCTCTGAACACCTTTTTCAGTGTTATATGTCAGGTCATGTTTAATGCATTTTAGAGTATTCCAGATATTGCCTACAGCAGCTGATGTGATGCATTTTATTCTCAAAGTGTTCCCCCTCTGTGTTTTTCTTCAGGCCGACCCTCACTCTGACCCACAGAAACCTGACGGGAGGCTGTAATGTGAATTGTGGCTGTCGGATCAATGAGTACGCTCCTGTTTGTGGCTCAGATGGCATCACATATTTCAACCCCTGCCTGGCGGGATGCAGCACTGTCGGCAATGGCAGCACCGTGGTAAGTCACAGCGCATGTCTTTCTGGAGATGCTCCAAATTTTTAGGTTTGCACAGATAATTTGAGTCAATGCTAAACATTGATATTAAATCTTAATCATCTAGCACATTTCAGCTACATCTTTTTACATGTAAATATCTCATCTCACTATCCTTTGATCTGAGTCACTGATACAGTGTCCATTTTATTCCAGAAAAAAATAGATGTGAAAGCTATGTCAGCATGTCTTGTCACTTTTGGGTCAGAGCATACACTTTGCACTTTGCAATGAATGTAATTTAATATGAATATTTTCAATAAACCCAGAATTGTATCGAAACAATGTCTTTTACATTTTTGAATATCGGTGGTAATGTTCATGTGCATTTTTTTTTAATGCAGATCAGAAACTACACAGACTGTGCGTGTGTGCAGAGCAGGCAGGTCATCACTCCACCCACCAGCGGCCAAGGCAACCAGCTGCAACTGGTCATAGTGAAGACCTACCTGAACGAGAACGGATTCGCTGTGTCTGGGAAGTGTGATCGCACCTGCAACACGCTCATCCCCTTCCTCATCTTCCTCTTCATCGTTACGCTCATCACAGCTTGTGCACAGCCCTCCGCCATTATCGTCACTCTCAGGTAGGAAACAGTAAATAACGTTTCTGATCTTTTATAATGACTTTAAAGGTGCTTTTTTTCATTTAAAACAGAAAGCTTTAGTGCAGTTTTAGCACGTTTGGGATAAATAAGACTTATTCGTGTTTTTTAAAGAAGTCTCTTATGCTCAGCAAGGCTGCATTTATTTGATAGTTATGAATATTGTTAAAATTAAAATAGCTGTTTTCTATTGTAATATATTTTAAAATGTAATTTATTTCTTTGCTAGCAAAGCTGAATTTTCAGCAGCCATTACTCTAGTCTTAAGTGTCACATGATCCTTCAGAAATCCTTCTAAAATGCTGATTTGCTGATCAAGAAACATTTCTTATTTTCAATGTCGAAAACAGCAGCTTAATATTTTGTGCAAACTGTGATATTTTCTGATATCTGATTTTTTTCAGGCTTATTTGATGCATAGAAAGCTTTTAAAAAAACAGCATTTATTTGAAATAAAACTCTATTGTAACATTATAAATGTATTTAATGTCACCTTTGATCAGTTGTCAATTCATGCAATTAGTAGTAGATGGTATTAAAGAAGACAATAAAGTCATTTTCTTTTGCAGGTCAGTAGAAAAGCAAGAACGACCATTTGCTTTAGGAATGCAGTTTGTGCTGCTGAGAACTCTGGGTGAGTCACAAATGCTTTATTTACTTGATCACACTGCAAAGCTTTAAACACTTTGTCATGAAATCCATCAGCCTTGTTTATAACTGCAGCAGAGCTTTTCATATAGCACCACCTTGTGTTCTTAAACGTAACCTACAGCTCAGTACAAAGCATTATACATTTGAGTTAGATAACATGAAACAAATGCAGTACAACATTGACTCCACAAGAAAAAACAATTAGAAGTTAATAATTAAATTGTTCCTTTACCACAATTCTTCTCTTTTTCCATGTCTGCAGCCTACATTCCCACACCAATCTACTTTGGTGCGGTGATTGACACCACCTGCATGCTCTGGCAGCAGGACTGCGGCATTCACGGCTCCTGCTCGGAGTACGATGTCACTTCCTTCCGTTTCGTGTACTTCGGCCTGTCCGCTAGCCTGAAGTTTGTGGGCTTTGTGTTCATTTTCCTCACCTGGTATTCGATTAAATACAAAGAGGATCGTCTGGAGCGCTGGCAGCGTCATCTGCCTCCTCTGGGCACTGTCAGCGAGCTCATCTGTCACGTGGGAGGCCATAAGAGCCACGCTCGTACCCGCTCCTGCCCCGTTTTTACACCCCGTCCTGAGCCCCCCGACCAGCCCCCGCTCAACCGTGGATACTGCAGCCAGAGCTGCCCCGGAAACACCCTCAAAGCAATAACCCCACCTGCCCGCTCGCTGCAGGAAATGCACATTTGAGGAACGTGCGCCCTGACATCTGCCTCAATGTGCCTTCCTGTCAGATGTCCTCCTCCATGACAAGACCGAGTGCGACGTGCACCTGTTTTGCTCCGCGTGGCTTTCAGGGGCTTGCTGCGCTCACCGATCTCGATGTCACCAGTACAAACTCACAGCAAATACACATTGTGTAGTATTTGCTGTCGAAGCGTATGGAAGACATCTCATGGTGCTAAATGAGGAACAGAGAGGACATTTCCCTGTAATTTTTCAGAGAAATTCCCAACCCAATCCTGGATTTCAAGATTATTATATCAAAGACGTAACACAAGCACAAATGGATATCTGTACTATCCTCTGGTACTATGCAACGCTGTACCGCATTAAAGCCCCCAGGCTGCCGCTTTCTACTGTATGATCATAATTCGCAACTGTATTCCTAACAGTAGAACAACTGGTCTTTCTGAACAAATCTGTGAAGAAATTAACTTCAAAATGGTGTTAACAACTCCCTTCTGGTTAGTTTGGAGGCATCAGTGTGATTCAGATGGTATTCAAGGAGCTGTACGAGAACATTCAGCCTCCTCCAGACAGATCACATGGTCCTGTATGCAAATTCAGTGCCTCAGATTGCCCCGTTAGTAGTGAGATTTGCTGGCACTGAGTGGACTGCTAAATTGCATTTGGAGACTTTGAAGCCTTGTCTTCTCGTTCTTCATCTTAATAACAATTCTGTCTGTTCAGTGATTGGCTGTCAAATGGTGAGATGCGTTTAGATGCATACTGTTGGATCAGATGTTTTTTCAGTGGTTCAGTATCAGGTCTTGAAGAAGTCAGATCAATTTGATGGATTTTTTTGGTGAATCCATATTCAAACCGGTTTTGTTTTTTGTAAGTGTGAACAGCAGAAAATACATGAAATCTGATGTTTACAAACCCGATCCAAATCATATCCATATCTGGTTTGAAATCTGATTCAAATCTGATTTTTTTTTTTCTCAGTCTAAATGGTAAAATCAAACAAGCCAGACTTGGCAATATTTCTCTCTCTCTCTCTTGTATACAAGAAAATAGTTCTTGATTGTCATCTGTAATTCCAGGAAGAACGTTTAACATCCACGGATGTTTTGCATTGTTCTTTCAAAGTGGAAAAAAGTTTCTTTAGTTTCTAAAAATGTCCTTCAGAAGGTTCTTTTGGGAATCCAAAATGGATATTCTATGGCATCACTTCAAAACCCAAAAAAGTCTTTCGGACACAGTATGGGTTCCTAAATGTCTAATTTGGTCTAAAGCTTAAGAGATGTCATGATAGATATGAACCAAGGCTAATCTTTTCATTTTTTGTCCTCTTGTTCACTCCAAGAATGATAACTATGAAGTTAACTATTGCAATATCAGTGTCCACACCAATGGACAAAAACATTTGGTAATATGAGGTGGATTTTGATTGACTGCCATTCATCAGCATAAAAAAAATCATTCTGAAAACGATTCCAGCTATTTTTCTCTTTGTCATTACCATTGTTGTGTGACTTCCGTATTTTCAAAGAATAAAAACATTTATTAAAACTTTATAGTTATCATGCTTTGTGTGAACACAAAGAGAAAGTCTCTTGGCATCATATTGATACACATCAGATTTCATCACCGGTTCGATCTCAAAAATGTCATTCCTAAAATACTGGTTAAAAACCAAATCAGATGTGTGTGTAGTGTGAACACAACATTTCAAATCCAGATTCAAAAAAGGAAGATTGAGGATTCAGTCGACCGCTCATGCTGCTGCATCAAAATACCTGAGCATGTCTGAGCAGCTTAAGCGACAGCATTGGTAAAGCCATAGCATAATGAGAATGGATTCTCCGCTTTGGTTTTTGGAGCTGTTGATGTATATGAGCATGTGCTTCGGCTACAGCCTGATCCTCAAGCACTGGCTCTATTCTTATGCACCAACTATGTATAATTAAACTTCTGCCTAATAATATGCAAACCTCAGATTTTCAGTACTCTGTGAGGGGTTTATTAAGCTAGTTTGGCAGTTCATTAGATGTAGTCCAGTTACTTTTGATCAGTACACAGTACAGAAGTCATGAAGAAGTTTTTTAGCCATGTGATTTACATAGGCATATTTGGGGCAGTTATAATTAATGAGGGACAAGGTTGTGGGTTCGATTCCCAGGGAACACACATACTAATGAAAATGTATAACCTGAATGCAATTGTAAGTCGCTTTGGATAAAAGCGTCTGCTAAATGCATAAATGTAAATGTAACCCAGCTTAAACAATGAAAAAATGGAGACCATGCTGTATTAATTCCATATCTCCACTTTCAAATGATTTTGTAAGCTGTACTGTATTATGATCACAATTTCCGAACCACAATATGTGGAGTACATACTTTTTCCAGACCTCTAATTGTCAGTGTTTTTCATAAAAGGTTATGTTGAAGAGGTATTTCAGATAATGACTTCAGTATTAGAATGACTTTAAAAAATTAGAGTGTAAGAAGTCAAATCAAGCCCTTCTTGAAATGACGTTTTCCATGTTTGTGAACTATTAGGTGTACTGTGATGAAAGTCTGGCCTTTTTACAATAATCAGGAGCTCCCCATTAGTTTGACCTACAATGTGAGCTGCTCAAAATCAGTTATGTAGTGGCTGCAAGACAGCCTCAAATGAATGAAGGATCTGGAATTAGAGAAAAAGAAAAAAAAATGAATTTCAACATGAGCATGTATGCACATGCACATATACTTTTTTGGTTGCCAATTTCAAATTTCCCCGTACTTGTGGTGCCTTGGCAGAGCAACACAACAGCATGCAGTGTTAAATTAGACTACACATAGGTTTCAGGTGTTTTTTTATGCCCATCATTGACTCGTTTGCACCTACAACTTTTTAAGTTATTCCTTTTAAAGATCAGTTCACATTTGATGTCAAATGAATGTGTTGGGAGTCTTTTACTTTTGCTATCAGCAGAGCTGACTTCAGATCAGTGTAAAGGCCAGCTGAGTTTGTCTATCTTCAGTACTTATGGACACGTGGAATCATTTACTTTAATTCTGTCTTGGTTCTTCAATATTTTATTGACATGTATTTATTGAAATAAAAGAATTTAGAAAGAAGTGGCAATGGAGACAATGTGTGAAGTTGTTTTGAGTTCATGTCATTAAAAACAACCAGACCATGTAATTATTATTTTCTTTATGGCTTTTAAGCAAATTTATGTATTTAGCTAAAATAAAAAAATCAAAGACTGGCCTTTAAGGCAACTTTTTATTATATATATATATATTTTTTTTTGTAATGCAAGATATTAGGGCTCAGTTGTCATATTTTTGATTTACAAACACTCATCACCCATGCACTCGCATTCACAAAAGAACAAGACAAACAATGGCAGATATAAGAAAAAGCTTGACTTTTATTTTGAAGTGACAAACTACGGTCAAATGACTCGAATGAAATGAACAGCTTTAAACAGCGAAGCGTGAAAATATATAATATAAAAGAACTGCTTGTTTTGTCTTTAGTTTTGTTGAAGCAGAAAATATATACAACAAAAAGGCAGAAGTAAGAAACACTTTGAAAAGCATCAGAGATCAAAACATACATCAATCATGATTAATAAATACCAATCATTTCCATTTCATGGCGATGAGGTGATACATCTTTACAAGGGAATTAGAAGCTGGACTCAAATGAATGAAGCGATTAGCCTCAAGAACAGCACGTGAAGGCAAAAATGAAGCAAATACATTTCTGATTGTGCATTTTTTGCTCTAAACGCATGTAGTACTGAGACAAATGAACGGTTGTCGCATGCAAATGCTCCTATCGGGTCAAATATCTCCACGCCGACAGCTGGATGGTCAGATATGTACATCGATTCATTTCCTCAAAGCTCATTCAGAAACATACTAACTTCTTCACTGTGAAGTGGAAATCATATGGGCAACACAAATTTGCATATGATACACGTTGCATAATATATGCAGGTTTTTTTTTCTTCAACAAAACGTTTTTGAAACTACTAAATTTATACCCACAATTCATGTTGTCAGTTGTGTTCACCCAAACAGTCAGAATACAATCTTGGTCAATTTGTTTAGATAGTTACATCGTAAGTAACCCCCCGCTTTATGCCTGGCCAGAATACATTTTTCAAGCATAGCTTTAGCTCTATTCATATATTACAAATGTTTGAACAACAATGTGGATTTCTTAATAAAATAATTTGTCAATAAACAGATTAGAATTCTCTCAAATCTACATTAGTTACAAAATGTTAATTCTCTATATCATAGGCAAGGTCATCGGATTATTTTGAATCAATAGGTAGGTTATACAGCATCATCTCAAGCGGCTCCTAGTGTTCACAGGCACAAAGACTCAACTTTTATTTTGTTAAACACACCGTTCTCTTTATTGCCCGAACCATGAATAAATTAACTTTTAATGCTGAAATGCTAAGCGTGAAATAATTTAACCAAAAGTGTACTTCATAGTAATAGAATAGATTATTAAATACTTTGCAGTTGGTGCCCCTTCTTTCCACAGCAGAAACATAAAGATGTGTTTCACACAGGTTAATGTAGGTGAGAAACGTGAACAAGCTGCATTATTTCCCCTTCTCAAGAGCACAGTGTGGCTCAGATAATATTCAGCTGGCATTCGGAGAAAAAAATTAAATAAATAGCTTGGTAAGAATAAATAAAAGCAATTGGAAATAATGGTCAACAGATATCACAGTTGCATTACACGATATCTGCGGCGTGTAGAATAAATTAAAAGTTAAGCGTTCACTTTTCTCCACCTTGTGCTGGTGATCCAACACCATAAAATGGCATGAAAACAATCTCAGATTCAGAGGCGACGGGGCCGACCCATCTGCGCTCTGATTGGTTCATTTTTTTCACAGATAAAGTGCTAACTGAGGAGCCTCTGGGCGATTTGTGTACCGTTTGAAAATCCCAAGGAGCCGTTTTGTCGAACAGGAGTCTTCCTCTAG